>OX377204.1:88283534-88621486 GCA_947396885.1 Heligmosomoides polygyrus polygyrus | reverse complement strand
TAATGGACATCAAGGGGTAGCGCTGGGTCACTGCTACTGTAGAGCGGCGCTAGTCACGCCCGACCGCAGCCTACAGTCAAGCAAACAAATATGAATAATGGTTAAAGTAACGGCAAACCTTGGAATCCAGCATTAATCGACTCGGAATTCACTTCGGAATTCAACAGCGAAGAAATTTTCCGTTCTAGAGCAACTTTTAGAGCCGATATTGTGTTGGGGGCCAGCTCAAGTTTTCGGCGAACTTTAACTACTCGAATGCTTGGGGAACAGCGCTTAAGCGAAGCCAGTGGGAAGACCACAAAGAGTTTTCCTAAAGTCCTCACTCTGCGGTCTATCCCCCTTGATGCGACAGCCCTAGGTGCCATTTAGTTTGGTAAAAATCGCTTTTTTCACCAACTTTTTGCACTGTAGATGACTTTGAGAGCCATCAGTTTTCTAACCTATGGCGGCTATGATCGCTCTCCTTGAACGGTGCAAAAGATCACCACAAGGCCAGCTGAACTTCCTACTTTGAGAATTCACGGACATTCGCTGGACTTAGATTAGACGTCACCAAATTCAAGCATTTCTGATTTCAAAATTCTAAACAAGAGGAATTTTTTGGAAAACTATATCATAATGATCACTTTTTGTTGCCACATACGAAAAAGTGAATAGCTGTCAAACATAACATGGGCAAAAGACGAAAAATTCAACTAAAAGCTGCTGGTTCTAGTCAGTCGGGGAGGTGTCCGCTTTGGGAGCAATTATCTCGAGCGACGAAGGGAGGTCGCCGCCGTCGAGACTATGTAGGTCACCGAATCAACTTTTTAAGAACCACTGAGTGCTACCTACATTCTTTGGATAGATCACACAGAGTAGATCGAATGGTCGCAATTATTTTATGATCAAAGTACTTTGAAGGGAGTTATGGAAAAGCGGCGGAAACGGCGGATTTTTCCGTCTATTCGCCCAAAAACCAAAAGACAGGAGCGGTATTGTACTTAGTTTTTACTTTCGAAAACGCTTAAGCTGCTGGGGAAGGGGGGAGGTAGGTTCGCCATGTAAGGCAATCCTATACACCGGCTCTGTGTTGCACGAACTTGAAATTTTTTACACATCACTGGTGTGTTCTATGCGGTAAACTGTGTGTACGCTAAGGTACTTATGATGTTGGTGTTCATGCGCCTTCTTATCAAGGCAGACAAGCACATAACACTCCTGGAACCGTATGCTGGTGTTCCCCAGATGGGAAAATCCAATCAATATCAACATATCTTATCAAGCCCCACTCCCCCATCGGGGAGACTCGGGGTGGACGGGCATACGGCTTCTATCAGAGCTGCTTTGCTCCTCCCACCTACCTTTGCTTCGGATGGAGTAAAGGTGCCAATATGATAGCGATAATAGTTACAGCGTCAGAGTTTTCGAGCATTTGAATTCGATCATATTAGTAAGGTCTTACCTATAACTAACCCCTACTGCCGTTCCAACTACGGGTTGATGTACAGGTTTACGGGATATTGTAGCTTACGTTTGCTGCCGGTCGTGCATCGCGTTGGTGTCCGCTGGCAAAACGATGACAGAAACGAGCTCCGATAACAACTGCTTGGATGATGTGAAGGCTTGGGGGTACTGTAGCAGCTGTAAGAGATTAGTTATAATCGCTACATATTAAGAAGACGTACTTGTTCTCGACACTTCGAACTACATTCGGAAAACGCGATTGTTTGAACACTCAATTCAAGTAATAAAGGATAAAGGACGACGTTACTCGATCCTTTTATGGGATGTGCCGCTCATTCTACTTCCACGAGAGGCGATTCGAATGCGTATTTGGCTATACAATGACTTGCAGTGGCTAGTCGACGAGCAAGTCAGCGCTTGTTATCCTTCCCAGACAAATCTGGAAACGCAGACGCCGACCCTGAGGGATGGAAGGTTTGGTTGTCCTGGGCGGAAAGTAAAGACCAGAAAGAACCAGAAACTTGCTATCGGGTGCACGCGACAGCCGACACCTCCCCCCGACTGCGCTACAACACGCCCTTTTCTTTTTTCCAGCATTTGAATTCAAATACATTGCAAAAATGGGCGAAAGCTGGTCCTGAGAACCGTGTAGGAAAGCCATGGTAGGAAAGCAAGTGCCATGTGCAATTACATCAGAAGTGGTGTAGAGCACGCCTGTGGTGCATAAAGTTTTTAATTTTGCACAACACAAAACGTTGTATAGGACTGTTCTACACAGAGACCCCAGCCTATCTGCGCCCAAAAATGCGATCGTCCCATTATTTAATTCGAATGTTCAAACTCGAGTGAAGATCAGTCAAATACGTATTTGAATGTGCCAGATGGCCAGATTTATAAAATATGCTGCTATACAAATTTGTACTACATCCACATTTAAAAATGAGACTTTGAATAGTTGACTAATAGCGACTTTCTTGAAATTTTTCGAATATTTGAATGACTTCGAATACCAAAAATGTTTGAGCATTCGAATTGGAGTGCTTGAATGGAATACTTTTATGAATATCCAATTTCGAATTCATTTGAAAATGGAGATTCCTTGAATTTTCGAGTCCGAATACATTCGAGAACGCTATTTCATTTCGGAGTGCAATTCCAAGGCGGGGGGCACCTGGACCGCTGGAGCCTTTTTATGCATTCTAACTAAAATTTTTCAATATCCCGGCGACGAGCCTCGCTGTTTTTACGAGATCGCATCAGGTAAGCACTTTATATGTCATGTTGTTTGAGTTTATCCTCAAAAACTACACAGTTACTGTGCAGACTGTGGAGTGCCCCCCCCCCCTTCCCCGCATTTGGGATTGCGTCCATTTCGGATATTCGAATTGGAATATTCAGTTTCGAATGATTTTCATTCGATTATTTAACTATGGAACATCTGCTTCTTATCTGCTCGACGCAGGAAGAAATGGAGCTGTGCTTTAGCCTGCTTAACAACCAGTCCCCTTATATCAAGCTCACTCGCTAAAAACCTCAGGACGACTGGCTTCCATTCCTGAACGTACAAGTCCAACTGAAAGAGGGTGCTACGCAACAAAATGGTAGAGAAAACCTACCGGTTAAGAATATCATAGTTTACTGTCTTTCCTTGTACCCTAACCACATAAAGCGAGCCGTAGTGAAAAACATGTTCCGAACCGCAGCTCTCGTATCCAGTGGAGAAGAGGAGCGTAAATAAATCAAGGAAGCTGGCGCAAGAAATTGCGGCTACCAAGGGATATAAGCACCACGCTACATCGTTAACAAGGTCCTTCCAGGAACAAAGCAGTAGCCGCGCCATGTCTGGAAAGGTACCATTCAAAGTGCCATCGATCTCCGATGATGTAAACACTTCCTTCGGAAGTGTGTGAGGAGAGCCGGGCTGGAGAATGTGGTAACTGTTGTGGAGGAGCCACCAGACAACCTAATTCGGCAGTTAATTCGGAATCGTCTTTACGATCGCCTTTGTGTCACCTCTGGTTGTGCCGTTTGCCCACATGACAGGGAAGGGGACTGCACATTATCAGGTGTGGTATACCCCATTACCTGCTAGAGTTGTGGTGAGGAATATATCGGTGAGTCGGCGCGACCCCTACATGTTAGGTCAAGGAACACCTTGACGACAAGGCCAAGTTCACTGCAATGGGTCACCATAGTATCCACGGGCATACGGGGGAGGACTTTGAGGTCAGGGTCAAGCTACTGGCAGTCGAAGCCCGAACTGCCGACCGGAAGGCTCTGGAGGCATTTTGGATTCATGCCAAAGACCACAAGCTAAACCGGAAGGAAGAGGTGCCTCTATATAACGCTGGAGCTCGGGCCCCTACATCAGGTTGACATTCTAATTGGGGCGCCTGTGTCTCGTAAACGGCCTTTCTACCGAGCGATCGGCTCGTCTGGCTTCCCGTAAGGTAAGGGTCTCAATCTCACTATTGACTACGTGATCGAAAGATAGTCTTGCGTTTCTAAGGTTGAGGCGACGTTTGACGCGGTAGCCACATCTTGACTTGACCTTCCCTTCAGGCTCTGAAGGAGGCGATACCGCCGAAACGTTAGCCAATAAAGATCTGTATTACCTTGTGTGGAGCTCAGTCAAAACAACGCTACAAGAACTATGGAACTGTTGTGTAGGATAGACATGAGACCTAATCACTTGCTGCTGCGGCAATGTGCCAGCGCCGGCTCACGTCATCCGAGCTGTTGTTAACGGAGCTCGTTTTCGTCGCCCAGGGTGAGCTCAAAGAGCGCAGAACCAGGCCAGAGAAGGGACTCCAGAGTGTGCCTCATGTCTTATATACCCGCTTGCCTGAGTGCCGAACGCGGGTATATAAGACATGATCGAACGGCCACGTAGAGGCCGACACGATCCGCAACGCAACGGCAGCAGCCACACGACTACAGTATCGCGGGTTGATGAGCAAACCTGCATGGAGTGACTCCATGGAGTGCACCAACAGAAGTTGATTAGGTCTAACCATAAGTAAAGCCGTTGCGTAGTGTACCCCTTGTCAGATTTGCACAATCTTCTGAGATCTTACCGTGACCTCCACTGAAACAAGCAGCCTTCAGCCTTGGAATGCGGAAGAGAAATGAAGCTCACCGGAATTCGACGAAGCAATAACAAAGTAACGATAAGGATTATCTGATTCTAGGCGGTTGAAAAGTACACGCTCTAGTGCGTTATCTCAAGTCCGAAACTCGGCGTAGATCTTTTCCATGTGAGAATCATGGCGGAGACGGTGGTTGACATTCGAGAAGAGGCTGTAGAATAAACGGAAGACTTTAAGACTTCGCGATAACCTCGCAATCATGTTCGTAGTTATCTCCTGCTTCTTCTCGTTGTTATCCTCATCCTTGGCTCGAGTATTCGGCAAGGTGAAGTTTTTCATTGAATTAAATCGGCGTTCGTGCAAGGGCTTTTTAGGGGAGGTTAAAAACTGACTTGTATGCATATCGCGTGGCCACCGAAAGGTCGCCTAGACGCCAGTGGCGCACTTAAGTTGTCTCTACGACATCCCGTAGAAACTGAGTACGAGGCGTATCCCAAGAGGATTAATCAACGCTGTCCTTTGTCCTTTATCCTCCACTGGGCGCCCGGTCACTTCAACTCGTTGCACAGATCCCTTTCCAGCACACATTCAAAGCACTCCACTACTGGTGGAAATCTGGCCGGTCTACTGCACTCCACAAATTTCCTACGAAAAATCTCTTTGGTGGCCTCCGTGTTCTTGAACCAGATTGTATTTCCAAGCTAATGGTATCAGGCTGTTGTAAAATTAATCGCCGAAAAGGACCGCTTGCTTCAAACTGATATAGCTCAGCCTAAGCACAACTTTATTAATCGCAGTAAAGACCATCAGAATCTATGTTTTTGCCAGTGAACATGTAATGAAACTCATCCATTAAAATAAAATCTGAGTCCACAGAAATTAACGAAGTCATTGGAGGGCACATTCAACATCGGCTGAATTAATGAATTGTTTCTGACGCAGAGCTCGGAAAAAGTGATAGTCAGTGGGGGAGGGGACTGGAGAATATGGTGGGTGAGGTAGAACTTCGACACCCTGCGGTCGGATTCATCAACGACTTACAGCAATTTAACAGCGAAAATTACAGCCAAAATGTCTGATAGTGCAGCTTATCAAGCGATAAGGTGAGCGATAAGCCGCTATCGCTTTGTTAGGAAAACAGTACTTGAAAGCTTGTAAAAGCAGAATACGTGGCGCATCCATATGGAAATGTTTGACGCTCACGATCGCCCTTTATCGCCTTGGCCTCATCTGTCTGTTACAGAAGAAGAATGACCCATCACTGAAAGGGCAGACTTGAGACCTTTGACCAGCTAGTAGGCTCATCTCGCTTGGTTCAGGAAACGGCCAGATATGTGCCGATGTCGACGAATGTGCCGCCGAGATCTACCCCTGCTCGACAAATCCTCGCGTGCCGTGCTTCAACACCATCGGCTCTTACCACTGTGGCAGCTGTCCTCCAGGTAAACTCCCCGTTGACCAGCTCACGTCTTCAAGGACTCTTCACGCCTCTACAGGCTACCGCGGTGACGGTCGAGTTTGTCGTCGAACATCCGCCTGCGACGATGCACCATGCCATCCAAGGGCCACATGTGTTGACGACCAGTCGTCGTTGAATCCGGCGGATTCAGCTGCCTATGTCCTGCGGGCATGATGGGCAATGGCATAGGTAACTTCGTTTTCAACATTTAATGGGAATTCCACACAGCGTTCTTCTGATGCCTTGGTGTTGTTAGGTCTGTCCGGCTGTCAAACCAGTAACTCAACGATATGTCGAGAAGGGATCTGTTTCAACGGAGGCACATGCATGGTGAGCTTAGTAATTCTCTTGACACTGTAACAATGGCGAAGTCCTTCACATGCAGCTCACTACAACGACCACATATTTGTGCCATGATACCTGTCAATCGATTTCAAGTCTGATCACTGCTCTTTAGTCCATGATTTAGGTTTAGACCCCTTCCTAACATAGCCGAACAATCCTGTCCGGCACCTAATTTTAATTTTTTTGCAAAATTACTCAATCTCCTGTTATTTACTAACCGAGCTCTATTGATAAGGACAAACACAATTCTAAACCAAATTTGGTTAAGAAAAAATCTCACTTCCTTTATTCCATAGGTTATTCGAAACTTCACATTATTCGATTGTTCAGAAGTTGAGTATGCCGAAAAATAGGGTCACTCGGAACTCGAGTGGGCAGAGAAGTAGGGTTAATCGTTCGTGCAATGTTCTTAAAAAACGGACTACTCTATTATTTGGAATCCGAATATCACGAAAAAAATTAATTATTTGATTATTCATGTTCGTTCAATAAACCAAAAATACGGTTATTCGATTTTTGTTGCGATCAAAACTTCTAGCGCCAGGCGGGACTCGAACCCGCACCTCCCTCTGACCGGGCGGGAATGCTCTACGCCATTACACCACCGGCGCCGTTTGATCGAACGCAACATCCACACCTCGTGGGACCAGATCAGCACAGATCATCAGCTTAACTGGTCCATGCTGATATCAGCGGCCAGCTCATCCCGGATACGGGTGGGTGCTGATCGGTCCCACGAGGTGTGGATGTTGCCTTCGATCAAACGGCGCCGGTGGTGTAATGGCGTAGAGTATTCTCGCCCGGTCAGAGGAGGTGCGGGTTCGAGTCCGCCTGGCGCTAGAGGTTTTGATCGCAACAAAACATCGTTGTGACAGCTTACAACCTCTGTACCAGCCAATTGAGGCTTAAAGAAACTGATTTGAATTGTTTCTATCAAGACCATCAGCTTAACTGGTCCATGCTGATATCAGCGGCCAGCTCATCCCGGATACGGGTGGTGCTGATCGGTCCCACGAGGTGTGGATGTTGCGTTCGATCAAACGACGCCGGTGGTGTAATGGCGTAGAGCATGTCCCGCCCCGTCAGAGGGAGGTGCGCGGTTCGAGTCCGCTTGGCGCTAGAAAGTTTGATCGCAACAAAACATCGTTGTGGACAGCTTACAACCTCGGTACCAGCCAATTGAGCTTAAAGAAACTGATTTGAATTGGTTATTAGATTGTTCTTCCATCCAATAGATTTCTGGATAATCTCTAGGCCCTCCAGTATATTCCGTTAAGTATGGTCATCGAAGATGTCTGTCAATAAAAAAAGAATTTTCTACTATAAAGATATATGGCATGTGCCAAACACAATGAAGAGACCGATCGAGAAGACAAGGAAGAAAAGTCTTTAAAATGTGACGATCTTCAACATTCCTGCGGAGATGGTAATATCTATATCCTAGTTAGATGACTACACACTAAGCAGCCCTGGCGACTGAAAAAATCACCTAAGGAGAAAATGCATGTCTCTAAGAATTTGTCGAAGCACCAATATTAAGTCGATTAGATAGGACATGTTAAACGTCTTCTAAAACTTTCGTCGGTTTTTGTGACCGATCAACGCCATTCTTTCAAGAGTTGGAGAAAGCGAGTTATTAATAATCTATTGTGTCAGCCGTTTCCAATCTCTTTTTGGGTTGCACCACGCATTCTAAAGTTGTCACATAAGTTCTGTCCGATTTTCGACGGCAACTTTACGGTATAACATCTCAGCAGAAAGTAAAGTATTAGGTTGGTGCATAAGTTCTCGGACATTTGGAGCATGAAATATTTATTATCACAACATAGGAACAACAATATCAAATCATTTGAAGTGACCACCCTTTACATCAATTGTCTTTCGCCAACGTGCTGGTAAGTCATGGATGCCTTTTCTCCAAAACGTGGCCGGTTGTGATTCGAAAAATGTGAGCTGTGCCTCCTTGACATCCTCTCGGTTCCTAAATTGCTGGCCGACCAAATAGCGTTGAAGGCTTGAAAACAAATGATAATCAGAAGGAGCGAGATTTGGTGAGTAAGGTGGATGTGGAAGAACGGTCCATCCGTAGCCCGCCAACTCAGCCGCCGTCGCTCTAGCAATATGCGGTCTAGCGTTGTCGTGTTTCACTTGCTCTCCTCGTGTGGTTTGAAGGTGGGCCCTCAACTTCCTCAGTTGGTTGACGTAAACCTCTGCCGTCACCGTTATCCCTTCGTCCAGCAGCTCCCAGTATTCTACGCCAAGAATGCTCCACCAAATGCATAGCGTCACTTTTTTCACGTGAAAGTCGGGTTTCGGAACGTCCTCTGCCTCTCCAGTTGCGTCAACCCACTGTGCACGCCGGTGATAATTAGAGTGGAGTATCCACTTCTCATCCCCGGTGACAAGGTTGTCCAGCCATCCGTGGGTACGTCTGAGGGTAAGGAGAGACAGAGCGACATAGGCTCTGCGATCCATGTCATGTTGTGTCAAGTCGTGAGGTACCCAGCAACCCAGCACCTTGCCGATCGACTTCAATCCTCGAACGACTGTTGAGTGACTAACACCAAGAGTGCTTGATAGTGAGTGGTTTGGTATGGGTCCTCTTCCACTCCACTTCGGAGGTCATCCAAACCCAGTGTCATCGGGCGCCCTTCTCGTTCATTACCTTCAACGGAGAATTCACCAACTGCAAACTTCGAGAACCACTGGTACACAGTGCTTCGAGCAGGCGCACTCTCATTGTAAACATCCTTCAGGCGACGATACGATTCGTTGGCATTGAGGCCAGATTGATGCAGGAGTAGCATGACGTGCCGAATATGCGTCTCAGTTGGGATGAATTGCTTAGCCATAATAGCTGACATTAACAACGCAGAAGTAAATGTTAGGAATAGTTTTGTAGCCCTTTCCTTTCTCTATCGATCGATTGATTTACGCGTTGACACCTGTGAGAAATTTGGCGGGAAAATGCGCTTTCAATTCAGAAGGGATCAAATGTCCGAGAACTTCTGCACCAACCTAATATATTAATCAAATTTAGGACCGTTACAATCAATGCACTTCTGCCAACGACATACAAGAGCATTAATTCCATTTCGGAAGAAATCCGAATTCCCTAGAAACGATGAAACACTTAAAGGCAATTTCGATATCTGCTGCTTTGGAAAAGTTTTGCTCCTTGATAAAACCATCGAAATGTTTGAAAAGATGAAAGTCCGTCGAGGTTAGGTCCATGAATAGTGAAAAAACTGGTGAATAGTGAAAAAACTGGTGAATAGCCAGGGATACGGGAGAACTTCAGGCGGAGAGTCGTTGGATACACCGCCCTCAGAAAGGGGCGGGGCAAGTGGCGCGCGGAGGACAAGATGTCCGGGTCCCTGCCATCACATGGAGGCATCGCATTTCTAATCACCTCCCTTGGCCCTGCAGCTCTATCCTGAGCTGATTTCGTTCTTAAGACAGGGATAAGCCTTCAATGTAGAACTCCTGATCGGAGTCACCCATAGTCTTCAGTTGAGGCGAAAATTTAAAGAATTGCGTGAAGGCTTATGCTATACGACTGTCGACGTTTATTTTTTGGATGGACACTTGCAGCCAAGAGATTTAACACCCCAATAGCGTAGGATCTTTTTCGATTCCCATACTCGATTCATAGGCTGAATAAAGCAGTAAGAATAAAGGACAGCGTTACTAAATTCCTTTGGGGATGCGGCACGCATTCTATTTCTACAAAAATTGAAAGAATCTATAGAGAAGAGCGACGTTCTCCTTTCCTCAACTGCCTTCATAACCGAACCGACTGGAAAATGCTTCAGAGTTCCCCGAGATGCGCTTCCCAATCTTCTCCTATCAGCTGTTAGGTTTTTGGATGACGTCACGCTAAATAACGACGGTTTCGCGCGCAGCAAACTTGTCCAAATAGAGCTGCGCGGGCAGGGCGGGAAGTGGGCGGCGAGCAACACGGTGTACCGAACGACTGCCCCCCGTCCTCTTCGATTCAACAGTGCAGGACCCATTTCAAGAACCTTTGGTGAACCACGTCTGATTCACGACAGTACCTCTCTGCCGTGATGGTTTCACCAAGCTTCATGGAGTGGGATAATACCAGTTGCAGTCCACCTGACAGACAGACGTCATGCAATATCTGGCTACTCTTTAGAAACAAACATAAAAAACTTTTGAAAACCAAAATATTCTTCAACCGAAATATATGAAGGACAAAAAATTGGAAAACTTTGCTGCTATGAAACATAGTTCAGCGAATTGGAATATGGCAGCATTATTGCATGGAAGCAATAATGCTTTGTATTTGATGTGTACGTTCCTGATGCTGTATTGAATTTTTTTTAAACGCGCTGGGTGTTGATTCTATGAATTGGTTCCACTCAACAAGAGAAGTGATCAGAATCGAATAGAATCATTTACAAGCATAATAATGCCGACAATTTCAGCCGATTTCGGAGACTCAGTATCGATGCTCATGCCAAGAGTTCTACTATGGGCTTCATTGTGAGCAGGTGAGTTAGTGGCACTGCAGAGTTATCGTAGTTGGCGGTGAAAATGAAGGCAGCTAAAAGGGAAAACCAAGGCGATGCAATGAGCTATCAAACTACTTCTGTGAGAAACGCAGGGGCGAGTTACTGTAGGACACGAGTTGTCTGGTAATTCCAGACTTAGCGACCATCCATTTTTCGGTTCCCCTAGGCAGATTTAGTCCAGCGATGATTTTCGTTCATTTCCTATTAAGATTGATGATTCTTTGGCCCTCCCATAAGATGGCTCCAAATGATTGTATAGTTCTGATCATGGTTCTACTATGCGAACCCTGCTTTTGGTATTGGTGTGGAAAAATAGTTTTCTAGGTTTCGCCATGCATTGGCTCACCTTGCGAGAACGGCGGTGTCTGTGAGGATGATGGCCCAGGAAAGGTCAAATGCGTCTGTCCCATTGGATTCTACGGACCATGGTGTGAACTGGAGGAAAATAGTAAGTCGTGTCATAGATTTACAAGGCTTCGCTTGACTGCTCAGTAGCTTCGATTCTGTTCTAAGGGCAACCTCTATTTCTACCTACACTACCGGGTATATGTTTTAACCATTGGCCAAAAAGATCGCGCAAACCTGCGCCGCTTCTGAGCGTCCCAAACGGCCTTTTCAATAACGCTTCTAATCGTAAGATGAATACTTGTGAATGGAGCAGGTATTTGAGTCCAGCAGCTCAAGCTCTGTTTTTCGACATACAAATCCCAGTGGAGTTGCATACAGGATGCGCGTACGCGCCCGACAGAATCAATCGAGTGGGAGCGGCAACTTGAAGAGTGTGAAAAAGTATAGCAAACCATTTACTTTCACTATATCTGGTATGTGGCGCATGGAGCGCAGTCGGAGGAGGCGCCGGCCGTCGTCTGCACCCGATACCAGGTTCCTGGTTCGGATTTACGCCCAGGTCAACCAAGCCCTCCATCCCTCCGGGGTCGGTGAATTGGTTGTCTGGAAAGGATAAAGCAGTGAATTGTACATCGACTGGCCACCGCAAGTCTTTGTATGGCCAAATACGCATTCAATATGACTGCACGTCATCGCGTAAAAGTAGAATGCGTGGCGCATCCCAAAGAGGATTGAATAACGCCGTCCTTTATCCTTCTATCTGGTATGCAATGAGTTTTCCAATTCCGCCGACAATTCCGGATCGGATATTTTACTGATGCTGATAAATTGGACGCGCGGGCGTGTATGGGACGCAACAATTCCGTCAATTTCGAGTCATTCCGGCACCAGCTTGTGGACTTTGTAGGGAGTTAATGGATCAATTGGAACTATAAAGCGTAGAAATATAGTCTATGAAGAGGCAGAACTACAGCAGTACGAAAATGCACGTGAGACTTGTGTACATTATCCGTGGTGGAAGGAATCTGGAAAATCGGGGAGGAAGGGTGGGGGGGGGGTCACATTGCTTTGATGGTCGAAGAACTGCGTTAAAATTAGAACTGAACTGAGCTGAACTATTTTGCATTGATGACGTGAACTAGTCTACGAGGAACCATTCTTTACAACTTTCTCCTGGGGCAGGCCACACTGTTCTGTAGGCGGTTGTGTAAAGTCAAGGAACAGGTATACCAGCGCTAAGAACTCTTCTCATACGAAAGACAGAAAAAAGCAATCAAAAATCCTTTACTTGGCCAAACAAAATCGCTACACGAACAAGGACACAAAGAGCGATCAAATGCGTGGGGAAAGGGGTAAAACAATAGTGACAGTGGTCTGCAACAATATGTAGTGGAACACCGGCCGAAGGATGAGTAGCGAGTGCGGTCCAAGTTGGCTTCTTTCGGCTTGCAGCAACACTTTCAAACGTCGAAAGTCGGGACTCAGGCAGGGATACTCACGCGGCTCCAGCCGCTTCGAGCATTTCGAAATCTCTGTTGAATGGCTGACTCTCGTGACTAAATTGGACTGTGGTACGGTAACCTGCGGACTACTCGAACAAATGAGATCCTAGCGCGATTCTTACAGTCTGCGCCGCTTGGAGACAGCCCCATCCTTCTGCCTAACATATACCTAGGCCTGACAGTTCGTACTTCTTCCGTTTTCCCTGAAGTGGCCACTCCGACTAGGACGCATTCAGATAATATTATGCTTGTCAAAATCAAGTCATTTAAAGGTTAGCGCGTTCAGCATGCAATGAGGGAGTTGAATATTTGGCACAGGAATTAAAGGAAGGTGGAATACTATAATATTATAGCTGAATAATGGGATTCGCTGGCTTTGGCTGCAGTATGCAGCTGTCAAAGAGCTATTTCACAGTTTCTTTATCTGACAATCTGCGCCGCCTTTCTCCCTGAGTTTGGTGAATTGATGTCAGGCTTGTCTGGGAATGATAAGACACTGATATGTCCATGGCCTGGTCACCACAACTCATTGTACGGCAAATGCCTAAGAAATATCACCTGCAATCGGGTACGTGACGTATTACTAGAAACGATTGATTGGCGCTGTTTTCCTGATTGCTGCAAAATATGACCGAATCCGAATTTTTCAGGCTGTGGTGCTCACTTTGCCGAAACTTCGGGAAACTTGACGTTCCCAGACACCGGCGAGATGCCACCAGAGAGCCAATGTGACTACGTGATTGCCGCTGGAGCTGAGAATTCGGTGAGTCCGGCATTCGATCGACAAGGTCTTGAAAAGGTTAAGCCGATAGTAAAAAATGAGCAACGGCTCTACAAATATTGTATTTGTCGCGAACTCGATGGCCCCGGTGACCGTGGGTGGCATATTAGGCCTCGTGCGTACTTCCCGTCGCCGCGATTGAATCGCGGCGATGAGTTTTGCAGAGCGACGCAAACGAATTTGAATTTCTCTGTACTTGTCGTATCGCCCATCGCTCTGCAAGGAAGCGCGACGGCGATCCGTCCAGGACCAACGCTAAACACGGCGCGCGGCGCGAAAAAGTATGCCATGCCCGCGATGGGTGCGGGAAGCTATCGCGCATGCCGACCGCCACTGTTTCGGCGGCCGCGGCGAAGTTTTCTTTGACTGTTCTTCCGCGTGCGGCGGAATGGCCATGAACTGAGCGCCGCGATAGCATCGCGGCGATGGAAGTATGCCCCCGGCCCTACATGCACGAGTGTCCCGACCCGCTCCACGGCTCAACCCAACCGCCAAGAGGGGAACCCGACTGTAGGGAAGGGACCCAGCGAGGAAGCCCTGCCTCCGTCGCCTCCCTGTGGGCCTGAGAGGGGCTACGGATGCCCTTAGTGGGACGAACGTAGGAGGCCTAGTACCCGGGTGGCATGCATGGAAATGCAATACACAACGGAAACAACAAACCTCGATACGAACGAAATGAACTACCCCAGAACCCCAAGCAGTACTAAGGTGACTCATCGATTGTTCCGCTGCTGAACACAATATAGATCATGCATATTTATTAGACCACAGGAATATACGAACTACCACAGAGAATGTTGAATTGGCATAGGATAATTGAGATGGCTCCCTGGGATGTTCGGCCGTCTCGTCGTGTCGGAAGCCCGTCAGTGAACTCTGCCCGGTCCGCGACCCTCCCGCAGCTGGCTATCATAAGACTGTCCGAGTATAGAACTCAAGGGCCCTCAGTGAGAGCTCCGGAAAGATGGAATAGGAGGAAGCGACAAAGGTCGGCGCACCAAGCCGCGTCGGCTCGCGAGCCCCCGAAGCACCGGCTGCTCATGGCAGCGCAGAGGATGCGAATCAACTGGCTATACTGCGCGGGAGCGTGCCCCTGCGCAGATCGATAGGCGTCGGAGGAGGAGCTTTCCCAGGCCAGCATTGGTCGCCTCATCGGCAGTTCACCGCGTGAGCAACGCACCGTGGGAAACCAGACAAAAGAAGAGCGATCGCAATCGATTTGCGACAGAATTCGTAGAAAAAGCGTGGCTTCTGTCAAATGCAAAACCGCACACAAAGAAGTTGCAGGAATCTTTTCGGCTCTTGTTCTTAAAACTTGGAATAAACTTTCTGCATCGATTTTCCATCCTTTGTCAAAAACATTTAACTAAAAATCGAAAATCTTCCTTAAATAGAAAGGAATTTGAGAAATTCACTACAAATTATTTATAAAAACAGAATAGACGGTATTTGATGGAGTAGATGAAACGTTTTCAGTGATTGAACGACTATATCGCTTTCAGAAAAGGCACTTTTCACTTTGCACTTTATGTGGAAGAAATTGCTTTGGTGTCAATATTTAAAAAGTCAGCTCTCCATGTAATTTTGGTGCTAAATTGATTTTGCTCCATTTTTGGCTTAATCTAGGGCCTTCCCACCTGCTTAGAACCTTTCGAAGTTTCATTCCATTGTTTACACGTTATCATTATGACGAATAATGATTGGGCCTGATAAAAAGGTTGGATAGAATAAAGGACGACGCTAGTCACTAGGAGGATACACCACGCACTCTATTTCTGCGGTATATCGTGGAGGTAGCTTGGTCGCTGAATGCTTTACTTGCGGTGGCCAGGCGATGGAAAAGTCATCCTTTCTAAACAAAGCTGTTACTAATTCGCCGATCCCAGAGGGATGCAGAGCATGGTTGCCCTGGAGGGAAACCCGGACCAATAACATTGTACCGAAGTGCATGCGACAGCCGGCGCCTCCTCCGACTGCACAGTATGTGCCCATTTTATAAGACAGTTTACCGATCTGTAGGATAAGATATTAGAATTCATTAGAGCTACATATTGACCCCTATTGGGTGGGCGCGTATAGCGCAGTCAGGGTGTCTACTGTCGCGTGACCCGATACCAGGTCCTTGGTACGGATTTCCCGCCCTAAAAAAACAGCATTCGATTCCCACCGGGATGGTGAACTGGTACCAGACTTGCCAGCTAACGGGCGCTGAATTGGTCATCGGCTGATCACCGCAGGTAATTGTATGAATAAATACGCATTCAAAGTGCCTCCACGATATCCCGTGGAATTAAAATACACAGCGCATCCCAAAATGGATTGAGTAACTCAATTCTTTGCCCTTATCCTTTGTGAAGTTAATTTGAAGTTCCATTCTGTTAAATACACATACGACACGTCTTACGGGGCAGAACGTAGATTTTTGAATTTTTAATCCGAGTTCATGGAAAACAGACGTGCGAAGCTCTTTCCAGAGATTTGGAAATTTATGGAAACAAATGTCGTAAACGTATCTTTTAAGGGCGTACGGTCATGTCGACAAAAATTTAACAGAAGTTCAGGCTTTAAAAATCACCTTCGACACCTTCTCCGGCATGTCCAGCCCAGATTTGTCCGACTGCACGAAAGCCGACGCGAACCTGACACTCTATGATGGACCAGGCGACAACGCTCCAATATTCGCTACATTCTGTGGTGATGGCAATGGCCCTAAGGTAGGCACTGACTCATTTTCGACGCCCCTTAGACACGTGTACTGCTCTTAAGATGCCTCTTCTCGGAGGAACCATCACCATGACGTCGTCGAAGGCCATGCTTCGATACAGAGGCACGGGTGGTGCATTCTCCATCAGGTGGGAGACGAAGAAGCGAGGTAAGGAATCCCTTAAAGGAGCCGCGTTGTTGAAGGCTAGGTGGCCTGCTCTCAGACTGCGGCTATCGTACAAGTCTGGCTTCTGGAGTGCTCGCCGTGCCACCTCATTACCTGGACACGGCATGTGACTGGTTCGTCTCCGCTCCGACCGACAAGCACATCGAGATCGAGATTCCCAGCGTTGAGATGACGTCCGGCCTGCAGCTGAACTGCAGCGTGAACCAGCTTGAAGTACGTGATGGCTGCAATTTTTTTCGAGAATATTCAGCAAAAATGGCAGAAAATTAGCTCATAGATCAATCGATTTTTAGGTATTCGACGGCTACACTTCGTACGATGCTCATAGAGTGGTGCACATCTGCGAGACAACAAACGTCACCACTGTGGTGGGTTGCAGGTGGACAAGGTGCAGGTCTAGAAAGGGGATCCCCCTGATATTCCTCCACGAATTCCGAGGATTTTATACAATTTTCTCGTTGAATTGGACACTTTCAAATCAATTTGGACACTTTCTGAGACCTTCGAGATCGAAGCGAACTCTTCCAAATCGAAATGAGCTGCTGCTACATTGAACTGTATACTCTCCAAAAAGGTTAGAAAGACTTTTGTTCAAGGAAAATTCTTGTAAAACTTTCTTTAAAGTTTTTGTTTACCTATTTAGAATTATTTTTTGTTTAAGGAAAGCTTTAGAATTTATAATTAAATAGATAAATAGATAAATAGTATAGCTTTCTTTGAAGTTTTAATTCGCTTCCCAATAAGTGGACATATTGTTTGAAATTTGATAAAAATTTTATTTTTGAGGAAAAACAATGGTTTAAAGCTTGTTTTAAAGAGCAGGAGGGCGGCCATTTTTAGTGCCAAAAAGAGGGTTGCGTCATGCCCTCGCCTAAGACGTCGCGATTTTTATAGAAAAATTTCTATTTGCAAGGTGTTTCATATCTGCAAAAACACAAAATAGCTATTTGTTAAAAAACACACTTATCCTCACTTTGATGCTTCATGTCACCAGCACATACACTGTCAATCAAATAAACCTCGCGACGGGTTTTTGAGTGCATGGCGCGATCCAGTCTCTTTATGAACGAGATGATTGCTACCTTAATGTGTCTTTAAACTAAACTTTATTAATTTAAAAAAATAAAAATTTAATAAAATTACTACACAAATTGGGGAAAGTGAACTGAACATTTTCGAGGAAGGTCAGTTTCTCGAACAAAAAATTGTTCTAACTATCTATTCTATTATAGTTTAACTTGCCTGGAGATCATTTTGATCTGGAAGAGTTTGATTGGATCTCAAGAGTCTTAGGCAAGCTTAGAAGAGTGTCAAATTTGGTTTTAAAGTGTCCAATTCGCGATTAAAATGGCATATTCAAAAAAATCAGTATGCTCGGGAAAGCTTGTTGCGCTTCAGTACAAAATTTTATTTGTTATTTTTTCTTCAAAAAGAAAAATTTTATACAGTTATTACACGCTGTAACCGTAGCAGCGAATCTAAGCCTTTTTTGGGTAGGTAAAGCTGCCAGGTTTGGAAGAACTACAGGGTGGACCACCATCTCTAGTTCTGCATCGTTGACTGCACTGGGCTTATACTCAGACATAGTAGCAGCCAGCTTCTGTCGTCAACAGCGGTTCTGCGATTTCTGGAAAGATTTCATGTTGTGTTCAGGTCAGATCTACGGGACCTTTCCTGACAGTCGCCTTCAGAAGTAACGTCTTCGGCGGCTCCAGAAGCGCTTTGCAACGGGGATTCTCCATGAAATACAGAACAGTTGAACGTGGGGCTTAGATCACAGGGGCATAAGCCATTAATCTGAAGCGATTTCGAAAGAAGGTGGAACTTTCAGCCGATCGCCGATGTGGCGGAGACGTTACGAACGTCGACGGCGATTGGGACTTCTCGGGCTTCATCCAGAGTCCGAACTTCGGTGGCCTCTACCCACCGAATATGGACTGCACCTGGCGGCTAGATGCTCTTGGACCGAACAACGAATCCATCACAGATCAGACGCTCAAGGTCCGCTGGGATACTTCATGTGAGGCCGATCCTTATTAATTATTAAAATCTGGCTTGTTTCAGTTTGAATTCCTCACGTTTGATGTGCCTTCTTCGTACCAGCTGTCTTCCCTATGGCAGCGCACATTCGACATGCCCAGTGAATTCGATGTCTTTCCGAGACTCAATCGTAAGTAATTTCTGGTTGATATCAGAAGCGAAAGGATAAAAAAATCCTGAACGGACTCCTGCAACCTTATGGTTCCCAAAGTTGTTTCCGAAGATATTCTGAGGTGTTTTACGCTAGTTAGAGCCTGCAGAACCCTATCATTAAAAAGACATTTCGAATCACTATCTCAAATTTCGCTTGTGCTCAAAGGATGGTGGATGAAGAACGGAGTTAGTCAATCCTTTTTGGGTTGCGCCATGCATTCTAGGTCTGTTCTATGTCGTGGGGAAAATTTGAATGCATATTTTCCTACTTCAGTGAATTTCAATGGTCAGCCATTGTACAAGCTCTGTTTTATCCTTTCTCAACAAAATCTATAATTTCTGCAACAAAAATCTGCATGTCGTTCGTCTTTCTACTAATGTCCAGTTTGTTTTTCTTTATCCAACCAGCTGAACTTACCAGAATACTTGGCTTCATTTTGGAGAAGATGTGGCGCTTGTAAGGACACTGACACTACGAGAAGTGCTTGTTTTAAAACAATGACGATTTGCAGGGCGCCTCGAATTGCCATTCCGTCGACGTCATCCCACGCTGCCCTTCTACAGACAGTCAATGTATCAGTGCTCAGAAGACTACCTCCATGTGAGTTCTTGGCTTGGGTTCGTTTGGAACTGCAACAGTACGACGGTATAATTAGGAGCAAGTAGAGCATTCGTCTGGAGGCGCTGATGTCGCCCAGATATCGGATCGAGTTCACCTTTTGCGAAGTCCTTTCAACGGTTAGCATACACGATTGATCTCCTCCCCAATTGGTCAGTTTCCGGTGAAACTTAATGACATCGATCGATATTGACTGACTGGTTTATCGGCAGTATTCAGTTGTTGTGAAGCCAAAGCATCTTCATTACGCTCCTCTCAACGAGCAATCGCGACTGAGGTGAGGCACTGTTGACACCGCAGATGTGTGCACGGATGGCCGAGTGGTCTAAGGCGCCAGACTCAAGCAAACACTTGCCGTGCGATAGCGGCTGAGCGTTCTGGTACTCGTAAGGGTGCGTGGGTTCAAATCCCACTCCGTGCAGAGCTTTTGCAAAGCAGACTGGGGTTCTTCAACAACAATAGGATTATTAATGGTATTGGCGTCGTAACCTAATTCTATCGTCCTATTTAGTTCTATCAAAAATAAATAACCGTTTTTATGCACTAATTCCTAATCGATAAAGACTTTCGGAGACCATACAATACGTGAAGAGCTTGGAAAACGTAACGTGTTTCAAGTACAACGGCAGCGCGACAGGAGGTACACCCGCTCCCTGCTGGAGGCGTGGCGTCAGGAGGTACATCGCTGTTCTGCGGACCGGAAACTTTTGTTTTGCGTGTCAAAGGTTTCGTAAGGCAACCGTTAGACTCTTAGTGAAGCCTGGGGGGTTGGGGTGGGTGAGCAAAGGGGATAAGAGAAAGATCGCATGCCCCCAGCAGGAACGGGTGTACCTTCTGACCGTCCCCCAAGTACAATGCAGTACAAAGGACGGCGTTGATCAATCCTTTTTGGGATTCACCACGTTCTTCTACTTCCATGAGATGTTGTGGAGACGAAGTGAATGCGCGTTTGGCAAGTAGAGCGACTTTCGATGCATACAAGGCAGTGTTTAACCTTGCCTAGACACGCTTATTACAAACACGCTAATTCTACAGGGTGCGCCATTAATATGGTCACTCAATAAATAGCGAATTACCCACGCGGAATTCATCAGAGAACAGCGAAGTTTCGTCAACAATTTACTAACAACCTATTTAACAAATAGAGTGGATATCATTCAATATGACCTCCCCAGACACGAAGGAGAGACTACAGCCGCTTGGGGTAGGACTCAATGGCGGCACGCAGAGTTGCTTACGGAATTTCCTTCCATGCTTGTTTCAGTGAGGATTTCAGCCCTTGAATCGTAGTGTGTACCTTTTAGCGGAGGCTTTTTCCTCCAGAATAGACCCAATGCTGTAGTCCATAACATTCAAATCTGACGAGTTTGCCGGCCATTTAGAAACAGGGATGAAGTTGGGCAGATTCCTCGCGCACCACTCCTGAGTCTTCTTGGACTTATGAGCGCGTGCGCCGTCCTATTGAAAGGCCAATGTTGTACTTTCAAAGTGTTCTTGAGCCAAGGAAAGCAAAAAATTATTCAAAATATCGTTCAGGTGAACATCGGTGTTGCCCTTGGCTCTTATTTCTACAAAAACAATGTGTTCGTCCCGTGGCGGAAACTCCGGTCCAAGCCATCAGGGAAGCTGCATAATAGTTCTGGTGAACGATTCTTCCCTTCCTGCTGCATCTTCACCACTTTCCGCCAGTAACCGCGAGTTTTGGTGGATTAAAATCTGCTTGATTGAGAAAAGTTTCTCATCGGTGAAGAACGTCGTGCAGTGGTCGTGCCGCTCGAGGAGTATTGGCCGTTTTTTCTTCTTCCTCCCATCTGTGCAGCCGTCAGTCCGTGCTGTTGAAGGAACTTGTAGGGGTATATTCCAAGTTCATTCTAACAATTCGCCTCATTGTCGTAGCCGATACGTATGCGAATGACGGATGCCACCTTTCTCCTGAATTCGCTCATTCACGATTTTTCGAAGACTGTTCGTAGCTACGGATACCGGACGGCCACGATGGGGACGACCAAAGAGAGAGAAACCTTCCACACAGCGATAGACAGTCTTCCTGTTCGGCTTCAGCAGACGAGCGATGTTAGGAACAAAAAGTCCTGCCCTCCTCAGATCCAAGATTGCGCCTCTTTGAATACAAGACTTTATCCTTTTTGAAAGAAGCAGTGTGGAAATGCAACAAACACTATATGTGGTTAAGATGACAAACAGAATCCGAAAAAACAATGAAAACGCAAAAATGTTTTGCAAAAAATACAAAAGAATGACGCGCGAAAAAAGTGACCATATTTATGGCGCACCCTGTATAATACGTCCTATAAAAAGCTATGCCTTGCCAATAAAGTCTCAATGCCTCGAACATTTGACACCCACACCTCTTCGTCTGGTTTTCATGCGCATACAACTTAAACTACTTCCTTAAAGATTCTGCATTACGATATTTTGTAATCCTTTTCCTAGCTTGGCTTCTCTCTCTTGAAGAGCTAAGTTCTCCGAGATATGCATATTATGATTAAAAAAAGAAAAAAGGAGGCACTACCCTGCTCCTTGGTGGAGTACATTCTAGTTCTAAGAATATCGCAGAGCGTACATATTTGTGCTTGCACAGTGAATTGCGCTTAGCCGATGAGAAAGGCAGGGTTTTATATTTCCAATTCAACTCTACTCCGAAATCATCTACCCGGAATGTTGGAAGACTGGTCATAGGCAGGAATCGAACAAGGAACAGAGTGGACACGATAACCGGCGTCGGCACCGACTTCGCCATGCGCTCTGGGACCTTGTGATTATTGTGGCTAAAAAACCAAGGAAAAAACTAATTACGAACCTTCTATTGTTCTCAAGGACGCCTGGAGCGTCGGCTGTCGCCTGCACCCGATACCAGGTTCCTGGTTCGGATTTTCCACTCAGGCCAACCAAGCCTTCCATCCCTCCGGGGTCGGTGAATTGGTACCAGACTTGTCTGGGGAGGATAAAGCGCTGATTTGTTCATCGGCTGGCCACCGCAAATCATTGTATGGCCAAGTACGCATTGAACCCGCCTCCACGACATCCCGTAGAAGTATGTAGAATGCGTGGCGCATCAGAAGGGGATTGAATAACGCCGTCCTTTATCCTTTTATCCTTTATCCTATTATTCTCAGTTTTAGCCTGAAATCTTGCGTTTTCTGTTGCAGATATATGCCGACGGTCAGCTGATTCACGATGGCTGCAACGCTCATCGACCGCCAGCAAAGATGCTGATGCCGATGCCACAGTCTATTCTTCGGTTCCACTCAGACGGTGGAACTCAGGGAAAGGGGTTCAAAATCGCCTACAGCCTAGGTAAGCACATAGAAAAAAGCTGCTGGGTACGCGGGCAGAAATATGGGTATTTTCTTTCCATAAACCCTGAAGTTTCAGTCTGCGAAAAGGTCTTGGTCGGAAATGGAACAATTCAAACGTGGAACTACCCGGATGGTGGTCGGGCCGGAAAATGTGTCTACACCATTCGTGCCGATGCTAGTCACGCGATTCGACTCAAGTAAGCTATTCGTCCCTTGTCTGTGGCTCACTGGTCCTATAGTATCAAGGCGCTAGATGACCACACGATTTCTTGATAAATTAGTTTTTTGAACAAACTTAAAAAGACTTACCATTCAAGGGTCTCTGACGTCTGTCTGAAAGACGAAAATGAATAACAGAACGGGACTCTCCTTTCTTCGAATAGTCCTTGAACCGAGTCCCTGAAACTTCAGCGCGGAACCGCTCAGTTACTCCAAAAATACCCTCAGAACATCGAATATGCACAAAAAATGCAAAATTACTGCACGGTCAGGGCATTGAATATCTGATCTGAACACACGAACACATGAAGCAGCAATTTTACGTATTTTTTGCATATTTGATGGTCGGAAAGTAAGGGGCAAGAACTGTGCGACTTTGCAACTCTGTAGTGAAGTTTCAGCCCCTATAGCACGACGAGTTCAAGGACTTTCCAAAAATGGAACGCATTTTCCTATTATATGATGGATGAAGGTTCTCGGAGCGGCGCTCATATCAGCTGCTCAGGCACGTGTGTGACCATGCGACCCTTTCCTGAATAGTAATATGGGAACATTTCTTTTTCGCTCACATTAGTGGTGCGAGGGTGCGGGAACGCGCCGCGGCTCCCAGTATATTCGCGGGAGCCAATCACGGCACCGATCCCACAGTGCGTGATTACGGTTACCACTATGGCCGTCCTCGTACCCCTGCTGTGCGCATAAGCAACATGTGCCGTAATTTGTAAAAGGCTATATTATAATTTAGAATATTCCGTATTCTGTAATGTAGCTAATTCAAAGGCTGAGCGATATAAAATTTGATGGAGTGAAGTTACTATGAAGTTATTTAGTTGACATAGATTTAAGAGCAACATTGGCTCTGCAATCACTACATTACATAAAAATTTTAATCTCACTATTCTACCGGGTTTATATATTTATGGAACTATCTATTCAGTGGTTTTCCAGCAACTTCTCTACCATTTTTACCCCCTAAAATGAGGTAGAATACCATCTAACCTGAAATAATTCAGATTTAAAACGATTGGAATGCGAGGAGCGTCGACCAGTCAGTGCTTCTACAACAGAGACTCTCACGAGTCGGCTACCGATTACGTTGAGGTACGGTAGTAACTGATATAGCCGTCATTAGTTAGAAAGTAACCTGGACGATTATTTCAAAGTCTGTAGGAAGCCCCGTTCTTATGTCTCTTGAATTTAAATTTGAAATGGACTTCGCGGCCGGGACAGCTATTCTTTATAGTCGTGCTTTTGAGAAATTTTAGCGAACTAAAGCATGAACAAATGAATTATTTATCAAAATTTTTTGAATAAATAATTTAACGAATTGATTCGATGTCGAAAAGTTTCGAGCGAATGAATGAACGAGTTTATTCGCTCGTCAATTTCTTCAATAATCGAAAATCTACCTTTCATTTATTCGAATAATTGAACAATTTGTTCGAGTCAGCTCTATGCTTAAAGATTTGATGTTTATTCGATATTTGATTCAAATTTCTCGTTTCAAAAGAACTTGATATTCGATATTCTTTGATGTTTTGGATGTTCAAATTCGAACGGATATGCAAAATTCTAGACATATAGAATATCCAAAAATTATACGAATAAATCATTCAATTAATACTCCAATATGTATAGCCGCATGTATAGCCGCATGGACCTGTAACGGATAGAATGCGTGGCGCATTCTTAGCCAATTTGTTTGCATTGAATTTCATTACTTCTTCATTCACAAGCACGAACCCATCCCTTGCTATCTTGTAAATCTTTGACGCCATTTTCCCAGGACTCTCTTCAAAGGGGCCTATTCAAAAAACAAAAATTACCATCGGAATCCAATATGGGTGGTCATCTCATGATATAGGTATCCTACAGTGGTTTTAGAAAAAAATTGATTTGAGACCTGTAAAAGCTGGACCCTGTCGGTGCAATTGTCTCGAGCAACAGGACGAGGGTCGCCACCGCCGTCAGATTTTATAGGTCTACAAAACCATACCTTTCAAAACCACTGGATGACACCCACATCACTGGATAGATCGCGCGCATTGGATTCGGATGGCAACATTTTTTTGAATAGGCCCCTTTGAAGGACGTGTGGGAAAATGGCGGTTTTTACGTCTATTCCGCCCGAAAACCGAAAGAAAGCAGAAGTATAGCAGCAGTGGTATATGTTCTGCATATGCATAGATCTAACAACAATATGTTAATACAAAATACTTTTAGTTTTCTGGCGGAAAAGAAGAGGACAAGCAAATCAATCAACGCTATGTGTGCGCTCGTTATCCATTTGTCGAGGAAGGCGAGTTCATCATGAGCGCCTCGAGACCGCTGATCATCACCCACGTGAGCAGCGGAGACTCAAGAAATCGCGGTATTCTGATGGAGTACTCTACAGTGGACGTTGGTAAGGACATTTGAAAAAATATCCTAGTTGACCTTAATGTTTGAATCTCTCTTTTTGTAAACAAATGACCTCAGCTGCCCTCGGGAACTGTGTTCGAGGCGTCCGTCCGTCCCTCTGTCTCTGCACTATGATGACCGCTAGACACGTTCACCAGACTCCAACAGATTCAGTCAAATATTATCAAACAATGTCGGTTATTGGGCACGTGTTAGCGCAACTAGAGTAGAGGCCGGCGGTCCCGTGGACTCTAAATCGACGTTCTTACTTCAAACAACCAACTCTTGATAAAAGCAACGAAACGGGGCGGCAATGGCTATTCGTTCGATACTGTTTAGGTGTTGCGAAGCCCTCCACCATTGGTAATCATATTCGTGAATCCCTCCGTGAACAGTCAACCGAAAGCAGATATTTAGATTGAGGGTGTGTAGTTCATTTAACGAGAGGCCATTAATTCAGCGCCAAGGATGGTTGCAGTAGCGTAGGGATGGACGGACGGATTAGCTCTTTTATAAGTAACAGTAATGACTGCTGGATCGGCTTACAACAGATAGCCGACAAAACCTAGCACTATCGACCCTTGGCATCACCACAGTTTAGAGGGCCTTTATTGTACAGGGTGGTCCACATGAAGTGTTAAGATATGCAGAAAGTTCATTTTCGGAAATTTCTCGCTTTCTTTGTGCTCTGTTATTCGTTTTCTCCGTATCTTTTAGTCCACCACCTATGGTCGGTCTTCTAGTTTCTGAGTAAGCACGGTTTTGCTTGAGGATCGTTCAGCAGCTGTCGCTATGTTCAAAAGCAGGTCGTCCGTTTCCACGATTTCAAAGATGTTCAAACTGCGTCGCATGCAAGTACACCGCGTCATCAAAAGTTTTGAAAAGACTGGAGAGACCGAAAATCGTCCACGACGAACTGCAAAGGCGTCTGCCTTTCGAAATGCTGTCAAAGAGAAACTTCACCGAAATCCTGCAAGAAGCGCCGGCAAACTACATAGCTAAGGAGCACAACTTAAGTCACTCAGCTATGCATCGATTGATCAAGAAGGATCTGGGATTCTATCCTTACAAATTCGTAAAACGAAGAACCTCATTGAGGAAATGAACGCCTCAAGATTGAAGAAATACAAAAGATGAAGGCCCTTACGCGCGGTGACAAACTCGACCGGATTCTCTTCGCAGACAAGAAGATATCTAAACCACTCCAAAATCCGCAGAATTAGCGGAAACTGCTGCCAAAAGGATTTCTAAGAGCCGTTGATGTCGGAAGAGCTCCACAGTCCTTGACGGTATGCGCTGAAATATCGGGCCTGGGCAAAACCAAGCTTGTTTTTATTCAAAAGAAGTTGAGATCCAAATCAGTTTCTTTAAGCCTCAATTGGCTGGTACCGAGTGTGTAAGCTGTTCCAACGATGTTGATGATGGGTCCCACGAGGTGTGGATGTTGCGTTCGATCAAACAGCGCCGGTGGTGTAATGGCGTAAAGCATTCCCGCCCCAGTAAGAGGGAGGTGCGGGTTTGAGTCCCGCCTGGCGCTAGAAGTTTTGATCGCAACAAAACATCGTTGGAAGTTGAGATCAATGCTAAATCTACCGAAAACGGATCCTGGAGGACTTGGTGATACCTTGGGCACAAGAAAATGTCAAATACATCGGTAGAACCTTCTATTAGGGGGGGGCCAAAAGTAATGAGACACCCCACGCCGTGTCCATATATCTCGTGGCTGGAGTCTGGTTTCGTGCTTGTTGTATTTGTATGTTTGTATGCTACTTACTGAAGCCCATCTGAAAAGTTACCACTTCCGCTCTTTCCAGAACATGCCAAAAATCCCAGCCTGTCTCATGCCGAAACCCCAGTCTGACGAGTCGACCTGTGTCGCTCAAATCTCCCCCAATTCCCAACCCCGAGCAGTCTGGGCTCAATATTCACGCACGATGAGAAGTACGTCTTCTACCTTAACCCTGCCAAGCAGCGAGTCTGGGTGAGGCCTGGTGAATTGTTACCGACCTTCGTTCGGCGAGATGTTCACGGCGAGAAGCATCTTTGGAGCTTTTGGGTCTGCGCCCATGGATCGGTTTACCGGAGGCTGTTTCCCAAGAGCACCGTGATGAACTCCAAGGCCATGGTGAACGAAATAGAGGAGATGGGCGGGCGACTCGCTCTTATTCATTCGCAGCGCTTCAAGAAGGTTCTCCTCTTCGACAACGCCGCACCCCATCGGGAACAAGTAACCACGGATAAGCTTGGCCAGCTGGGCTACGTTCACAAGCCTCAACCACCGAATTCGCTAGACATCTCTCCATGCAACTACCACTACTACTTGAGCCTACAGGACTTCCTAGTCGGGAGGGACACAAGAACCCAAGCAGTCCTTGACAACCATATCGAGCAGTTGATCAACACCAGGCTCAAGCAGTTCTGGAAGGATGGGATCAGGAAGTTGGCTGAGCGATGGCAGCAAGGTCGTTGCCCTTAATGGCAAATACACTCCTCAGCACCGTTGAGTTGTAATGGAGTTATAGGGAGATAAAGATTTTTTTTCATTTTGTCTCATTACTTTTGGCCCCCCCCCCTAATAGCAAGATTTTGCGCCAGCTCACGGTGCCAAGAAGACTCTGGAATGGTATGAGACGGATTTCTGGACGAAGGATGTTTTGCCTTCAAACTCGCCGAATCTCAACCCTATGTATTTCACCATCTGGTAAATCTGGGAGCAAAAAGCCTGCTCTTTCTGATACCGTTCAATGGATTCGCTGAAAGATTCGATGTATTTGACATTTTCTTGTGCCCAAGGTATCACCAAGTCCTCCAGGATCCGTTTTCGGTAGATTTAGCATTGATCTCAACTTCCAACGATGTTTTGTTGCGATCAAAACTTCTAGCGCCAGGCGGGACTCAAACCCGCACCTCCCTCTTACTGGGCGGGAATGCTTTACGCCATTACACCACCGGCGCTGTTTGATCGAACGCAACATCCACACCTCGTGGGAGCCATCATCAACATCGTTGGAACAGCTTACACACTCGGTGCCAGCCAATTGAGGCTTAAAGAAACTGATTTGGATCTCAACTTCTTTTTGAATAAAAACAAGCTTGGTTTTGCCCAGGCCCGATATTTCAGCGCATACCGTCAAGGACTGTGGAGCTCTTCCGCTCTGGAGAAGGCATAGGAAGAAATTTCACAGGAAATGATCACGCGCATACACAAGAATTCCCGGAAGAGATTAGGAGGTTGCATTGGAGCCAAAGGGGATCATTTTGAATGTGATGTATGACATCTTAAGTAGAATTTTCTTGTCTTCCGAACGCTTTCTTATTTGGATTGGATGTGCAAAGTTGTATATAGTTTTCAGCGTAACACTTCATGTGGACAACCCTGTAAATCTGAAGACACCCACAAGAGACAAGTTGCTTTAGGGGTGCGGTTACGATAACTGTAGTGGATAAAAATCCTCACAGGCTTCAGAAAAGGATGCACATAATATGCAGTCAACGTTTTAGAGTTCATTTCCAGGCTGTGGCGGTGTCTTCTCTCAGTCCACGGGAACAATCAGCTCGCCGAACTATCCGGAGAAATACCTGCCTCACATGCACTGCGTGTATCAAATTCAAGTTCCATGGGTGAGTCTTGGCACGGAACTATATAGCTTTTAGAGCAGTAGCTCTAAGGACAAACTATGTGTTCCAGTCGAAGCAGGTACGACTTACGTTTGATAACTTCGACATCGAAGTCGTGCAGAATGACGAATGCTCATACGATAACGTGGCCATATATGAGTCATATGTCAGCGCGACAACACACGGAAGGCTGCTGGGAAGGTAATCGGCTTGTCTTCTTTTGCAATGTACCTTTTTTTCATTCTGGAGCATGCGGTCTACAACTTGTATGTTCGAATCTCCTGATGAAAGCATGTTCAATCCAGATTCTGTGGAACAATGCTGCCGCCGACGATCCTCTCAGGCTCCTATAAAATGGCCGTGGTGTTCAGCTCTGATCGTTCCATTGCTGGTAACGGCTTCTCGGCCAGGTGAGTGGTTCAAGCTCCATAAGTGGTGGATATTTTGGATCTATCCTAGTCGGGTCCTTACTCCGGTGCCACAGCACCATTTCCCCTTAGTTTTCCCGAGTGCGCTCACATCATGGAGAAGTAGTTGTAGTTTTCGGAGAAATTCAAGAGAGGAGAGGATGGTGCTCCAAAGCAACCTGTGCTCCTCCCGAGTGGGATAGAACCGAAATTTCTTTCCTCCAACTTCGAATGTGGAAAAATACTAGATGCAGACTAACGTCTTCTTCAGATTCGAAGCCGTTGATGCGAGCAACGACTGCGACCGGACGTTCACGGCGCCAAGCGGCGAGATCGTCTTCGACGGCAGTCAGGGGCGATATTCTCAATGCGATTTCCACATCTCTGTAAGAGCTCGTCTCAAATTTCTTCCTTTTTAAACTACAGAGCATCACTCGCATAAAGAATGGGCGGTTCTTTTACATTTTAATGCATCTTCTTCATTCGGCTCAAGAGGTCGTATTACTGGAGAGAAGGGAAACACTTGCAGATGATTTCAACTGCTCGGCTCGTCTTGAAAATGAACAACATGAGCATACCGTGCTCGAAGTCGCTGCTCTACGTGAAGTAAGTTCCGCCGTCCTGAAAAACTCTAGCTTTTCACACACTGAGGTACGTAAATAGTCTGCTGTAGGTCTTTCGGTCTTCCACAGCAGCTCGTATAGATGTACTTCGATCCCATCATATAGTCCATACAACATTTTAATAACGCCAGCTCCTTTTCTGAGCATTCCAATGAGTAAAATTTAATAAATAAAACTTCTAAATCTTACCGAATCTCTGCGAAGCATGAAGTAAAAGTCATTTAGGATCTACTTTTTTTCCTCGTTGAGGCACTTTGAATATATTCATATAGTATGTCATGTATGACTTGGTTCACATATCAGTGCCAGATTGTTTTCTCAGCAGCTTCAGATCCAAAGCGAACCCCAAGGTTCAATCCTTCCCATACTACATAATTTGACTGGCCAGAACGGTCGTTCGGGTCTAAGAGGATGACGAACTTGGCCGGATACGAAGGAAATTTATAACGATGTATAGCTGCCGACTACACAAATCTTAGGTCTTAACCGAAAGGCCGAGAAGCTTGGGGGCGTATAGCGAAGTCGGAGGAAGTGTCGGCTCTCGCGTTCACCTGACACCAGGTTCACGGTACAGTTTTCCCTCCCAGGCCAACCAAGCCTTCCACCCCTTCGAGGTCGGTGAATTGGTACCAGACTTATCTGAGAAGGATAAAGCGCTGACATGTCCATCGGCTGACCGGCGCAAGTCATTGTATTACCAAATACGCATTTATGTCGCCTCCCCGACATCCCGTAGAAGTTGAATGCCTGGCGCATCCCAAAAGGACTTGAGTAACGTCGTCCTTTACACTTTTCATCCTTCAAACAAACAAATAATAGCAATGAATAAATAAAAATAATGAGGATAAGGATAAAGGGTATGGGACGGCGTTAATCAAATCCTTTTGGGGTGCGCCACACATTCTACTTCTACGGAATGTCGTGGAGGTATTTGATTGCATTGTAGGCCATACAATTTCTTGGGTCGCCAGCCGACGAACAAGTCAGCGCTTTATCCTTCCCACACAAGTCTGGCACCAATTCACTAACCCGGAGGGACGGAAGGCTTAGTTGGCCTGCGCGAGAAATCTGAACCAGGAACTGCTACCAGGTGCACGCGACAACCGGTACCTCTTCCGACTGCTCTACACGCGCCCAATAAAAATAATGACAGTGAATATATAAATAAATGCACACAAACAACAGTATCCAAGAAATTTTGTAGAAATGGAGCCTCGGATCAATCGGCTGGCTTCGCTTCGTTGAACTCCGAGTCATCGGTATGCGACGACTACCCGATGCCGACGCTACGCTCACATGGCAATCGAGTGCTGCTCAGACTCCAGACCACTGACTCCTCGAAGACCTACTTCAATATCAGCTACGAGCAGATCATTTCATGTGAGAGAATTCTGACGCCCTTTGGGTTTGGAGGAATCCTGGCGAATATAAGCATCATTTCAGCCTGTGGCGGTCATGTGGAGGGTGTCTCTGGATCTATCGCTTCCCCACAATATCCACTGAAGGACTCTCGTGGCCTCGACTGTTCGTGGACCGTTGCAGTGGCGCTGGGTAAGGATGGAGCTTAGAAGACGTCATCCTTAATGAAGCTGATCTGGAATAGCTTCGGATAATTGAAGGCTCTCCTAAGCCATAAAACTGTCGGAATATTCATATGTGCATGTGTCACCATTAACCTGGAGACGAACATGCTCTTTTCAGGAAATCGTGTCCGCTTCTCGCTTATCAACATCGACGACCTGAAATCAAGTGACGACAACGGCTTCTGCGGAATGTTCGCCGCGAATCGCCTTGATGTGAGTTTTCTGGACAACCTGCCTATTTGCTGGATTACGCACCCTTTACGCCTTCATAGAAATTGCATTTTTCATGGAACTAGTCGTTAATGTGGCTTGCCTGTATACTGACGAGGGACCCATCAAACCGATGAGGCCGCATGGAATGGGCGCCCAATCTGGAAGGGCATGTGCAATTTGTGCGACCTGGGGCTGGATTCATCAACAACTTACAGAGATTTAACGGAGAAATTATAGCCGAAATTTATGAAAAAACGCGAATTAACGCAGCCTATCAACAGGGTATGTGTTGAAATTTTGGCGTTATCAGGAATTTCGGCTGTTATTTCTTCGTCAAATCTCTTCAAGTCGTTGTCGAATCTGGCCTCTGTTTGGCTGGATAGGTCGATGATTCAATGGGCTCTGATTGTCGCTTTCCTACGTGACACGTAGGCCGTATTAAAGACAAGTACGATCACATCTAATGTGTTGCTAATTGGCGGTTCCACTCGCGAATTAAGGTGCCCCTGTAGAGTGAGGTCTCCATTCGCTCAGTGGGCATACGAGGTAATCATGAATCCCAGAATTCCGGGAGATGGTAGTGATCAGAAATGAGCAGATTAACCGCTATCCGGTTCCCGGTGGGTTTTGGCCTATCCGTTTTGTTTTTCGTTATCCGGGGATTTTTCGCCGGATAACGAACAGCAAAATGTGGCAAGCTTGTGATTACTTAGGTGAATATGAGGGCTATTTAAAAAATCGTTTTGTGTTTTTCCACTTGCAGTCGAGATAGGCCTGCCAGGTCGTTGCCTTCCCAGAGTTCTCAATGCTATAATTAGACTACACTATCTAATTGCTGACAGCGCATTTTGAAATGCTGAACCCTGCCTTGCTCAATTCTATTTTTGGGGTTTTCATCAAAATTCCTTCTTGCATAATGTACGATCTGGAAAAAACCAGTCGATCAGTGGAGAGAAGGACAAACGTCCACACGAATCACTTCGTTTTAAGGATGTCGCAGGTACTCCGCGTCTACACGACGCTCTTTAGCGCTCTTTGAAACTATGTTTGACACTAGCAGTAATTCACAATTTACCTTTTTCAAAGCAATACAAAGAAAATTTTATTCGATTTTTGCAATAATTAGTGTTAAATTTAAATTGAGAGTAAACAAAAAGCGACTTTTCAACGACTGTCCCACTCAAGCTCAGAAATTCTTGTGGGATCTATCCATAGTGACTTCATTGCAATTGAAAAATATGAATAAAGGATATGAAACGACGGTAGTGGCAAATGCGACACGCATTGCACTCCGAAGTGATATGCTGGAGGCACTTCGAATGCGTATTTTGTCCAGCACAATGAGTTACGGTGGTTACCCGATGGACAATTCAGTGCATTATCCTGCCAGGACAGGCCTGGTACCAATACATCGAGCCCGAAAAGATGGAAGGCTTAGTTGACGTGGAGGGGAAATTCGATCCAAGAACATTGAGTCGAAGAGCATGCGACAGGCGGCACTTCCCACTGCACTGCCTTGAAGAAAAAACACCAATAGGAATGTTAAAAGTGGCTTATTTGACATGTGACATGGGCAGTGTTACAATTACCGGTCTACCATTGGAGAAAGAATGGTTTGAAAGTAGTTTTAATTTTTGCTGTTTGTCCGTTATTTCCGTTATCCACCTATTTTTGGGCGAAATTATCCGTTATCCGGGTTTCAAAATTCTATTATCCGCTCATCCCTGGTAGGGACTCCACGATGTTAATCGGCCAAGTCCCCTCCCTGGCAGACGAGTGGCGTCGCGTGGTACCTCTAACCCCTTAGGGAGCGTTTAGTGTGCATACGACGGGCGACGCCATGTATTAGGTTGGAAAAAAAGTCTCTTCCCACTTCGAAATTTTTTTAACCCTTTTCCTTGTAAACGCACTAGCCAACGTTGATTGCTGATTTCGTAATCCTATCACACTTGTCTACTGTTCGCACGCGGACACAGGTTAAGACTCTTCTTGTAATTCGTTATCCATCCAATCTTCCGAACTCATTGCCAGATCTACCTCATGGCCGTTTTCAGCACGGCATTCTTCATGAATTCATTAAAGAATCCACAGCACGTCGGGCAGCAGACCAAATTAACCATATATATGGCTTGGGATCTACTACTCATCGCGCCTGTTACGAGTGGTTCGGAAAGTTTTTAAAGGGAGATTATTCACTCGAAGACAAAGAAGGTCAGGAGGGCCAACTGAATTGGACGGCACTAAACTACTCCATCTTCTTCGTACCGATAGTAGGCAGACGACACGTCAACTGGCAGAGAAGCTCGAAGTGTCTCATAGGATAGTGGGAATCCATCTGAAGAATCTTGGCTTTCATGGAAATTTGGAGCTTGGATTCCACATGCCCTGTCAGACACTCAGAAAGGTCGACGGCTCTCCATCGCTGCTTCTCTTCTGTCCAGATAAGGAAGAAAATCGTTTCTTCCGCGGATTGTGACATGCGAAGAGTCCTGGGCTCTGTGTGCCAACTTCCGAGGAAAAGGCAACGGGTACAAAAGGGAGAGAGCCCTAAGTCTGATCTCAAGCCCAATGTTCACGAAAGGAAGATTCTCATGACTGTTTGGTCGGATGTCAGAGGAGTGATTTACTGGAAAACTCTCAGAGGTGGAGAGACACTTACTGCTGTCACATACTGCGGCCAACTCCACAAAGTCGTCGCAACTCTCCAAGAAAACAGGCCGGAGACGTCAAAGGTGATGATCCTGCATGACGATGCAAAGCCACATGTTGCAAGACTCACAAGAAAAACAATAAAGGAGCTTTGCTGGGAGGTATGCCACATCCACCGCATAGCCCTGAACTCGCCCTTACCGAATGCCATTTCCTCCGTGCTCTCAAGCAAGAAATTGGAAAGAAATATTTTGAAGAGGATGAAGACGTCAAAAATTGGATTCAGCAATGGTTCGACTCCAGAACTGCAGTCTTTTAAGCGAGAAGAATTGGAAAATTACCCAGTCTTTGGAGAAGTGTAGTGGAACAAAATGGAGTTTATCTCAGTTGATTTGACCTTGTAGTTGTGAAGTAATAAATCTTTGAAAAAAATGAAAAGACTTTTTTTCCAACCTAATAATAAGCTTCCACATCGATTCCTCGCGTGGCGCGATCGATATGGAAGCTTATAGGGTCGATTAGTGCGCGCGCGACACGATGTCGTGTGTAGTGGCAGAATTGATCAATCGCGTCGCTCGATCAATTTGGTCACTACACATGCATCGCGTCGCGCGTCGCGCGCACACTAAAGGCCCATGCACACTTCCGCGACATCGCGGCGCGGCAAGTTGTGCGACGGCTACCTCCGCGAAATCCGGAGGTCGCGCTAGAGCACCGTTATAGGCGACGGGACTGACGTCCCCGTGCATGTCGCGCCGCCAGGAATGATTTGAACCATTTCAGGCTGCGGCACTCAGCGCGGCGTCGCCTGCGATAGCCGCTGCTACAGCCGCAAAAGTGTGCATGCCCCTGCGGTGCGTGTCACAGTGTCGCGCCGCGGCCGTCGCGGCCCTATACTTCATCATGGCCGCGCCGCGCTGTCGTAGAAGTGTGCATGGGCCTTAAGCCCTCCGCACACTTTTGCGGCAGCCGAGTACGCGGCTTCCACTGCCGCGTGCTAGAGTTCAGGCGGCGCTCCTCCCGCTCGCTCAATCACCAACGCGGCAATGCGGCAACAATTCCTTGAACGATTACTGCCGCTGCCACCGCGTCTGCCGCGTAGGCGGCACCGCGTTTGCCGCATCTGCCGCGTAGGCGGTACATCAGCGGCAGGCCGCACGAGGCTAGTTTTGCCTCGCGCGGCGACTCTGCGTCTCTGCCCATGCTTGAAGATAGGGCTGCCGCGTTGCCGCAAGAGTGTGCGGAGGGTTTAGACGACCCCTACCACAACGTCGCGTCGCGTGAACTCTAAACGCTCCCTCACACTGGAACTGCGCGTGGTTTGACGCACGCCCGCACCATACGTGAGATATGGGCACACCACGAGCCTGCTGCTGTAGTGGATTTTTTTAAGGCACGAAGGTGCCCTCCACTAAGCACAACGACCAACAACAACACCAACGTCCAACATACCCTCCATCAACAACGGGAACCAAGGTTCCCTCGCACCCGTTCGTACGGGCCACAGCGGACATATTAAGACACTCAACACCTTCCTCCTCATGTAGTGCACAAGGTAACGCCAAATGGCTTATTCCACACAATCAGCATCACACGACTACGGAAGGATAGCATATGTGGATACTGAATAGCATGGAGGAATATATGGGTGATGAGGCCGTCTCGGCTGATGTGGCAGTAGTGGCTATGCGAGGCACGGTTAGTGCCAGCCGGGGCTCACCGTCCCCCCGGAGTGATGGTTGAACGCGGATAGGTCGGCGCCCCTGAGCCGCGCCCGCGCAGTCGCTCGACGGGTCGACGAAAGTGTAGAATGAGCCTGGCTGGAGGCGACACGAGCTTGCGCCAATCACTAGTGTGCGCTGGAGGCCGGAGCTCAGGAGCGCCTCATCGGGGTCCTGCGCTGATACGGCAACCAGTGGGAGTTTGAAATTCGGGAGCGAGCTATTGCACTCGCAAGATAAAGAATTTGACTTAGGAAAGACCCGATATAAAGAACGATGAACTGTTAAAGAATGTAGACAATTATCTCACCTTGAGGAGGGAAACAATGAGCACCAGCTGCTGCTCTCTATGGTGACGTTGTTCATATGCTCTTCTCAAACAAATTACTAATGCTATAGGTTCTGGACGGACCGAACAGTGACGCCCGTCTTATGAGACGCTACTGCCGCAAGGTTGTCGGAGCTGAGCCGCTGACGTCTGATGACCACGAAATTGCCGTACGGTACAGGCAACATGGCGGACCTATGCTTGGCCCGCTCTACGGGTTCATGGCCCACTTCTCTACTGGTACGGGTATTGATGCTCCTTTGTCTGAACCATTTTAAGATTTTTAAACTCATTAAGTATGCACGGACATTGTGCTGACGGAATTCACCGGTTCCATTCAATCACCTGGATATCCGAACAAGGTCTGGACAAGCCAATACTGCTCGTGGACCATAAAGGTTGGTTTTCTCATCGGAATAACTACATACAATCCTGAGTTTATAAATGTATACGTCTTCATCTTTGCAGGTCCCTGTTGGAAACAGGATTCAAGTGAATTTCCACAATTTCGTCATTGAAAAGCGTTTCCGATTCGGGAACTTCCCTGGGAAATGCTCTGAAAACTGGCTTAAGGTTTGTCTTTCATGGTCTTAACGACTGATTAGGTCTTTATAAGAACCACTGGTACATGACGCGAACGTGGGCAGCATTGAGAGATGAAGACGCGCCACCCACTCAGGTCGCATCGAATGGTGTTACATTCAGAGAAGAAGTATGCGGTCGGCACCGTGGTTGGCTAGCTTTTGTCCGACTAATGCTGTGCCTGCCGATGATTGGCTGGCGCGCTCTCACCCCCCCCCCCCCAATGCTGCCCATCTTCGCAACATGTACCGAACCACTTTTTTAGTTCGGTGAAGACGAAGTGTCAGAAGCAAAGGTGAAGAGTGAGAACCAGATTAAGACAATTGACAAGCTGACGGAAACGTGTTCGGACGTTGCGAAGCCAATAATGCTCAAGGTATGTTCTACAGTCATTTCTAGAGGTTTTTCCTAACAGTGGGTCATTGTGTTTTTCTGAAACCTACCACCAACTCGGTCATTGACTTGGGAAATACTAGGCTCTCGCAAAAGCCCTGCAACAAAATTTTCCGATCTTTCCTAGTCGTTATGAGGCATTGCTAAGGAAGCGAAACAAATGTGAACCTCTGGCGCTATCACGGGATCGATCTAACGCCGAAACGCAAAATAGGCAATATTTCTACAACCCAATCATCTGCTTTCTCGCACACCTCTGAGCCACTTAATTATGTTTTTATGGATAATTCATTTTCAGACAAAGGGCAATGCTCTCCATATCACTTACCAAACAAAGAAACAGGAGCAGAATCGGTTCTGGTTAACGTGGACTACTCTCGGTATGCTGACGTTTTGACGGGTGCATGGCTTATTCGTCACCGCGTTTACACTGATATTCAGGCTGTGGTGGTCAGCTGATCACTCCGTCGAACATCTCGGCGGGCTTGAGAGACCTGGCCACTGGAGCCGAGCAGCTGGAGTGTTCCTGGCAAATTAAGGTGAGTCTAACCTTGATTGAAACCAAATTTAAGCGTTTCAACCAACCTGCAATTGCTGCAGCCCACAGCTTGCTTTGCTATGAGAGATGTAGAATCCCAATCTCAATGTTGAGTGGAGCTGAAGCTGCAAGTCATTTAAGAATCAAAAAGCATCTCAAATAACTTTAAGACGCCGTGTCTAGTAGAGCGCACAGCTCATTCAGAGGTTTAGGCTATTCTGATTCATATCGATGTCAACTTGACACTCATTCTTCAAGAGTTCTATTAGGTTGGAAATTAAGTCTCCGTCGTTTTTCACGTTTTATTCTGAATTCCTCCGACATATTTTTGAACAACGCTATAAACCCTTCGGAAGAGAGTGCTTTGCCCTATCAGAGAGTCTATTTCTTTTTTTCCGTTTAATATTTGTCAATTTTTGGACCAATAAAATAGTATCAAAGAAGGAAAATGACCTGCGCCGACAGCTACTTCTCTCTGCTTATGTTTGAAATTTCTTGTGCAATATTATAGTCCAAAGAGGATGAATTGACTTTCTTTCGTTTTGCTAACTACCAAAAGGGAAAGATACATACAAAAAGTGAAATTCATGGCGCATCCGGTCGTGGAATTTCATAGTGCTCCGACTCGTTCACCTCCCAGACTTTCTGTAAATAGATTTTCGGTAAATCCTCGATACCCACGCGGTTTAAATCCAAGAAATGAGCTGCATCAAGTTTATTCCAAATAACCACAACAGCGTCACGACAACGAAGGCGTCAGGCGTCACCTCAAACTTGGGTAATTAAACCAAGTTTTTATTCGAAAATACGTCGAAACTAAATGGTGAAATCGAAGAACATAAAGTATGCGTTGAAGCAAGGGAAAAATAATGCAAGAAAAAGCCTACACAATGCGTGACGTGATTTTCATACGAGACGCAGACACAGCTCGGCAACGGAGATATGTTTATTTGATAAACCAGGCGCCGTGCCCGCGCATCCTGACAACGGCGTCTTTACCCTATTAATCGACCACACGTGAAAAAGTTACTCGAATTTTCTGCGATATCCCGTTTCAGTCTCCCGTCGGCAAGCGCATCGTGCTGAACGTGGCAACGCTGTCCGTGTTTCAAAACGCGGACGTCGACTGCCAGTACACGGAGCAGAATTACGATGCATTCAACGGTCTAGCGGTAGGTGAAAAAGATCTCACTGACGAGCTTCTCCTATCACTTCACCTTTCTTCAGATCTTTTCCGGCAGCTCTAATCGATCCGGGTTTCCGCAGAAGACCATGTGCTCGAGTGCAAAAGATTTCACCTATAAGTCGCATACAAATGAGCTGTTCGTAATGCTTAAGGTATGTGATTAACTTTGCTCTTGGAGCAGAATAATTTGCCTGCCCTTGAATGCCACCATATCATATGAGTTCTACTTATTGGTGCAGAAAGTTCTGCAAGAATTTGAATGTCTTCCTTTGGACAAAGGTAGCGCGCTAGCGAACCAATATGATGTCACGCTTTAAACAAAGTAATGAGCGGGAAAGCCGGTATATATAAGCACCAGCTAATCAGTTTTTGAAACCGCCGCTATCGCTGAATAACCTTGTACGAACCATGTCGGATCGTTATGACTACCGCCGTCCATTGCTTCATTGCTATCGTTTTGGCCACTCTGTGAATCCCAAGTCCAACGTGAATTGATGTCGTCGATGTGCCGCCATGCCACCTCCTACACCACCTACTATAGATAGACCAGGCTGTCCAATAATTCCTGTCCGAAAATTTTCAAAATTCTATAATTTTCCTTAGGAGTGTTATAATATCAGGCAAATGTAAAAACCTTCTAGAAGGTTCCCCAGAGTTCCACGCTCGGAGTATATAAGGCGCAGTCGCCGCGTCCAGCTACCAGTACAAGCTAAAGTGGACCAAGGTCGAATTCGTACGTTCGTGTACTACGAGTGGCTGCTGGGCAACGACACGGGCACCGCGGTCGCCAGCATCTGCAGAGCGTGCAAGGAGGATGCAGTGTCCCAACGCACAGTCAGGCGCTGGTTCAATCGTTTCGAGAGCGGCGCACGAGTCTCAAGGAGAGGGAGCACAGCGCGAGGCCTTCTACGGTGGATGATGACGATGTCCGTCGCTGTATCGAGGAGAAGCCGGAAGCCACCACCCATGAACTGGCGACGACGCTCGGCTGCAGCAAGTCCAGCTCGGCTGCAGCAAGTCCACCATCCACAATCGACTCAACTTATTCGGCTACCACAAAGTTCTGGCCCGTTGGAGCCCCCACCGTCTGACGGACGCCAACAAGCAGGGCCGCGTGGCTGTCTACCAGTCCCTCCTCTGAAGGAGACCCAGCAGAAGTTGGCGACGCTCGGCTGGGAGACGGTTGCCCATCCGCCGTATTCCCCGGACCTCGCCCTCTCCGACCACCACTTGTTCCGCCCGCTGAAGCACCATTTGACCGGAAGAAAATTCACCAACTACGACAACCTCAAATCCGACATCGCGGACTCCTTCAAGTCGCAGCCCCCGGAGTTCTGGGCGAAGGGCATCGGCGACCTGCTCCATCGATGAGCCACTGTTGTGGATAACTGTGGTGATTATATTGTTGATTAGACTTGTTTTTCGATATAGTTGAAAAAAATTAAAAATGGTGAAATTTTCGGAGAAGAATCATTGGACAGCCTGGTACAAGTGATGCGATGAAGGCAATTTTCCGTGGAAGAATCCACTCCCAGTGGGCGTCTGCAGTCTTCAAAATCTATAATAGATAGGGGACTCAACAAATAGATAGGGTTTCTCAAAACCCTATCTATTTGTTGAGTCTAATTTTAGCTGCAGTTACTGGTTGTAATCTATTTTCCTTTTATACGAGTTCCAGAGTCCTGAGTAGGTGAGTCAAAATTCCTTTTTTTAACTAGGCTGACACTTTTTAGTCAAACTTCTCTCCTCACAATCAGGGTGAACATTTTCTAAGTTAAAAGTTCCGCACCCCGCAAGAACGTCAAAGTACAATTTTCCTTTTAAAATTCAATTTTGCTTTTTGACCAGTTGTTGTTATTCACCTGTGTCAAGACAGCTCATATCATGTTGCGATTTTTACGAAATTCTTGTGTTCGATTTTCTATCTCATGAATGCGAAGCATCGGAACCATTCTAATCATAGAAAAGAAATGAAAATTAATAAAAAAAACAGTGAAGCACACAAGTTCACGTGGAATCTCAACCAGGACAACACGCGGGGTTGCGTGCTTACTGTTTTGCAAAACGGTTGTCCATAAAAAATTTTGCTATCTATCAAATCACGTACCACATTAAAAAATTTAAACAATAGATACTTTTTCACTTTTAAATAATAGATACTGCATTTAAATTTATCCGTAGAGCATAACGTGGATCTATTTATTTGATGGCATTGTTTGTTTGATTGATGGATTGTTGTGAGAGTTCCCTTACTTTAATAAGAGCTTCTTCAGTTCACTGTCAAATCCCTGATGCCCGACGCCGAGGGCAAGTTCCTGATGGGAAACATCACATTTGTCGACGCAGACAGCAGCAGCAAGGACGAATGTGGAGGAGTCGTCGAAGGTATTTTTCATCCATACACTCACGCTTTTCTACTGAAAAGATATAATAGCTGCCAAATCTTCTGGTCTTTAGGCGAAGGGAGCGCTAAACACTTCCTGATGGCGCTCCTCAGATTGTGAGCTTTGAAAAAATGAATCCGATATTTGGGAGCAGTATTGAGTGGTCTATCCGATTAAGAGGAAAACACCCAGTAAATATTAAAAATGTTGATTGGATGGCCAATATTCTGGTCTGTGTGGCGCCTTTGCGGGAAACAAATGCGCCCAAGAGTCACATTCTGAATAAGAACTAGCTTATTAAGGGAAACGACGAGTGTCTGATGCCCATTCTCCGTCAACGGGACGACCATCTCCAAATGTTCCAGCTTGATGTATCTGGGTCGCGAAGTCAGCATGGCCAACGACTCAGCGCCAGAGCTGAGCAGGAGGAAACGAGCGGCTTAGGGAGCTTTCGTCGATTAAGTAGTGAGGAGGACGAAGACTGTCTGACTTCGTGCTTACCTATTCGACTCCACTGTTACTCCTGTTCCGATCTTCGTCGACGTTCGAAGATCAGAAACACTGTCGCATGGTCCAAGTCGTCGAAAATTAGGTGGGCCGACCACACAGACACCCGCTGGCCAAGAGCCGTCACCGACTGAATTTCGCCGAATATCAAGAGAACACCAGGACGCCCACCAACGCGTTGGTCGGACTTCTTCGTGAAAGCCCTGAACGACCGATATGCCGCTCTTCGTGTCTCTCGAGCGAAGAGGATCCATTGAGGCACTCTGGCACGCGACAGGGACGAATGGAGACGCTGGTGGTTCCCGCTCAAATAACTCGAGGATCAACGGGGACAGATAATGCAAGTGATACTTGACGAGAAGCTCAATAAATCAGTAGCCGAAGACTTTCCGTGGACCACATTTTTTCACAGCAACGTCTAAAAATGGAGTAGACATAACAAAAAAGTTTCTTTGAAAGATTTGAATCCAACTAGGAAAATAGGTTACACCACCTTGACATGACATCATGTCATACTGTTGTCAATGTGTTTACCTCTACTCTGTAAGATGCTGTACATGCTAGTACGCCAGTCACAGCTGGAGCTCCACAATTAGCAGTAGCCTTCAGGACATACAATACCGCTCAAATTCTTTGCAAAAAAGACGCTTTGCGACGGATTAATCCGTCACAAAGCGTCGCATTGCCATAACTCTTTTCAAAGTTATTTGTTTAAAATCTAATTAACACCTTTAGAAGCCCCGTCTCATTTTCTATCCAGTGATCTAAACATCATCTAAAACGATTGCACAGTGACCTAGTTATGAAGCTTTTGCTTCCTTGGCTCCGTTAATTGATTTACGACCCCTCCGAGATCCCCAGTGGCATGTCCTTAAGGCTTTTCGTTAACGAGATGCATCGAAACTAAGAAATCCTCTATTGTTTCAGCAGATCTGTATTTGTCACGCATCAAGTGTCATTGTGGTACTAAATAGTGCCAAGTTTGAATAACATAGGCCCAATTTCTGACAAGCGCAAACGCGCGGAATCCTAAGATTCAGTTAAGAATTACCCAACTAGTAGCCTGCTCCAGAAGACAGTATTCTACTACTCCATTGTGGGAACAATGGTCTTTGTAAAACGTGTAAAATGGCTTTGAGAAATGGATAGAAATGACTAGATTTCCTTTTTTCCAACAAGGGGTTTGGTCCAATCTCAAAGTGCGGCGTAGGATTTCTCCTATCTTTGAACTTTGGTTGCTCCTGTGCAGGGTAAGTACGAAAGCCGTGTTTTTTGTGGTCTACAGTAGACCACAAGCACATTCGAATGTGAGAAGAACGAAAAGATTTTGGTCGTTCAACGTAGATTTCTATGCGGCCAAAGTTTGACGAAAACAACAGGAAATTTTGTTTCAGTCGCTTACCTCTTTATGGATGAGTTTATTCGAAAAATCAACTGGACAGCATTTCCCAGCTCGTTGCGAGCTTTCCAAGGATGTAATATTTTCCGTATTCGAACTGAAAACCATTTTCACCTCTTCGGCCGCCGAAACAAGTTTGGGGCTGCGCTTCGGCCCGAGTGCGGACACGGCGGCGGGCCGCACGCTGCCCTTGCGACCTCCAGCGGCACTCCATATCGCCTATGTACCGCGGTGCAGGAAGTGTGAATACTGTACATAGGCGATATACGACTTCTCTAGCAGGCTCCTAGTTGGGTAATTCTTAACTGAATCTTAGGTTTCCGAGCGTTTGCGCTTATCCGAAATCGGGCCTATGTTATTCAAACTTGGCACTATTTAGTACCACAATGACACTTGATGCGTAACAAACACAGATCTGCTGAAACAATAGAGGATTTCTGAGTTTCGATGAACCTCGTCAACGAAAAGCCTTAAGGACATGCCACTGGGGATTTCGGAGGGGTCGTAAATCAATTAACGGAGCCGAGGAAGCAAAAGCTTCATAACTAGGTCAGTGCGCAATCGTTTTAGATTATGTTTAGATCGCTGAATAGAAAATGAGACGGGGCTTCTAAAGGTGTTAATTAGATTTTAAACAAATAACTTTGAAAAGAGTTATGGCAATGCGACGCTTTGTGACGGATTAATCCGTCGCAAAGCGTCTTTTTTGCAAAGAATTTGAGCGGTATTGTAGAAATAGGTATTTTTACTCCATTCTAATTTTAACTTCGTTCACAATTTTAGTCACGCCCACGCAAGTTTCGTCGATTCACTCGCCACGCTTTCCGGAGGAGTACGAACGAGGCACTGAGTGTCAATGGCTGTTTAAGGTTAGAAATGGGCAAAAATTCCACCTTCTATTTCCTCTATTTAAAGGAGAACTCTAATAGTTGCTGCCTTTATAGGCGGCACCGGGCTACTATCTAATCTACACCATCAAGGAGTACATCACTCCGAACGCTCACGAGCAGCAAACCGAGAAGAAATGGATGCCACGGGCCATCAACAATCTGACGTCAGTGTGCGGTTGCTAACGCAGCCGCGAGGAACTTGAATGCCTTGATGAGTACACTTCTTGGACGTTTTGCTTGTAGGTGCCAGGACCCTCTGCCGTTGATTGAAGGAGCTCTGACCATATATGGCGGCAACAATACGTAAGTTTGAGAAATCGGAAGTGAATACAGTACTTTATTCCATTAAAAAGAGGTGCCCACTTGGCCTACGTCAGCTGTATCCCTGACAGATTGTACTTTACTGCCGTCAAATTATTTGGATACTTGGACACTCCATGGACACTTTTCAAGTCAAACTGGACACTCTTCTAACGAACTTAACACTTTTGAAATCAGACTGGGAATCCTTCAAATCAAAAGGAGCTTCTTCCAGGTTGAACTTGAGACTTTGCAACACGGCTAGAACCTTTTGTTTAAAGAAAATAAATCGTCGCATCCCTTGAGAGTCTTTAATTCACATGCCCCAATAAGTGGACACACTGTTTAAAATTTATAAAAAAACATTTTTAACAGAAAATAATGAATTGGATGTTGTCTCAAAACGCAGCAAGGCGGAAATTATTTAGCGCTTTAAAAGAAGCGATCGCGCCATGCACTCGACCAGATCATTTCGAATCTTAATCGATTGAGCCCTCAACTATCATTACGATACTTAACTGATTGATACTAAAAAATTCTGCTTGTGTGTAGTACAACAGATATAAACGGTACAACAGGAATAATTATAGAAAATACATACCTTTTTTGGGAGGGGGGGGGGGGCGAGAGTAATGAGACTCTCCATGCCCTGCTCTATAGGGCGTGAGTGGAGTCAGGTTTCGTGCTTCTCGTATTTGTATGTTTGTTTGCTACTTACTGAAGGCCACCTGAGAAGTGACCACTTTTGCCCTTTCCTGAAGCATACCAAAACCCCAGCCTGTTCATTCCGAAACTCCAGTCTGACGAGGCGACCTCTGTCGCGCAAATCTCGCCCGATTCCCAACCCCGAGCAGGCTGGACTGAATAGTCTCTCAAGATGAGAAGTACGTCTTCCACCTTAACCCTGCCAAGCAGCGAGTCTGGGTGAGGCCTGATGACCTGTTACCGACCTTCGTTCGGCGGGATGTTCACGGCGAGAAACACCTTCTGAGCTTTTGAGTCTGCGCCCATGGACCGGTACACTGGAAGCTGTTTTCCAAAAGCACGGCGATGGACTTCAAGGCCATGGTGAACGAAATAGAAGAGATGGGCTGGCGACTCGAACTTATTCGGTCTCAGCGCTTCAAGAAGTTCCTCCTCTTCGACAACGCCGCGCCCCATTGGGCGAAAGTGACCACGGATAGGCTTGGCCAGCTGGGCTACGTTCACATGCCTCACCCACCGTATTGGCCGGACATCTCTCCATGCGACTACTACCACTTCTTGGGCCTACGGGACTTTCTGGTCGGAAGGGACACAAGGACCCAAGCAGACCTTGACAACCATAACGAGCAGTGGATCAGCACCAGGCCTAAGCAGTTCTGGGTGATGGGATCAGAGAGTTGGCTGATCAGTGGCAGCAAGGTCGTTGACCTTAATGGCGAATACATTCCTCAGCATCGTTGAGTTGTAATTGAGTTATAAAGAGATAAAGAAATTTGTCTCATTACATTTAGCCCACACTAATATGTATATCCTCTATCCTCACTCCTCTGTTTTAAGTAGGAGGCATTCACGTTGTCTATCAAATAAAAATTGTAATCGAGTGCATGGCACGATCTCATCTTTTAGAAGACTACGCGACTGCTAGCTTTGTGTGCATTAAAACAACATTTAATTTACAACTATTCCCGAGTATAACGGATTTTTTTTATAAAATTTCAAGAACTGTGTTCACCGATTAGCGCAGGTGAATTTTTTTTTGATTTTTTTGAAATTTAAAAATATACTGAATTCTCTCTGCACAAAAATTTATTTGAACTATGTCGGAGATTTTCTGCTTTAATGTGGAAAAAAGTCGTTTTGATTTGGAAGATGTTCAACTTGACTTCAAAAACGTTAGGCTTGCTTAGAAGAGGGTTCCGTTTGGCTTGAAAGTGTCCAGTTTGATTGAGAGAGTGTCCAGTATAACGCGAGAATACTGTGTATTAAAGAAGATGGCCTCGGAGCACTTTTCTTGTCTACTGAAAGATCCTGTTAAACTGGTCTTCATAGTTACAGGAAGTCGGACAAAATCGAGCGAGTCTGCCTCGATATCGACGATCCAAAAGAGGTTCCTGTGTTCGCATCAGAGGTAATGGATAGTTACACTCCTGAATTGCCTCTGCCAGAAGGGTTTTGAGCTTTAAAACCTGTCTAATCGTTGTCATATTCTGTACTGTTTACTAGAGTGCGTGACATTTTTGTGCCTTGTAGAACCTCACGGTGCGCCGTCTTTCCAACATCTTTCCATTCTTTCCATCATTCTTTTCGAAAATCTTTCCTTTACCTGCGCAACTCCAATAATGTAAAACAAAATTTACCTTTGAATGCTCTTGAAACTGTTCGCTAGTTAGCAGAACATTATCATATTCAAAGCAACAATTTTTAGTCGCTGGTCACATTCCGAGGAGCATCTGCAGCAAGAGTCCATATGAGCGGAGAAGATCAACACGTCAGAAGGGTATGTTCACATTTGAGGGCAAATACTAGAATGGCTTCACCGATTCAATAAGCGAGATTGACCTGTACCTTCTGCTTATTGAATGGACTGCTCATACCAGTTTCCCTCGTCGGCTGTGTCCAGAAATCAGTGAGCTCTGAATACTCTCAATATCTTCCTAGAAGGTGGAAAACACTCAGTATCCTTAACATCGATGTAAAACAATAGAAAAAGGTGGTACACGCCGGTAAGGCAGCGGTGGTGCGGGAATGCGGCAGAGCACCTACCGTAATCGCATCAGCCAATCACGGCACCGAACGAACACCTGACATCGATCAATAGCTCGGTTGTTCTGTCTTTGCGTTCAAGCTTCAGCAATGCCACCTACCAATCAGTGATTAGGCGGCGCGATTGCAGTCGTTGGTCTGCCGTGTTCCAGCCACTCTCGCTGCCTGAATTAGCGACATGGTCCAAAAAAGGATTAGTGATTGCCCTTGTGAAGATCTAGCAAAAGCTGTGAAGTTCTCTGGAATCTGCTTGACCTCGTCTTCAGGTCGGCTTTTTGCTCGAGGCTCGAACAGCCTGTGGAGGGCTGGTTCTTGCCGATGATGTGGAGAACTTGATGACGTTCGTTGATCTGGAGGAGGAGATGTGCAACGTCACCATTCGGAAGAGAGACGAAAGTGAGCTCTTCGTCGTCTCAGTGATCTTTACGTAACCTACACGCTAGACCTTTCAGCTGCAACCGGCATCTATGTTCGTCTGGACGAGTTCGTCAATCGTGGAATATCAAAGCACCGCAACAACGAGATGCTGTTCAGCAACAGCTACATCGATGTCCAAATTGATGGAGGCGATGTGTGGGTCTTTTTGAGACGGAAATTCTGAAGCACCGCATCTTCTCAGCCGACCTTTCTTCTGAGCTCCTAAGCATCTTTTAAATCGGCAAAGAGATCTCACTATAGCCATCCAGATAATACTATGTATTAGGTGGGGTTAGAGTCCTAAAACAAATACTTCAGACATTTTTCAAGATTTAATAAAAACGGTTACTATCTGTTTAGTGCAACAGGCTTAAAGCCCGCACATTCCAGAATACTATGCGCATGCGATTGGTTGCTTCTTATAGCTATGAAAACAATAATGACTCTGAAACGACAATAATGACTCTTTCTGAGGGAACGTACAGGAGATGAGCCCTGGATCTTCTACGTCTACCATACCCGGAAGACCCAGAGACTTTTCTAAGGAGAACCACCTCCGAAGCAGTCAAACGACCTCCCGCAGAAGAAGGTAATGATGCGCTAATGGTGGGACTCCCAGGGAATGCTACGTCAGGAGTTCTTTAAAGCCGTCTCCACAGTATCTGCGAATATCCATCTTGTCCAACTGCATAGGTCAAGTGAGACCATGACGCGGAAACGACTAGAACGGTAGAATGTTCACTTTCTTCACGCCAATGCTCGGGCAGATGATGCAAAAATACTCGCTCAAAGTAGCAGGAGCTTGGTTGGATAGGGCTACCCCACACACAGTATTTGCCGAACCCTGCGCCTTCTGACTACTACCTTTTCTGAGCTCTTAAGCAACATCTGAGTTACACACTTCAATGACCAGGCGAACTGGAATCCGAGGTGACGTAGTTCTCTGAGTCAGTCACAGCTGTCTTAATTCTAAATAGCATGAAGTGGCATCCTAAACAATTAACAAACGCCTTTTGATTCTGCAATGACTTCGTCAGCTTCATCCGACTTTTTCGTCTTTCACCATCACGACTGCAGCAACCGCAGGGTTCTTGATATGCTTGAAGGTGGTCTCGGTCAAGGTTTAACTCACCTTAATTTGTCACGAGCACTCCAGTTGCTCGGAACATTGCGAAGTTTTCTGCAGATACTTTCTGGACATCCTAATAGAAGAAAAGATTTCGTGATCTGCCCATAAGATGGAAGAAGGTTGTCTATGTGAACAAGGGACTACTTCGTAGATTGGAATTTCGTACGAGTAAAGCAACAACAGTCTGCAAAAAAATCGGCATTGTTGCAGAACTTTTCCGCTTAATAGTTATCGTACAATACCAGGTCATCCAATCCAAGCAACTGTAGACTTTGAAAGACTGGAAACAGACAGATCACGCGTGTGAGGAAGCAGACCTGATAGGGGGTGAAAAGTAAGAGATCAGTTCCTGGGGATGCGCCACGCACTCTACATTTGCTGGATGTCGAAGAGGCCATTTGAATGCGTATTCCGCCTATGCAATGACTTACGGTAGCCAGCCGAAGGAAGATTTAGTTTCTTATCCTTCTCAGACAAGTTTGGTATCAATTCACCTACCCCGGGGGGATGAAAGGCTTGGTTGGCCTGGGCGGGAAATCCAAACCATGAGCCTGGTATCGGGTGCAGGCGACAGTCGGCGCCTCCGACCGCGCTACCACGCGCCCCAAGTGGACGTTCTGATGCTCTGGATAAACGCTTTCTAGTGAAGTGATCCCACTTTTACATTTTTGTACAGGCCTAGCGCAGCTGTTATAGAAGATTAAAGTTCTGAAGTATCATGTGTTCCATAAGTAAAGCATACATGGGTTTATACAGCTTCTAATACAACTAGAATACACATTCTTGAGAGGTTTGGCTGCATCTAGCCTTATATTAACCTTAATAGTATAATAAACTTAACCTCAATAGCCGCTAAATTTGCTGATTACTGTATTAAGGAAAGCTAACGTCTCTACGTCTGTACATCCGTGTGTCTACTCGACCAAGACTATAATATAAAGGGTATAGGAAAAAGACGGCGTTAATCAATTTGCTTTGAGATACACTACATGCTCCATTGCTACGGAGTATCGTAGTGGGAGGGGAAAAACCGAACCAGGAACCTGGTATCTAGTGCACGCGACATCTGGCTCCTCCTCCAACTGCGCTCTGAAATATAAAAAATCTACAAAAATCTGGACAAAATAGATAGATAAGCGCATCATAGCGGGTCTTACATCTCCGTCGACATTATCGATCTCTGCAAATGCTGACTGCAAGTGGTGGACAGCGAAGCCCAACGAGCGACCAGTGTCGATCGATCGATCGATCATTGTTGATCGAAAATATCGATCTTTATCCAGAACTGGTCGTTTAACGTAGAAATCGCTTGAAGATGTTGGACGATGGACATCCATACAACATGTATGCAATAAAAATCTGCTCCTTTGAAGAGCTAAGGCGAAGACCCAGTCAGTAGTCTGCCAAGGCGTTAGGCTGGCTGAGTACATTTTGCTGTTAATCACATCTGAATAACTTCCGAATCGGTCACTCAACTTCATTACAGACAAACCCGAGAGTCCAAAGGACCCTATTTGGTCGAGGCCGCTGCAACGCATGAGGAGTTCCGTGCGAAGAACGAGATTCGAATCGCTTTCGTGAAGAGGAACTCGCTACTCGCCACCCGGATGTCCATCGCCTATTCGACAACCGTCGACAGTAAGTCTCTTATTCCCCAGGTTGTTTCCCGCAATAAGAACAATCCGTCAGTAATAGGCTGTTTTGTTATATTTCAGACTGTGGCGGAGAGATCACCTCTCGCGAAGGGTACATCGGAATCCCGGACATCGATGGCGATTTCGACTGCGTGTGGACGGTGCGCGAGAATCCTGGTAACGGCATCAGAGCGTCTGTGACGTAAGTATTCCTTGGAATGACATGTAGCACCCGTTGTCATGCTAGTCATCAAATTTGACGAGCGAGCGCCAGCAGCGTCTACGTCTGTCCCTGCCTCCTGCCAGAGTAGCTCAGTGGAGCCTCCTTGGCTGGATGAGACAAAGAGCGCCAAGAGAGTTCCGCTCAGGGCATTCACGAAGAGATCCAAACGTGTTCGTTGGCCTGCTGGTGTTATTTCAACATCCCGCAGAATTCAATTGGTTATGGCATTCGTATAACAGTTGGCTTGAATCGCGGCGGTCCATCTAATTTTCGATGACTTTGCCCGAAACATTGCTAAAGAATCAGCTCAGATATCTATGTTATGCTAGCATATTGAGTCGTAGCTGGAATCAAAAAAATCTTGCAGAAAAAAATATCGGCTAACAGACAATGCATGCCAGTACAGGTCGTTAATTTGGCCTATGTGGGGAAATGGAAACACGTCGGCCAACGACAACAAATGAGAGTAGTGTTTGGATACATCTGGCCTCTGAATGGAGCATCCATTCGCTGCGGCCAGATTCGACTGATGCGTCCGCCTCCCTCCTCCTCCTTGCATGGTGTAGGCCACTCTTACGACTTGCACTTGGTTAATACGCCCCTTTTTTCCACTTATAACAAACGCACCAAATAATTCTTTCCCGTTCAAACCTTGAGCCTCACTGTAGTGTATCGTTTATTTCAGAGAGCTGCAAGTGCCTTACTCTCCGAACTGTACGGATTCTTACCTGGAATTCCGGAAATGGAACGCTTCCGGACCATTGATTGGCCGATGGTGCGAGAAAACGCCCTCAATGTTTGCCACGGTATGCCTCTCATTTCGATCAAATAGAGTGCAAGTATAGAGAGTATAAATGTTTTGTTGGAAAGGGAGCTCTACTAGCTAGCCGATCCATTCATCTCTTCCCACCCAACTTCGCACTTCCCCAAACGTCCACGGAAGAAAGACCCAGAACACCTTACGAGATAAGGGACATTTACACAAATCAACACCAAAAGTATACGTATATACAGAACAATATCGTCCAAACTGCGTGGTGGCCCGATTGCCGTCCGCGCTGTCCAAGAAACATATGAGAGACTCACTCAGTTCCTCCGGCTGGACACACGGCAACTCCATGAGATTTATTACGATACGTTGTGAGCAGCAAATACCATACACGGGATTGAAATAGAGAATAGGGCTAGAAATCCTCCTCGATCGTATTGAATGTAATTCCCTGAGGCCGTAGGTTCACTAGACCTTATGGCCCTCTCCTGCTCCTGTTACCCAGTACGGCCGTGTTACCCTATGATACACTTTCGCAGGAGTGTCCGCGGCATGTCCTGGAACGGGAAGTGCGCCACAGAAGGTCGTTGTCGTGACGTTTGCCACGCTCCATCTTGACTCTTCAAGGATACACAAGCTGGGAGGCGCCCAGGTCCCAACGCGGAAGGCACACGGTCACGCGCACGCGCCGCGACACATATGAACCGCTCCCCGCGCGCGCGTTGCAGTCTGCACCGTCGTCGTTGCAGCGAGCGGTCGGTCCACTCTTTGCTCCGGTACTCAGCGCAGTCTTCACTCCATCAGGACATCGACTTGACCAGCCGCAGAGAACATCCGGACGAACAGGACAAGACGCGCAGGAGCATCAGTTAGAGGCAACTGCAGAGACCGACCGAGCAACCGCCTTCGTGAGCACAGGCTCCAGGGTAGGATCCAGTTACGATCTGTGGGGCTACCCCCTAGCTGAGATGGCGGGGCTCAGCCTTAACTCGTAGGCAGTTGTGTTCCTATATTGATATGCATTGTGTGTACTGAAGTTGCTATGAAGTACGATATCTATTGCGCACTGTCATACGACTCGAGAGTGGGAGAAAGTTATTCCCAGCGCAGTGGTAAATAGTGCAGAAGCTCGACTGGTTTAATTGTATCACGAGAGTGATGTGAAGATGGGCGAGGGATGCCGGGGGCAGCGCAGGTGAAGTCCATGCGGGAACCTAAACAACATCCGCATTGGTATGAAATGTGCTTCATTCGGGGCAACAAGGGCCAAACCTCAACGTGGCAGGCAATGTAAAAGCTAGCGCGCATGGTTAAGACCTTGACTCTGATTGTGTCACACACGTGGCCTCGGGTTGAGGGCCACATGAGTTCTACCACCGGTGCAGCGGACTCACCGGAGGCACGACTGTCGTGTCGACCCGGGACGGCCGCTTCACATTCGAGCGCATACACGGCGCCGATCTTTAAATGGCGTCGCCGACCGGCATCCGTCCGCAATGCACTGCACATTGGAAGGTACGTTCCGCGGGTGGGAAGTGGCAGCGCGACAGGAGGTACACCCGTCCCTGCTGGGAGGCGTGGCGTCAGGAGGTACACCGCTGTTCCGCTGAGCGGGAACTTTTGTTTTGCGTGTCACAGGTTTCATAATGTAGCCGTTAGACTCTCGGTGAAGCCTAGGGGGTTGGAGTGGGTGAGCAAGGTGGATGAGAGAAAGATCGCACGCCCCCCAGCAGGGGCGGGAGTACCTCCTGACCGTCCCCCGTGAGAAGTATACCAGCCCCTCATCGTTCTTCGGCGGCGACCCGGGGACGGCGGGAGTGGCGGGGCACGGCGATTGGCGAGGTGAGGGATGGATCCCAGGTGAGGGATCCCGGTACGATTCGCGCCCGTCCGCGGACACTCCCGTGGGAGTATACCATAGGCCTAACGTGCAATGTCAAGGAAGTGTAAAAACGGGGTCTCACGATCACGGCAATCCGGCAGGATGGGCGTATAGACGAAAGAGGTCGACGGAGCGCAAGGACGATTGATCACGACTGGCACTATCGGAAGGACGGAGCTTGCTCCGATCGACTGCTGACGCCAGTCAGTTACCCATGCCTCAGGCCGGTCGAAGCGCCTCATCGGCACACCACCGTGGGAAATAGGCCAATCACAGCATAGGAGCGACGAGTTCACGACAAAAATGAAAAAAAAATGTAATGGCTTTAAAAACTGGTTCGATAGACCAGGGTTGCAAGTCTTATGAGTCTTCTCTTTAAAAAGCGGCGTTCTCAAAATAGGATCGCGGTATTTACCTCCACACATTCTCTGATTTTTTCAGGTTATTTTTGGTGCGGTGCATTGGAGCTTTAGTTCTTTAGGGCAACACTTTTTGTAGTCCATTTTCGCTCTATACCTGCGCAAAATCTTAGACTTAGATCTTTTTGTAATGGTGCCATAATCTCACATTAAACCTCCTTGTTCAGGAAGAAATGATCTGGATCAAGTTCCGCTATGTGAAGCCAAGAGAAGCCGTTTCGGAAGAGGAACTTCTCAAACCCACCATGAGAGTGTTGTTCTCCCGACGTGGGTCATCAACTAGAATCCAAAGCACTTCGATTTTAGACAACGATGTGTTCATTCAGTTCATGGAGGCACCACTACGTCTCATGTCATCCAACAGCCATTGGTGCTGTATGAAGAGATGTACACGAACTTCATGTGGATCGCCGAAGGAGAACCTGACAAGGCACATACAATGCTTGTGAACCGCCACAATGGCTCTAAGTACTTAAAAATTGCCTTTAAGGGACTGCTTGTACACATCGATCAGATCAAGATTCCTGAGGACGACTACCAGGGATACGATGGCATCAACAAAATTGGACTATTCGTAAGCGGACAGCTGTCTTCACTTTCTACTCACATGTAGAGATAACCTTTTCAGCTCTCGGAAGCGCTCGATAATCCCAACTTCAACTTCATATCCAACGGCAGGCCAGGCAGTGTTAGAATTTCCGGATTCGTTCCACCTGCAGGTGAGGGAAGAGAAGGTTAACCCCAGGTTACTGTAAGCATACCGTATCTCTTTCAGATATCTATCTACCCTACTCGCGTCTGGAAGTGTCGTTCTTCGCGCCGCCACAGAGCGAATTTCGGCTCACGTGGCAAAGCGTGCCGAAGAGGGATGCCAACCAAACAGCTGCTGTTGAAGGAAAGAACGCTTCTAAAGGTAGTAAGATCGGCAGACACACGTCCAGATGTTCAAGTAGTCTTCAAGCTCAAAGTTCGTTAACAGTGGTGCTTCGGACTGCTAATATGTAGTTGTTATAGCCGTTGATCAAGATTGTTATCCACTTTTATTTATTTGTATTTATTTATTTACAATTTCAAACCATACACAGTAAGCAGAACAATTCACAAGAGGAGTCAGATGTTGACTTTAGGAAGAAAATAAGGAAAAAAGAAGAAAGAAGAAGAAGGGAGAGGGGGAAATTCGGCTTACGTTTCGGCGATTTTCGATTTCGTTAGAGCCTGAAACTGACGGAAAAATCTACGGCATTACCATCACAAATGTCAATCAAAAGTATAGGGTACTAATATCAACGAAAGAGACAGAGACATGACCCGACACCACGGCTTTATGTGGACGACTAACCCTTCGGGTGGATGCCAAAGCGAACAACCAAACACCCGCAGATGGGCTCATGTAGTATAGTTGCGCTTTCGAGAAATTTTATCGAACGAGTGAACGTACGAATAAATTCGATGTCGAAAATTTTAAAAGAATCAATGAGTGAATTTACCCGACGTCGAAAATTTTCGATTCGAATGAATTTAACAGCTCGTCAATTTTTTCGAATGATCGAAATCGGAATAACCCCGCTTTTTATTTATTCGATTATTCAGATAGTCGACTAGCTTGTTCGAATAAGCTTCTGTTCTTGAAGATTAGAAGTTTATTCGGTATTCGAATATAATTTTTCTATCTTCGAAGTCGAATAAAGTCGAAGTTTTCGATCTTCGAATAGTATTCGAATATGGCTCCATTTTAATGTTCGAATCTGAATGGGTATTCGAAAACCTAGAAATACCAGTTATTCGACTATTCGAATGATGATTATTCGAATATATTCGTTGGGCGCGTGTAGCGCAGTCGGGGGAGGCGCCGACCGTCGCCTGCACCCGATACCAGCTTCCTGGTTCGGATTTCCCGCCCAGGGTAATCAAGCCTTCCATCCCTCCGCGGTTGGTGAATTGATACCAGAATTGTCTGGGAAGGATAAAGCGCTGACTTGTTCATCGGCTGGCCACCGCAAGTCATTGTACGGCCAAATACGCTTTCAAATCGCCTCCATGACATCCCGTAGAAGTAGAACGCGTGGCGCATCCCAAAAGATATTGAGTGACGCCGTCCTTTATCCTTTATCCTTTATCCTTATTCGTGCGAGCACAACTATAGAATGTAGACGTGAGTGAATGAGCTTCAGTCCTCGAGACCACCCGACTTAATCATCCTCTGGATAAGATGCGATGCGATGCCCCACGCATTCTAGTTTTGTGGGAGCGCAATTGGATGAGGTGCTGACTGCCGCGTGACCCAATATCAGATTCCTGATTCGGATCTCCCGCTCAGGCCAATCAAGTCTTCCATACCTCCGGAGTCGGTTAATTGCTACCACGCTTCTCTGGGAAAGATAATGAGGTCATCGACTGATCACCGCAAGTCATTGTATGGTCAGATACGCATTCAAATCACCTCCAGGACATCCCTTGCAGGTAGAATGCGTGGCGCATCTTAAAAGGGACGGAGGAATGCGGTCCTTTATCCTATATCCTTTAGAGGAGGCAGCTTGAATGGGTATTTGTTCTATACAAAGACTTGCTGTGGGCAAATCTGTTACCCAACAAGGGTTCGAAAGTGTAACTGATCGGAGCTGAATCGGAATCATGAATTTCAGCTCAGGATGCACTTGACTGAGCCGCACCTCTTAAACTGAGCTATTATTCAAGGTGAAAGGATAATGCGGCAGTAATCAGTCCTTGACTAGAATGCGCCATGCATTGAACTTCTTCGTAGAGTATATCGTGGAGGCAATTTGAATGCGTGTTTGCCTTATATGGTGATCCGTTGAACAAGTCAGTGATTTATCTTTTGTGGACAGCTTTGGTACCAATTTGCCGACCCCAGAGAGATGGAAGGTTTGGTGAGCCTAGGCCGGGAAGCGAACTATGAACTTCGAATCGGAGTACAGGCGGCAGCCGGCGTCTACTCCAAATGCGCTTCAATGAGCCTGCCGTTTAAGATACCGTCATGAAGTAGAATGTGCAGTTCATTTCGAAGCAAGAATGTCTGTCTTTTGGTGGATGTTGTCTAGAATTAGGTGGGTCAGTCACGCTGACAACAACCGGATGATGACGGTAACGAGGTGGATGTCAGAAGAACATCAGGGCCCTCACCCGCACGCTGTTCGCACTTTGTCGTGAAACATCTAAACGAAAAATATGACGCTCCTAGTGTCCCTTAAGCCCACTGGGCTACTTTGGCACGCAATGGGGACGAATTAATGCGTGCACTTCGGCGATCGACTAGGCGACAAATGTATAGGTGCAGGAGATACGCTGCTGTGGATTATGATGTACCAAACTCTGCCTCTTGGCTCGCCTCCATTCCTGTCTTCTGCTTGCTACATATTCACACTTTCCTTTTTGGAAGCTCTAGGTTTTGTCTTCCTATGTCGGCTTTACACAAAACTTGAGCTCGTAACTGGAGAGAGAAGCCTCCAGGTTTTTTTTTAGAATTTGAATTTGCTCGCTAATTTAATTAATAACTCCATGGTGTTCATCCATTCATCAGTGCATTTCAGTCTACTCGTGTGGCTCAGTGATGGTTCCGACTTGGGAGTGGCAGGAGATTAGGAATCCCTATCCAGCTGGCAAAAGTGAGTTTTTGTCCAGAACCAGTTCCGATAGACTTGACTTCTATACGTCGGGGCGAAGGCCGCTCGAAGTTGATTGGCTATGGTCAAAGACACAGATGTAGGTGTCCTGCGTAATTTTCCCGTTTCAGCGGCGGTATATTAAGAAACGGGAAGGTCCTTTGGTAATCTATAGCTCGTTTCAGAGCCTCCTGTGGTGGGGTGCAATGAGCGTCCTTCTATACATCGACCGGTGCCAAGCATTGTAGCCACATCAATTTGGCCACTATACATGCCGTCGCGTCGCTCGGCGTCGGATGTATAAACGGCGCCTAAAACAGTATGTCAGTATCGGTCGGGGTTGTTAATCAGCTGTATCCATCTCTGTGCAAAGTCAATCGCTTAAGGGGGGAATCAGCCAAAAAAAGAAGAATGATGAAAAAAGTCAATTAGAAGTGGGAGATGGATGGAACTGAAAGGAAGTAACAAAATCAATTGGACTGGTATTATCGATTGATTTTATAGACTTTTGTCCGCAGCAGACGATTTGAGGTGGTAATAACACTAGCGTGACGACTGGTGGTTGCCGCTTCAAAGCAAGCAGATACATATTACAATACCGCTCAAATTCTTTGCAAAAAAGACGCTTTGCAACGTATTAATCCGTCACAAAGCGTCGCCTCGCCATAACTTCCTTTAAATTTGCTCCTGTAGATTCCAGTTAACACCATTCGAATCCCCTCTTCACTGCGCATTTGATGCTTCCAAGTTGTGTTTAGTTCGTCAACCTCTGACCTAGTTATGGCGCATTTTCGTCTGGAGGGCTCTTAATTGATTTACGACCTCTCTAAAACTGCCATTGGCGTCCACTTCGGAGACTCCACCAGCCGATTTCAGCGAAATCCGGAATTCTCCATTTCTCTCAAAAGATCTGAATTCAGCTTGTTGTGACTATCATAGTGACACTAAACACTGCTTAGTTTGGTTGATTTTGATCTCACTGCATATTTAGTCCAATTGCTCGCAAGGTCCACTTTCAGGACGTCCTTCCTCACCAACCACCCCCTCCTTTGCAAGCATTTATCTACGTTAATTTAGGTGGTAAAAGCTCCTTTCACGTCTAGTAAAACAGCTCCAAGAGCTAAAAAGCGGCCGCTTTGATATGTCATCAAAAACGCTGTTTTTCATTCATTGTACAGGATTCTCTAATTATGAATTCGTTGTAGTGCGTATAAAAAAACAGTGAAGGTGATCCAACTTCTTTCAGTGGGTGGTAGTATAGTCGGTATTCCAAAACTAGCAGCAAATAATACTGGCTCTTTTCGGGGTGGTAATTTTGTGGCCTTTACTGCAATCCAAATTTCGTATTTTATCTCGTTTTCATCAGATTAACCTTCGGGTTGTTCTTGAATGAGAAAATGGTTTGGTTAACCGTTTTGGCCGCGTCATCAGCTCTCCGGCAATACAATATGGCTCAAATAGGACATGGTTGAAATTTTACCCTTTCTGCACGCAGTCGGTTCTGGGAGTGGGACTTGGACTCGGCCCGAGCCCTGTGCTCGGCGTCCGAGTCGCGGGTGACCCCTGCTCGGTTCGCACCTCGGTGCGATACCCACTGGCAGTGCACTACCCCATTAGAGCAATAAAACCGACACCGCACACTCTTCTGAGATCTGTCCCAGGAGTGTACAGTGGAAGGTTAATGTTTTGACATTTTTAACAAACTAACGACATCTTCCACTAAAACCTGGTTTAACGAATTAACGGAAATTTTCAGAAATTTAGCAAAATTTTTAGCGTGTTTTTGAAAATTTGCGTTGGATTGAGTGTCCATCGACAAATTTGCTGTTCTCGATATACTATTTTCACGTCGAATTGGACACTCTTTCAAGTTAACCAAGACTTTTCAAATCAGAGCGAACTCTCCGAATCAAAATAGGCTTCTTCTATATTAAACTAGGGACTCTTCAAAAATGTTGGAATATTTTTGTTCAAGGTAAATTTAAGTATATCTTACTTTGAAGCTTTAATTTTCTTCCCAATAAGAGAACACATGGTTTGAAATTTTATCAAAAATTTATTTTTTGAGGAAGAACAATGATTTAAAGCTTGTTTAGAAAAGCAGGAAGGCATCCATTCTATACTGCCAAAAAGGGATCGCGCCATGTCTCCGTCCGAAACTTCGTGATTTTTATTCGATTGATAGCAAAACTTTTGTTTGGATGCAGTTTCACACCTGCAAGCGATGCAGCACAAACAAATGTAAAAAACACACGCATGCTAACTTTCTTACTGCATGTAAGCGCTATTTACACATTCCATCAAACGAACGATGCGTTGAACTTTTTAAATGCATGGCGCGATCCAGACTTTTAATGCACGACATGATTGCTACATTGCTGCACCTTAACATAAAATTTAATTCATTATTTTTTCTCGAAATATAAAAATTTTATAAAATTATTTCACTCAATCGGCAGCTGAAGTAAAAAAAAAAATGCACAAAAAGTTATTCTAAGTTTCCCTTGAGCACAAAATTATTCTAACCATTTCGGAGAGTCTTTAGCTTAACTTGTAAGAACCTCATCTTGATTTGGAAGACGTTCAATTTGATTTCAAAGTTTATAGGCCAGCTTAGAAGATTGTCCAATTTGATTTGGAAAGTGTCCACTTCGACGTGAAAATGGTATATAAAGGGTAAAGAATAAAGGAAGACGCTACCAATCTCTTTTGGGATGCGCCACGTCTCCTACTTCTACGGGATATTGTGGAGGTGGTTTAAATGCGCATTTGGCATTTGCAATGAGCGGTGGCGAGCCGACGAACAAGTCAGTGCCTATCCTTCCCAGGCAAGTCTGGTACCAAGTCACCGCCCCGGAGGGATGGAGGGCTTGGTTGGATTTTGCGGGAAATCCGAACCAACAACCTGGTATCGGTGTACGCGACAGCCGGCACCCCCTCCGACTGCGCTGCAGCGTCGGTTCTAAATATAAATTGTAATATATGAAGGGAAATTTTTGAACAAAATCTTGTGAAATAGAAAGACTAAGGTGAACAAAACAGATCTCCAATTTTGAAAATTTCCTATTTGTCTATTTGTCGCATGAAGCATTGCGACAGCTTGGGAAACCCATGAGCCGTAGAATACCTGCAGGCTGCTGCAAAATCAGTGAAAAGTTTGTTAAGGTGGTAAGAAAAGGGTCAGTATTGCAGTGATGTTCGAGTTTGTTTGGAAATCGATTCTCCGGAACCCAAAAACTACCTGAATAGGGCATGAGAGAACTTTCGCACCTAGCACACTCCTTAGACTTCGCATAAAGTGATTACTACTCAATCTCATGTTTTTCTAATTTCTTACTCTAATAAGTTGAATACTGGGTCGACCACGAGGTCGACATCAGGGATGGAAAGGCATGCAAGTTTTTTTACTTAGGCTGAAAAACTGGTATTTATTGGGAGATGTTTGAATTTCAACCAGCAACAACGACATGCGAGTGTTTCAGAAACTTTAGAATGAGTGAGGACAATTAAGTCATTAAAAACCGAGGACACTACGGCTAACATGAAACAGATCTCAGAAGAGTGTGCGGTGTCGGTTTTATTGCTCTAATGGGGTAGTGCACTGCCAATGGGTATCGCACCGAGTTGCGAACCGAGCAGGGGTCACCCGCGACTCGGACGCCGAGCACAGGGCTCGGGCCGAATCCAAGTCCCACTCCCAGAACCGACTGCGTGCAGAAAGGGTAAAATTTCAACCATGTCCTATTTGAGCCATATTGAATTGCCGGAGAGCTGATGACGCGGCCAAAACGGTTAACCAAACCATTTTCTCATTCAAGAACAACCCGAAGGTTAATCTGAAGAAAACGAGATAAAATATGAAATTTGGATTGCAGTAAAGGCCACAAAATTACCACCCCGAAAAGAGCCAGTATTATTTGCTGCTAGTTTTGGAATACCGACTATACTACCGCCCACTGAAAGAAGTTGGATCACCTTCACTGTTTTTTTATACGCACTACAACGAATTCATAATTAGAGAATCCTGTACAATGAACGAAAAACAGCGTTTTTGAAGACATATCAAAGCGGCCGCTTTTTAGCTCTTGGAGCTGTTTTACTAGACGTGAAAGGAGCTTTTCCCACCTAAATTAACGTAGATAAATGCTTGCAAAGGAGGGGGTGGTTGGTGAGGAAGGACGTCCTGAAAGTGGACCTTGCGAGCAATTGGACTAAATATGCAGTGAGATCAAAATCAACCAAACTAAGCAGTGTTTAGTGTCACTATGATAGTCACAACAAGCTGAATGCAGATCTTTTGAGAGAAATGGAGAATTCCGGATTTCGCTGAAATCGGCTGGTGGAGTCTCCGAAGTGGACGCCAATGGCAGTTTTGGAGAGGTCGTAAATCAATTAAGAGCCCTCCAGACGAAAATGCGCCATAACTAGGTCAGAGGTTGACGAACTAAACACAACTTGGAAGCATCAAATGCGCAGTGAAGAGGGGATTCGAATGGTGTTAACTGGAATCCACAGGAGCAAATTTAAAGGAAGTTATGGCAAGGCGACGCTTTGTGACGGATTAATCCGTCGCAAAGCGTCTTTTTTGCAAAGAATTTGAGCGGTATTGTAGGTCGGCGAAAAAGTCTTGCACCAAAAATTTTGAAAATTTTTCCAGATTTAACGGGAACTTCCAAGGACTGTTTGGTGCCACATACTTGTAGCACAAACAGTCTAGTTTATCTCGCATATGTGGATCTTCACACTCTTGGATTTCGGACGGTGATCTCGACTTGGGTACCCTACGAACTCGTGATCCAAACAAGGCCTCTGACTATTGAATAGTCTCTCCTTGTTTCTTTTCATAACAAGGACTTTTCGAGAATGTCGCCACGGGAGATGAATCCTGGGTCTTCTTCGTTAACCGCACTCTGAAGGCACAGTGGCTCCCTAGGGAGAACCACCTCCGAAGTAATCAATGGCAAAGGCGGACATCCACCAGAGCAAGGCGATGCTGTGCTGTTGGTGGGCTTCTATCAAGAGCTCCCCGACGGCGGTACCGCAGTAACGGCGAACATCTACGCTATACAGCCGCAGATGCTGAGACCGTCACGGAAACGGCCAGGGCGGAAGAATGTTTACCTCCTCCCTGATAATGCTTGCCCCCACGTTGCAAGATCGACTCGCCAGAAGTTGTCGGAGCTTGTTAGGTTGCAGGAATTCATGATCTCACCATTAGACGCTGTGGTGCAAAACTTTTTCACCAACCTAATAATATCGATCGTCCATTAATGATTGAATTCATAAATTTTCGTCCAAAGTTGAACATCCAAGGGGTTAGAGCCGCTCAACAGGTATCCAACAAGAGCAAACAATATACATAGATCGACATTTGATTCTTCACCGATTTTTGTGCCGATCTGATCGATTGACGTGGAAAACATATAAGTATGATGATCGATGGGCGATCTTCACAACAAATAAACCATATCGATCGGTCGTCCATTACTGATCAATTTTATCGGTTTTCTGCAGAGTTGAACGTTTGAGGTAGGCATAATGTCGACATGAACAGCGGTGAATGAACTTTGCAACAAGAAGAAAGCATTGAACAACCAATCGATATCGATCGATACCGTAGGCTTCTAGCCAGAATTTACTGTTAGGGGTGGAAATCTCGTGCATGAGTTGAGTCATTTAAGCGAAGCCGAAGTCAGCAGTTAAAGCGACCCCTACGTGGGCTGGCTGGTTTAGAATTTATTTGATTAACGTTTTTCACAAGAAGTTGTCACGCAAAAATATATTGCGCCATGCCTCTTACAAGACCTTTCGATTTTCATTCGATTGCTAGCAATTTTTCGGTATCCATGGAGTTTCATACTTACAAACGATGCAACATAAACCATTGTGAAAATATCACACATATCCTCACTTTAAGGCTCCATGTAATCAGAAATTGCACTACATACCACAGTCAACAATGACGCTATGCTCCCGAAGATATTAAGAAGGATGTGCAGGATGTAAAGCCGGGCCACTTTACTTCAGTAAATACTGCGCTATCTCAATGGTGCCGACCTAAGGAGCCATAACAATTAGGAAGAGCTTAAAGAATAAGTGAAAGGTAACGTGCCTCTCTGTGAGTAAAGGAGTCTGTTGTCTCATTTGCCTCTAATCAGGTAGTTTCTTCCAAATCATAGGCTCTGCTCTATTGTTTCTTTTAAACAGCTTCTGGATACGAGAGCAACCTTCACTGCAAGTGGACGATTGAAAGGCCGCTGATGACCGGACTTCGGATTAGGGTAAGCCTTTAAAAAATGGAAATTAAGCCGACCATTTCAATAATGTGAAATTGTTTCGTGATTTACGTTGAATTTTTCAGTTCACAATGCTGGATCTAGAAGGTGTTGCGGGGTGTCCATTCGATTTTGTGTCACTGGTTCCAGATCGAGACTCCTCCGAAGGGTCTGGAGAGTGAGTCAGTTCATCGTAAGAGCATGGCCTCCGCGAGTCACAGTATACCCCGTTGCAGTAGAATGCGTGGCGCGTCATACTCATAGATAGAATGACTGACGGCGATCTTTACGTTCGATGTTTATTTGCCGTGTATAACTGCGAGTTTTCCGAATTAAAGTGTGATTTCTTTAGCGAATTCCAATCCGGTGTGAAGTACTGTCGTCAGACGCAAGCTAACGTGACCTTGGACTATACTTACAACAAGGTTAGTTTCGTAACTTCATAAGGACGAAGTGACTAGATAGCTTCCAGTGAATCAGTTCATTAAGGTCTTATACGTGCACTTCGTGTCGGATCGTTCACGGAGCGGAGCTGGCTTCAAGCTGGAGTTTCGGCTTAGTATGTTTATTGCTATTATCCTTGATTGGGTCAGCTTTCAACAGTTCTTCTACTCAAACGCTATCTCAGAGTTATCGAAAAACTTTGCAACATTTGCTTTCACATCTCTGTGTTTGAATAATCGATGCTGTTGTTATATACGCCTAATCAATAGCAATCAATAATTACGAATCTATTGGTAAGCATATCGTTTTGAGAAGAAAGTGTAGATGCGATTTATAATAGTAGTCGATATCTTAAAATCACTACAGATTTTACAGAGTCCAAAGCATGAATTGATGAGTTCAGGATGAGGAATCATAAGGTGATCGTAATAAGTATTGAGGTCTCTATTGGAGAGGTTTAAAATTACTTGAACAATATGAAAAGTGGTACTTATGAAGCAGAGAGCCCGTGCCCATAGAAAGTGCTATGGGATGCCAAATTTGGCCACATCCTGGAGTTTCTTCCCTTGCCCAGTCTGTACATTCCTTGGCGTCCGCGGAGGAGAACACAAAACCCACGCAAGGGAACTCTTTTTTCTCGCACGGGCCCTATGCTTCATAAGTACCAAAAAATTCAATTAGTCCCAAGCTCATTGGAATGAGTAGACCATCTTCCTTTTGTTCTCGTCTTTGTGGACTACAAAAGAGCCTTTGACTCCGTGGAAACGAAGCTATTCTAAATGCCCTAGCGCATGTTGGAAATCCCATGCCTACATACATACACCTATGCGAGAAATGTTCTTCGGATACCTCAGCTACAATCCAGCTGTTTGAATTGATGCTGAGGATTCACACCGAGAAAGAAGTAAGGCAAGGAAATACTACTTTTGCTAAACTGCTCACAGCTGCGCTCAAAACGCCGTGGCCAGCAGGCATGTGCGGAAATTCTTCTGGGAAAAGAGGAAGGCGAAAGACGGGACGGAAACTCTCAAAAATGGCCGGAAACCGGAATACGAAACGCGAAATCGGAGATGGCACATATTCGCCATTTTTCAAAAGTGCATCTGAATGGCGTCAGAAGCGGCTTCCATTGCGCTTTTCTTGCTCAGAACTTCGCGAGCACCAGAATCTTCTACGTATTAATGCATATCCTCATCACAACATGGCATAACGAAGCATGAATTCAGAATACTTCTATAATTACCTTTTGGCTATGGCTAGAGCAATAAACAAAAACAAATTAAGGGTCTTATCTCATTATTGTAGCATGCGGCCTCTCCGCTGTTTCCATCTCTAGTTCCTGCGACGGGTTTTTCGCTGACTTTTGTGATGCTGCAGTTTTCTGAACCTTGACCGAATTAACCAGTTGAGGTTACTTACAGACCCGCATTATAAAACTGACTCCGGTAAAGTCTAAAACTGGCGTACCCACCTAAATTATTTTCTGACCAGGAAGGAGATTCCTCTCAACATTTTTTAAAAATCTGTGGCATCATGGACGACGTGATGACTGCTCAGATATCTGCATACTCAACATTGGCAGTTACATTACAGTCACCGTACTCAGAATTGACTCTGGGATCTAACAATAAGATTATAACTGGATGACTGTCATGGTGGGTCCACACTTCCACAGGAATATTCAGTCTGTGCCGGCCTGGAGCCTCCACGCCCAAGGTGACACAGCTGGACAGTTCCTAAATTGTTCTTGAAGCAATAGTTTTGGGTCGGAATTCAATAAGTCACCCTAGTCAATCAAAATAACATCTCCTGGTGAATATTCGTGATGCTTCATTAAAAAATGAAATGCATAACTCCATATGGATCAATATCACACTTAACGAAATAAAAAAAATGAAATTTACACTTTCGATCAGGAACACTGATGTAGTCTTGGAGCAGACAACCGCAAGGCACAACCTTCACTGAACTCTTTGTTTCATGAAACTGCGCTACAAAGTTTTCGTAGCTAATTCTAACCAATGAGTTAAGAATTTTGTGATCATTCCAATGTTGAGTGCACTTTCTTAGCATACAATGCATACATAGCCTTTGTTGGCCCAATAATTTTTGCCCTGCACTCAGCCGTTGCCATTTTTGAGTACTTTTTTGTTGGTCTACCAGTTCCAACTTTGCAGCTCACAACCTCGATACCAGCCACTTGAGGCTTAATGAAACTGACTTGAATCGTTTCCATCAAGACCATCAGCTTAACTGGTTCCATGCTGATATCAGCGGCCAGCTCATCCCGGATACGGGTGGGTGCTGATCGGTCCCACGAGGTGTGGATGTTGCGTTCGATCAAACGGCGCCGGTGGTGTAATGGCGTAGAGCATTCCCGCCCGGTTAGAGGGAGGTGCGGGTTCGAGTCCCGCCTGGAGCTAGAAGTTTTGATCGCAACAAAACATCGTTATGACAGTTCCAACTTTATTAATGCAGTATTTCTTTCACAATTATCTGAAGGAGAACTCTTTTTAATTGATGAGCTGATTGTGTCCAAAACTAGTGTCGAACAGTGCCCATTTCCGTTTCCGCCTTCCGGTCCAGAAACAGGCGTAACACGGAACGGAACGGAAGAGCCAAAATGACCGGAAACCGGAATTCGGAACACGGAAACGGAAATTCCGCAGCCTAGAACGGGACGGTAAGGGCTAGCTCGTCGTTAGCAAGAGAATCAGCAACCCCCGATTCACCATTGATATTGTTCTGATATCAAATAACATTATCGAGATAGTGATAATGATAAATGAGCTGAACATATTTGGAACGAAGATCGGCTTGAACATGGACATGAACAAAGCGAAAGCTATGGTTAAATGTAGCCTGCAACCGTAACAGTGAAGCTATTAGGAACCAAGCTACAGCAAGTGGATTCTTACGTCTACCTGGAGAAAGAGCTGAGCATGATGAATGACCTAGCTTCCGAAATATTCCGCGGGAAGCATAGGCAATTTTAAATTCGACTCGAGAAGTGCCCAACCAGGTAAGAGATCCTGACCTCACGGCCATGATCTTCAACGCATCTCTACTACGCAACTAAACCTGGCCTGATAAGAAGACAACACTTTCTTCGGTGCAGTCGACCCATTGCGCTTTGGATAGATGTCTTCTGAAGACAAACCTACGTCAACAATAGCTGCTCGGTTTACGAAGTTCAAGTTCAAGGGATAAGTCGCGTATGGTGGATCCGTTGCAGTACATGAAGAAGTCGAAACATCGCTGGGCAGGTCAGTCACTTCGACCAAAAGACGACAAGTGGAATTTGCAAGTTACCGAATGGCTTCCAAGAGAAAAGAGGAGGCCGCTGGGAAGACCGCCGACAAGATGGGCAGACTCATTCGCGAGATCGTTTAAGGAACGCGGTATGCCACACTGATGCAAGGTGCAAGTCGCCAGAAATCAAGCGAAATAGAAGAGTCGTGGTCCCCGCTAGGATAACACGTGCTGATGGACCATCAAAGTATTAAAGCATCAAAATAAAGTAATATGAAGAATGGAAATAAGCTTCAATGGTTCGTTCCGATAGGTGTTGAAAGTATCGATGTTTCTATTGTAGAAGCCAAAATTTACTTCAGTAATATTAAAAAATGAAAACAAACTTGCTGATAGCGCGGTTGCTTTATCAGGTTAAGCAGGTTAAACTTTTGCCACAAAACAATAATAATAATAATAATAACAGTACCGAAATTGTTGCCTGCTCATCCTGTGGTGAAAATATAAAATCATTTTTCAGTCTTCGACTTGTTTGTACGGTATATGAGCTTCATTACAAATGTGGTCATGGCTAAACAATAGTTTTATTTTGTTTCTGTACTACTCCATAGTGAAAGATGTTCAATGGCTTCACTTGATGTTGTGAAATTCTGTAGTATTTAAAACCGCCGATCTTAGGGAGACTTCAATTATGGTTACTATATACCAACCACTTCAGCCCTTGAAGCAAGATAGCCAAGGGGAATTTCCTAGGCTTGAAATGCCATCAGAGGTAGGCTGAGCATAACCGTTGAAGATGTTGATGCATTTCAGCGTGTAACTCCTTCGACTACATCAGACCATCATACGGGCTGCTCGACCACGTTCTCACGAACCCCGGCTTTCCGAAGCTACAAACCGATCAGGTCAGTCAGCCACTGTAAAAACACCAATTTGTATTCGGAAGTGCCCTTCCAATTGTTGCAGTTCGCTGCATAGGTACCGTATTGATTCACCGTATTCGCGAAGAAGGGCAACATCGGGAGGTGGTGGCACGTAGTCAATCATAACCAAGCAGTGCACCGGGCGAACACATGCCCGCCAATCAGAATACTGACCGTGCTAGCCATCTCTCAATGGCACGCTAATTTGGTGCAATCTGGTTGGCTCCGCGCTCCCACCTCCCAATGCTGATTATCTAAGCGACATGTATAAAAATGTTACACATATCATAGAAGAATACTTATAGAAAGCTGAAACAGATGAATTTTTTTAAAAAGCAGTGGTTCTACATCTGATGCAACTCGGTTTTTTTTCTCACATGCAAGCTTTCCTTCAGGGAAGCTTGCTATTGACAGAGTTCATTCTAGTGTTAAAGTTTTGCACTTTACAGGATGCAATATCTCAGCACAAATAAACTCCAAATGCAATCAATATTTCAGAAATGCATGTGGTCTATCGTTCTCGGTTCGAATCGTCGTATCGGTTACGAAATTATTAGCCTTGACCTAGAGGAGTCAGATCAATGCACAAAAGATGTCCTGTCGGTGGTAGGTTTCTGTGCTGTTTCTCTATTAAAGATCGCGATTTTAGCTGTTGGAACTAGATTGAAAATTCTACGACTATAAAAGCATTCCGTGAATCACAGAATTGAAGAGAAGGCTGGGGAATTCTATGCCCGCTGCGTGGTTAAAACGAATTTCGCAACGGTGAGGAGACTGAGAAGGAAGGCACTGCTAACATCTCAGGGCCTAACCAGCAGCGCAAATTGAGGAGGAATAGGATGACTATCCGAACTTTCTTTGGCCGCTCGCCGGCATCGGAAGCATCCGTCGAGGACCTGATGATGCAAGCCGGGAAGATCAAGTACGACGCCATCAGAATGACCGAGACGAGAAGACACCACCCGCTACACGCCACCTACGACTCCAGAGAAGAACTGACCCTCGAAACATGCGAGAGCAGGGGAGTAGGGGCGTTGGTGTCCTTGTTAACACACACTTGGCCATGAACATCGATTCGTACGAGTCTCTGACAAGCCGAATCGGACGTCTGCGACTGAAGCGATGTGGCTCCGTGCCAGCCTTGACTGTGTTCGTCGCGTATGCACCAGCATCCGACTACGACGACGATGAGGTCGAAGCCTTCTACGTGGAGCTGGAGAAGTTCTATAAGGAAGATCACACCTTCTACAAGGTGATCGTCGGCGACTTCAACGCCAAGATCGGACCGCGAAGGTCGCCGGAAGAACATCACATCGGAACCCACGGTTTGGAGTGGAACGAGCAAGGTGAAAGGCTGTCTGAGTGTATCAGTGTCCACCAAGACCATCCATGGAAACTCGCAGTTCCAGAAGCCTCCCTCCCTACGATGGACCTGAGAATCTCCGTGGCCAGTTCTACAACAACATCGACCACATCATCTTCAACCGCAATTATTACCTGACCGACGTCTCCGTTTTGTCACAACACTGCAAGGGACTCTAGCTAGCTTCTTTAAACCAAAATTCCGTAGCACAGATCGAGGGAAGAATTGAGAACATCTATGGTTACTACGAACAGAAATTTCTTCATAACTTCACTGGCGCTCCGTGAGTTCGTGTTAGAGCGTCACTCTTGGACAACTTCAACTCCTGTGGTTAAGATCTAACGCTCAGAACCTTACATTACTTACGATGGCTTCTAAAGTTGGCTAAAATAAACGGTTTTCATTGTTTTTTCCCAGAATTTTCAAGCAACTGTACTATGTATGTAACTGTAAGGAATGTTACAGTCACCACGCTCAACGCACTTTGCTCCAAACAAGAAGGAGGCGCTTTTCTGTGGCACGCTGGACACGCTGGCAATCCGAAATGGCACGCTTCAGGCTGGACGCATATTTGTGCGCTACTCGAACGTTGGAGCTCCAAACAGGGTAAGTGCTAGTGGGTTGCACAGGGAAGATTAAGGCATCAAAATAACGTGGTTTACTGAACAGATCTCTTTGGTTTATACCATTTGCGCTTTGAACCGGACACTCTTCAGTATATTCCATGATCAACTGTCGCTAAACACGTTGATATCAATAGTGCAGTTCGAGCTGTGGAATCCACACATTATTCGGCTGACGTTTCGGCGTAACCGGCATCTTGGACACTCTTCATTGCAAAACCTTTCTAGTTATTCTGGACATATTGCATTCTAGATTGGATATTTTTTAAATTAAAGCAGGCCTGTAAGCTGTCATAACAATGTTTTGTTGCGATCAGAACTTCTAACGCCAGGCGGGATTCGAACCCGCACCTCCCTCTGACCGGGAGAGAATGCTCCACGCCTTCACATCACCGGCGCTGTTTGATCGAACGCAAAAAATCATCGTTATGACAGCTTACAACCTCGATACCAGCCACTTGAGGCGTAAAGAAACTGATCTGAGTCGTTTCTAAAGCAGGCTTGTTTGAAGTCAACACTCACACACTATAACAAGGCCAAAAAATTAGTAATCTGTTTTAAGGAAATTCATGCTAAACCAGTGCAGTAATTCTTCCCTAAGAGCTCTGCAAAACGAATTTCTAATAATATTTATATTAATAAGTTCTAATACAAATTTACTTTGAAAAAGATAATTTTGACTTTATTAGAGCATGTCTATTTGACCATTGGATACTTTCAGCTCGGGTTGCAAGGTGTTTACTTTATTTTTAAAAGTATGCAGAAAAAAATTAAAAAGTGTAAGGTTAAGATGAAAAGTGTTCAGTTTAACTTGTAAATGCTATAAATTCTTAATTTAATAGCTAGAATAGTTGGAAAAAGTCAGAGATTATATGTTGTTACAAGATGTTTTGTTGTGATCAAAACTCTTGCGCCAGGCGGGACTCGAACCCGCACCTTCTGCTTTCCGGGCAGCGATGTTCGCCTTACACCACCGTCGCTGTTTGACCGCACGTAACATCCGCGATATCCTCGAGGTCTGTCAGCACCCACCCGTGATACGGGATGCGGTCAAACAGCGCCAGTGGTGTAAGGCGAACATCGCTGCCCGGAAAGCAGAAGATGCGGGTTCGAGTCCCGCCTGGCGCAAGGGTTTTGATCGCAACAAAACATCCTGTAACAACATATAGCCTCTCTACCAGCCGCTCCAGGCTTGGGCAAATGTGTTCAAGCAATCAGAGATTATTTATTTACTCATGACACGGTCCGAGATCAAATGTAAAACAGAATATCCGAATGAAACACCAAGGAACTCAATCAACAATAAAAAGTGCAACTGAAGGCGCTCAAGAATCTTGAAGCCCGGTTGAAATATGGTTCAACACCCTTAAATTCTCGCAGGTGAAGAGGTTTTCTCGGGCTTCGATTTCGCTACCGAAACATTTGCTAAGCTTTTTATGTTCCCTTTCAGTGTAGAGTCAAAAAAGTTGACTGGCATGGTTCGACTTTCAATGAATCTTGTCATGACGTTCTTGATTATCGATGCAGTGTTCTTGAGCTGTTCACCAAGATTGTTAACGTCTTTTATCAGGCTGACGTTTCGGCGAGTTTCGCCTTCTTCAGAGCCTGGGAAAGTCGGAAACGTTCGCAAAACTACTCGCCCAAACCTCGCTTCATCCTACAGAATACTTTTCTTAAGAAAAAGTGAGACAAGATCAGACTTGGGAGTTGCGAAGGGGGACTAACCTGACAGGTGCTAGCCGTAAAGGACCACCGTTCACCCGTAGCTGGAGGTAACGTGGGTGAGTGAGCTCCAACCCCCGCGACAACCCGACATACATACTCCTGTGGATCAGATCGAATGGTGAACCAGGACCTACAGAGTTCAATGAAGGGTGCCAGTTCTTGCGCTATCGCTAGACACTTCTTACGGTTGACCTGGGGATTCCTAGCCGTGGTCCAAAGTGTCTCCAGTGGCCTGCGAGCCGAGATATCACTTTCTCCGGCTAAAATCGACACGGACACCTGGGGTATCGCGCCTCCATGGCATCGCATCCTGTGTTCTCCCTAAAGAGTCAAGACGTTGCCTTTCATAAGGCCATCTAGATGTCCCTTGACCCTGGCACAAAGGGGTCTGCCCGTTTGTGTCAGAGTCAAGGAACATCTAGATGGCCTTATGAAAAAAAAAGTTGACTGGATTTACAGATGCCCTCTCTGTCAGTGTTTTAAACATCATGAGGAGGTAAAATTTCCTACTTCTACTAAAAGGGCTTGGTAAGCCTACTATTTTGGCTCTCTACATTATTTGGTATCTGATAGTATTAGAACGAAGCACCTCAACATCAACAGGCGAGTGAAACTATAGTATTTTAAACAAGCTGCTGTTTTATAGGGATTCCAAATGCGAATATTCGAGATATCCGAAGACTGCAGCTCCGACAATCTATTCGTTGACGAAAGCGAACCCTCGAAAGTGTTGACCACTCCTCGATATCCCGAGTGTGAGTGAATTCGAATTATTTTTCCTTCGGCCGCAACTTAACAGGAAGCGCAATGGAGGTAAAAGGCCAATGTTTGATAGGAGAGCTACTGTAATTTCATCAGCATCATCTGTCGTCCCGTTGATCATCGAGTTCCTCGAGTCGCCCCGGTGAAGTCTCCATTCGTACCTGGCGCGTGCCAGAGTGATCCAATTTATCCTCCTTGCTTGAGGGACCCGAAGGTCGTCATATCGTTCGTATAGGGCTTTCACTAAAAAGTCTGCTAACGCGTTGGTATACGCTCTGGTGTTTTCTTCACATCCGACAGAATCCAATCGGTAACGGCTCTCGTCTAGACAGTGTCTGCGATGCTCATTGCGTTGTCGGCCCACCTAATTTTCGACGGCTTGACCCATGTGACAGCGTCTCTGAATTTTGAAAACCGACTTCAACGAACGAAACACGCGATTTTTCTTCCAATTTGCGCGAATCGTGCAACTCCGCAGCCGTTCGGGAAACGAAAAAGACACGAAGCAAACCAAGTCTTCCATCCCCGGTATCGGCAATTTTGTATTTCTGTTGTCTAAACGTTAAGAATCCATTCCACTGCATGTCGCTGTATAAGGGAAATACCCCGTTAAAATGGAATGCGTGGCGCATTCCACGCTGGGTTTGACCTGTTTGTCCCTAACCTTCAGCAAAAGCTAAACGTGTGGCTTATTCCAGCGAATTCTAGTAATGTTCCCACCGAAGGGTCCAATAATTCAGATATTCCGCACTCGATGGACTGCCAGTACACTCTCCGTGCTCCGAACGGACATCGACTCAAATTCACCGTGAACCCGGAGCACTTCAAGTTGGAGTCAGCCGATGATGAGTAGGTTCTGCAGATATCGATTTTCATAAAAAGGCGTTGTGGGTTTATCCTAGTCGGGAGGGTCAACATTAAACCAATGTTCACTCCTTTCTGGTAAACTGCTGTTTCCCTACGATTGAAATCGCGCTCCAGTGTTCCCACATCATACGACAGCCACTTGAGATATTGGAAAGACGAAGGAACTACCTCTCAACTGTATTGATTCGACATCCCAGCGGGCAGAATATGTAGAAATTCTTAGAACTGTATTGATGCGGATTTGATCCTTTTAGTAGGAATTGTCAACAAACTTTTTCAGGGGAAAGTAGCACGCTCATTATTCTACTGACACTCGGTTTAAAGCACCCTTACAAAATGATGAGGAATTGGAATTCACGGCGCATCCAGAATCGATTAAAGCCTCAAGGTTTAGAAGTTATGGTTCTTACATTTCTGTTTTAGCTGTTATTGTGACGAATGTGACTTTCTGGAGATTCGAGATGGCCCTACCGAACACTCGCCACTAATTGGAAGGTAATTTGAAGGAGAATTTGACATTTTTCGTTGTTCCCACAGGGAGGGATTTGAACTCAGTGCAAAATCGCATTTGGAAATTATGGCATTTTGCATCCTCACAATGCGGTACTTCTTTTATTTATTTATTTATTTATTAAAATGCACTCAGGTGTGCACTGCAACGTCAACAAAAGCTTCGAACAAACAAAATAACCGTTAAAAGGAACAGTAATATGAACAAACGCTCAATTACATTAAAACTACACAAACATCCCTAATTTAGCAATTACCATCCCATTTAGCGCTAATTACTCCAATATTTCTTTCCACTGGCATCGTACAAGAACTGCATCTCATCCTTGGTGACCAGTAGAAGTTGTTCATCTCCAATATTGGGCGCGTGTAGCGCAGTCGGAGGAGGTGCCGGCTGTCGTGTGCATCCGATACCAGGTTCCTGGTTCGGATTTGCCGACCTGGCCAAGCAAGCGTCCCATCCTTTCGGGACCGGTGAAATGATTCATTGACTGGCCATAATTGTTTCGCTAAATACGATTCAAATCGCCTCCATGACATCCCGCAGAAGTAAATATTTAGAATGCGTGGCGCATCCCAAAAGGGATTATGTAATGTCGTCCTTTATCATTTGTACCTCGCTTCAACATTTTGAATTGCTATGTAGGATTTTGAAGGGATTTTTAAAGCGCGTTTTGGAGTGTACAATAAACACATAATAAATAAATAAATAATGTTTGTACTTCCTTCTATAGCTGCGCTATTACGACAATAATCTGTCAAGGAACAAAATCAGCTGTTTATTTTTATTTTTTGATTATTTTTGCTACAGTTAAATATCCTAAAATGACCTCTGTAAGAATTTCCCTTGTCTCTATGAAATCCAATCAGCTTCTCAAAATGTCTGCACGGAGTGGGATTTGAACCCACGCACCCTTACGAGTACCAGAACGCTCTGCCGCTATCGCGCGGCAAGTGATTGCTTGAGTCTGGCGCCTTAGACCACTCGGCCATCCGTGCACATTGACAGCGCCAATGTTGACGCTTGATATTCGACCGCGCCTGCTGGTTTGAATCGGTCTGCTTTTGGCTGATTCATCGCTGAAAGTGGATTCGCTATTCATCCATGTTTTATGATTCAATAGTTGGCAAATTGTCCGAGAAGAAAACGAAATGGGAAATACAAGTGAAAATTTTGATCTTGGTTTTTTCGCGATTGAAAATGTGGCGCTCTAAAAATACTGAAGAGAAGTTCTCCTTAAGGTACTGCAACATCTACGCGCCTTCCACGATTTACTCCACCGGAAACTTCTTATTCGTCAGAATCCGTACGGACTCGTTCGCGCCAAGTAATGGATTCACGGCTGTCTACGAACTCGGTGAGTGGATCTGTTCTAAAAAATTTGTCCAAAAAAGCTGAAAAAGTTACCAAAGCTGAAGCCGCAAAAAACAGCTTGGCTCCTAGTTAGCCGAAGATTCGTTTGACGACAGAAATGGCATGTTTCCGAGGGTTCTTTCATCGGGTGCGGCAAAGGAAGGTTAGCGACCTAGGATGAGGTCAGGTTAATTAGTCTCGGCTGAGCTCGCTTCAGAATTTAACCGATGATGAAAAAATTGAAGTCAGTTTCTTTAAGCCTCAAGTGGCTGATATCGAGGTTGCAAGCTGTCACAACGATGTCTTGTTGCGGTCAAAACTTCTAGCGCCAGGCGGGACTCGAGCCCGCACCTCCCTCTGACCGGGCGGGAATGTTCTACGCCTTTACACCACCGGCGCCGTTTGATCGAACGCAATTTCTATCACGATCTTCAGCTTAACTGGTTCCATGCTGATATCAGCGGTCAGCTCATCCCGGATACGGGTGAGTGCTGATCGGTCCCACGAGGTGTGGATGTTGCGTCCGATCAAACGGCGCCGGTGGTGTAAAGGCGTAGAGCATTCCCGCCCGGTCAGAGGGAGGTGCGGGTTCGAGTCCCGCCTGGCGCTAGATGATGAAAAAGTCTACCAGTAAAGGAACACAATAACGCTTGCTTATTGGAAAGCTCCTTATCCAAACAAGAGTGCTGACCCAGTCGATTTTCGAAGGAGAAGGCGGGATAGTAGCAGAAAAGATCTGAATTTTAACAAGCTTTCGCGAAAATGAGCACTTAAAAATTGACGTGGACCTGCTCTGAACCAAATTGTCCTCTTCTTTTACTCCGTCTTCGTCCGACCGAGTGGACTGTGCACCGAGTGGACTGTGAAAAAGGACGGCTTTCTTCCATATCTCAAGAAAACAGCTGTGGTGCCTTTAAAAAAAAGGAAATTCCGTCGAATGGAAATGTGATAAGGAGGACTTGAAAATTGAATTCACACTCGTTTCCTCAAAAGAGAATGAAGGATAGGAGCAAGAGAGAAAAGCCGAAAACTAGCAGATGTTCTCAAGAAGTAGGCCATGTAGCGAATGTGGGCGACATCTGGATGTAGAAGCTCCCCAGCCAATCATAGCCGACCGAAGCACATCAGCCAATCAGGGCAGCGACCGCATACGTCGTCTCTGAATGGCATCCCTTTCCTATGCGGCCTCTTTGCAGGCGCGATCATACCTCGCAGTGCTGCACACATTCGCGACCAGTACCCATAGACAGAAAACGGTATTAATATAATATTAGACCTAAAATAGCTTTGTAGAGTACAGTGAACTTTGTACTAGGATCAGTGATGCTTCTTCTAATTCTTCAAGCAATTAACTTCGCGAGTTATAAATGAGAAAAAACGCAATTTCAGCGTCATGCGGTGGCACTCTTGTGCTCAGACCTGGCCTGAACCATACTCTGACTTCTCCCAACTACCCAGAAGTCTACCCTCTTCGCAGCGAATGTGACTGGTCTGTACGAGCGCCTAATAGCCACATGGTCGAAGCGAGGTTTGTATTGCCTTTCAAGTGCAGAGTTACGTCTTCATCAAGATCTCATAATTGGATAGAGCTTGGAAGACTCTTTCATAGGTGTTGTTTCTTCTTACTTTGTTCTTCTTACAGAGTGCTTCACATGGGCCTTACCTGGAACGTGAACTGCTCGACTGATAGCCTTTCGATCAGAGACGGAAACAAGACGGGTAATGTTGAAACCGGCAGAGGAAGGTCGCTAATCTCTAAAGTGTTCGTGATTTCAGCTCCATACCTCATGGAACCACAGTGCAACGGCCGCTACCTCTCAAAAGTCGATTATCGATCCGCAAGCAGCGAAATGACCGTACAGTTCCGATCGAACGGCACCATACAGGTCCTGTTTCTTGGCTCCAAGTTGTCAAAGATTTTGGCTGCCATCCATCATCTATTTATTTACGGCCTGGAATAAATGAACACCAGAGTTGCGGGTGCTATTGCATGAAATGGCGCCGTGGTGTAGTAGTCCGCCATCCTGTTCGAAAATGAGAATGCACGGGTTTAAGTTCCTTCCGGTGCAAGAGTTCTGATCGCGGCAAAACACTTTTACAGCAGCGTACAACCTTCTGATCAATCTGAGCTACGTATCTGCCTCCTACGGTTATTTTCCTTTGATGTAAGGATGTAAGGCATAAGGACGAAATGGCTCATCTGAGCTGATACCAGTTCTCGAATTCGAGAGGAAAATTTACGGACTAAATCCCTTGAGTTCGAGCTTTACCCTCATGTTGTAGTCTGAAAAGACTGACACCTCTGAAGTGAACTGTCCGTCAAGAGCTGTCTTCAAAGGGTTGAAGACTCAAGTAGGCAAATTTCATCGAGATGGAAAACACATGACGCAACTCATTCTCAGTAGGATTTGCTAACGTCATCCTTTGCCCTTCGCCCCTTTTGCTTCTTACAGTAAGCGTCGGTTATTATTATAGGATATCATGGTTGACCAAGGTTACTATAGTTTACTGTCCCACATCGTCTAACCCACATGATACTTATCTCTTTACTTTAGAAGGCAGGTCGACAACTGTGCAAGGACAAGAAATGCGGATTCGAGATGCAGCTTCGTGTCAGCAACGAATGTAGGCTTTCCGTCACCTAATGGTGTAGATTTTTTCTTCAAAAATTGACTTCAATTTCCAGCTTGCGGTGGGATTATTACTGACCAACAGGGTCAGCTGACCACTCCCGGCTATCCCGGTCGACTGCTGCCGCATGTGAGGTAAGGATGTACCACTATAAGTTAAGCGTGAAAAGTTCTTTCCATCAAACGCTCGATATATCAGGTATCATTTATAAGGCCTGGTAGAATTTGGTAATATGGACTGGTCGCGCTCAGTCCCGCATTCGGCCGATCCGTTTGTCCACTCATTCTTATTGGATCTGCGTCTGAGTTTGATTACGGCCAGGTTCGTGCGAACCGATGACCCCGCTCGCGAGGGTACATGCCCCTGTTGAGCGGAGTCCTCCATTCGCCCCGTGGGCATACGAGTTAACCATGGAACCCAGGGGCCAGATTCATCAACGATACCGCTGGTATCATTTCACCGCAGATTCACCATACCGGCCTACGTAGTATGTGATACAGAGAGTTACAGAGATACAGACCCGACAACCGATATATCGTTACCGGCCGGTAAGCGGTTGATGAACCTGGCCTCAGATTTATTCCATACAATAACACTAGGTGACAATCTCCATAATAAAGGATAAGACAAAGGACGGCGTTACTCAATCCCTTTTGGGATGCTCCATGCATTCTACTTCAACGGGATATCGTGGAGGCGATTTGAATGCGTGTTTGGCCGTACATATGACTTGCGGTGGCCAGCCGATGAAGAATTCAGCGCGTTATCACTCCCAGACAAGTACGATACCAATTCTACCAATTCTCCGCCCCGGATGGATTAAAGGCTTGGTTTGCTCGAGCGGGAAATCCTAACCGGGAACATGGTATCGGGTACACGCGACGCAATCACCTCTTCCGACTGCGCTGCACGCGCACACAAAATGCACTATTTCCAAAAATTCAAAACAAATCTATGGAAACATAAAAATACTCTTGCTGATTTCATTATTTTTTTTTCTTCAGGAACAGTTGATGAGACCTGCAAAATTAGTGAAGATTAAGGGCGAATGGGGAAGCTCACTGAGAAAAACGTCCGTTAAAAATTCCGTTAAATTTCTAAAAATTTCCGTTAAGTCGTTGAGCCAGATTTTAACGAAAAATGCCGTTAATTCGTTAAATTCGTTAAATCGTTAACCGTTAAATGTGCACCCCTGCTCAGGAGCCCATCGCGCCTCATCGGGGTCCCGCGCGGAGGGTATCACGGCAGCCCGCTGGAAGTTGAATTCGGGGATGGAGCTATCGCATTCGCGACAGGCAACATTTGTCCAATGTTCCCTTGCTGTGACTTGACCCTGCAGCGCCTCCTTGAGGCGTGCCAGAGAGCCCAGTGGGCCTACCCCTCTCCGAAGAGTGGCATCATGTTCATTCAAACTGCCGTAAGACAGATTTAAAGTGGACAGCACAAAGCAATTACGCGGGAAAGATTGACCAAAACTGACGATTATGGTCTATTGCGTCTATTTATATAGCAGCTTCAAATATACACAACTAATAGCCAATAAACGGTGAGAATTTCTTCAGATGCGAATGGGAGCTTCGTGCTGGAATCGGATACCGATACATGTTAACCTTCGAGTTCACAGAAGATCGCGATGTATGCACTTTACGGACCATTTAGCTGTTGATGTACAGCTCTTACTGAGATGTTATTTTAGGGTTTTTATCAGAAGCGGTATGGTGGAGGCCCCGGAGGCTGCTTCGCTGACTTGGTGGTAAGTAGCAGTTGAAAAAGCTCCAATACAAGAGCAACTCAAAATAAATGTTTTGTCACTAATTTCTGCAACGGCACCGATCGAAAGCGCCTATCACATAGTTATGTACTATGAACTATAAATGAGTAATAAATAAATAATAAAATAAAATAAATAAATAATAAATACAGTAATAAATAAACTGGAAATTGTTATATACTATGAACTATAACTATAAATGAGTCATCCAAATTTCAACCATCCGCGAGAACATGCATTCATTATTGCGCACTTTGCTTCCAGTATTACAATGGACAGCCCAAACATGAAGCAATCAACTACCGTAACGACCGCTTCTTCTGTGACTACCGTAAGACATTCATCAGTGATGCCGACTTGCTGACCGTCTTGTGAGTGAATTCAGAAATCTTGCGTAAAAATGTTTGTATTTCAAAGAGTTCTTGGAAAATAAGAGAAGTAAAGCCTTTGCTGCAAGCCATCGTGTTCTTCACTATTATCGCTTCATTTCAAGCTATTCCGACTCCTACACGAAACACTATAAAGGATACACTGACGACTCTAGCGCTGACGTCTACTACGTTCCTTTCCGCGTCAACTACACCAAGGTGTGCCTTTCGGTTTTTCTTGGCTTTCATCACTGGCAGTTTTCATGGTAAATGTTGCGGAGGTAACAAATTTCTCTCTCACATTTCCGAAAAAATCCATGAAGAGAAAAATTGAATTATTTGGCCGTCTAACTCATGACTTTCCCACAACCAAGTTTTGGAGGCTTAGATTGCAGTTAATTAAGGGTAAGTGCTTTGAGGTCACTATCGTCTTGCTTGTTCATAGGACTATGACATAGTGTTCTATGGTGCCTCTATTGTTGTAACTGTTTAGGTCTCGAACAAGTTCGATGATAATGGGTGCGGCTACCTAATTTCGAAGAACGAAACGCTAACATTCGGAAACTATTCATCGTCAGCCATCGACGGCGTCCGTGAGTACATGATACTCTTATTTGTCCACAATTCAGAGAACTTTTCTTTGCAAGCTTTGGTCTATTATTGGAGTAGAACTGGCCAGATTTGAGTTTCCGTGAAGCTTTCCATGGTGTTCTTCAACTACTGTGCGTTTTTGCTAGTCAAAAGCTGCTGACCGATGCTATTAGCAGCTTTATTTTAGCAGATGCTTCGGCTAATTTGGCTTCTATATCGTGACTTGGGCTCGTGTAGCGCAGTCGGAGGAGGCGCCGACTGTCGCCTGCACCCGATACTAGGTTCCTGGTTCGGATTTCCCGCCAAGCCATCCAAGCCTTCCATCCCTCCGGGCTCGGTGAATTGGTGCCAGACTTGTCTGGGAAGGATAGAGCGCTGACTTGTTCATCGGCTGACCATTGCAAGTCATTGTATGGCCAAATACGCATTCAAATCGCTTCCACGACATCCCGTAGAAGTAGAATGCGTGGCGCATCCCAAAAGGGATTGAATAACGTCGTCTTTTATCCTTATCGTGACGCTATCACCTTTGCTCCCACCATGCTCACCCTGATTTATCATAATCAGCCGAGATTTGAAAATAAACAGCAAATTCTGAGGGCTCCAAACAATGCCCTTGAGTGAAATTTAGCAAACTTGGTGATGCTCACTTCACCACCTTCATCACCTACATCTGCCGTAGCCTGCTTAATCGCTCGAGATATCAAAATCAAATGTCATTTTTGTGACAAATAACCCCTCGATCGAAGCTTCGCTTGTCACCCGTGATCCCGATGATCATCGAGTTGCTTGAGCGTGCGCCAGCAACGTCTTTGTCCCTGTTGCGTGCCAGAGTGCTCCAATGGATCCTCCTCGCTCACGGACATGAAGAGCGTCATATCGTCGGTTCAGTGCATTCACAAAGAAGTCTGACCAACGCGCTGATGGGTGGCCTGATGTTCTCTTGACATCCCACAGAATCCGGTCTGTGACGGCTCTCATCTAGCGGATGTCTGTGAAGCGAAGCACATAGCCGGTCCACCTAGTTGTCGACGACCTGGCCCATGGTACGGCGTCTCTGATCGTCTCCGCTCGGAACTTGGGCGAGGAATTTTTGTCCTTGAAGTTCATTAGAGTACAATTTTGTCAGCAAATCGAATCTCATGAGCGGCGATGTTTTCGCGACAATTTCACACGTGTGAGGCTTCAGTACCTCGGCCCTTACTCCGTAGACGGTAGAAGACCTTCCCGTTTCCATACAGATCTTTTCTCCAAGCGTGAAGCGTCGTAGATCCTAGAGCAATCCAATGCACTCTCTTCACTTGAACCAAAGCACTGGATTCTTGGCAGCTTGGTCCATATTTCTTTGGAATTTTTCCAAACTCCTGAAGGCATGCACTTCCTTGCCAGCTAATATGACTTCAGTGCAATGCGTATTTGGCCATACAATGACGGCCAGCCGATGAACAAGTCAGCGCTTTATCCTTCCCAGACAAGTCTGGTACCAATTCACCGACCCCGTAGGGATGGAAGAAACTTTGACTTGATTTAACCCTTTTGTCGGATGTGCCTTGCATTCCACTTAAACGGAAGATCTTGGAGCCGTTTGAATGGTTGGCCTGGGCGGGAAATCCGAACCAGGAACCTGTATCGGGTGCATGCGACAGTCGCGCCTCCTCCGACTGCGCTACACTCGCCCATAGTCATTCTGTTACAATAACAAATACTGAGCTACTCTTCAATAAAGAAAATATGCGCCAGTACCTGCAATTGACGTTTTTTTAAAGAGTTTATTTCATGGCCAATCATATTACAGATATCTCTCTTGTTTATTTCGTTGGCTTATTGGTTATTATGAATACAAAAGTAAACTTTCCCTACAAACAGATGTGTGAAAAATCTCTAATGGAACACATTCTTGCTAGTTCTAAAAATTTAAGTTGCAATCCTTGCTTTTTTCTTTCCCTTTGTTAGTATTCTCTTCGGAGTTTGTTTCCAAGATTGAGCTTGCCTAATATTTTGTCTTTATTAATGTCATCCTTTTTAACGATTGTTTTTAATGCTTGGCATTGGGCGCAGTATGCTTTGAATAAATAAATAGATAAATAAATATGAAAAAAAAACATACAAAGTCACAGACAAACGACTATTATTTTAGGGTACTGTCACGCCGTGCTACGTCGTCCGAAGGGTTACGGAACCACGTTTGTCCAGCTGTCGGAATACAATGAAGTCTCGGCCATCTATGCAACGGAGTGTTCGGACTGGTCCAACTCAGTGCTGCTGGAATGTGAGTGGTCTTCATGGCAGATTCCGCGCTGAGATAGAAATGTATCAATGCGGGGAAGACTCTTGAAAACTTCTAAAAACCTCAACCTAAGAACTCCATGCCGGCTCTACCCTTTGAGGACTGTTCACGAGCAAAAAGACTGTTCTAACATTTTTTCTTTCAAATTTTTGAAGATGATATTCAAAGCAATTGGAGTAACGAAGGAGAAAATTCTGAGCGCGGTTGATTCGAAAACTCATAACGCATAAGGGCCATCTTTTCAACTGAAATACGATTCAACGCCCTTGTGCTTGTAGCAAGGGTAGACGTGCCGCGTGTGGTGAACGAGCGCTTCTGCAAGGCGTCGTTCATGAACTCGTCGAAGCCGATCTCGCGCCTCTACCTGAATCAAGACCTCGAGCTGCACGTGTTCTCAATGCAGTCCACCTTCGCCCCAGAGGAGGGGATGTCGTTCAAGCTCGACGTCAAGTACTTCAGTGAGTGTGTGGCTGTCTGGCGGCCCTCTTGGACAGAACCGACCCAGATGGAGCGCTTTCAGAGTGCGGCGGCGTGATATCCCAACCGAACAGCGGCGTCATAACGAGCCCGAACTTTGGCGACGGTCGGCCCTACCTGAGTGATTCCAACTGCGTCTGGATGCTGATCGCGCCTGAGGGAATGGTTGTGAAGGTGTGACAGTTTTGCGGACATTTGGAAGGAGGATGGAGGTAGCCAGGGGTCGGATTCATCAACGACTTACATAACTTTAACAGAGAATTCACAGCGGAAAACTCAGACAACGCGGCTTATCGCTCACCATATCGCTTGATAGGCCGCGCTATCAGGGATTTCGGCTGTAATTTTCTCTGTTAGATTGCTGTAAGTCGTTGATGAATCCGACTCCAGAGCTACCCTTATTCCATTATCGATTTTATTTAGAATAGAAGATAGCTGCTGGAATGTTGAAAAAAACTATAAGATGGGATGGCATGATATGTATCTACATATTATGTTGTTTATGACAGACGATAGAAATCTAACCAGAACAGAGCAGCAAACGACGCCTAAAAACAAAGATTATAGTAGAGCAGCCTTGCCAGGTGCAGCATGTTTAGTAAACCCTAAGCAAGCTAATTCTGCTTTATCAGTGAAGACTTTTACCTGACTCATGCTTTAGGTCTAGTAAAGGGTTGTTTTGTTCCACCACATCTGGTTTGACAAGGCAACAAATCAAAAAAAAAGAAAGATCGATGGAGATTACTTGGCTAAGGAGTTTATATCATGTTCACCTTAAAACAAACACTTTGCAGCAAAAATAGGCATATTAAAAGTCAGAATGATTGAGTCAACGACTTAAAAATGTTGAGCTACAGTCAAATTACTAAATTTCAACTTATTCTTCATAATAGCTAGCCCAGTAATCAATGTCAATATTTCTGGAATAACGGCCTGGACCTATTCGACTAACCGGTCGGAATATCGTTGATACTCAGTTCATCATCCTCTTCTCATCATCGTCTTCCATCGTTGTCCATCTGTCAGAAGTCCCTTCCAGACCATTGTCCGAGGTGCGCACCAGTTTAAAGAGGCACCTGAGAGACGGAGCCCGCCTCGGCTGGTGCGTATCTGCATGGTTTGTGCAGATGCTCTTAAGTTCAAATTGTTTTCTGCCAGGCGTTTATAGCTATTCTGTTTCATTGAAGGGTCTAACAGTGACACTCAATGACTGATAAATGATACTTTGTCTTTTTCAGTCATATTTGTTTCAAAGTAATGCTGATATTTCTTCTTTTAAATTCCTCGTTCTAAAGAAAGAAGAGAAATAGTAGAGAAAGGAAGGGAGAAAGGAAAATAAAGCATCTACTGACACCTTCACACTGATTATCAATCCCACTATCATAAGGATTTAGGTAAATGTTTTGTGTGCTTATTTTAGCTAGCGTTCTACAATGTTCAGGCGCTGTAACATACGAAGCACATAAAAGACTTTATCCGTACTGAAAGAATACAGGTGATTAAGCATTTGATCGGATAAGCAGGTTGATGTGGCAGGAGAAGTAAGTGAAGAAGGCAGGTCGTATATTCTGAAGTACATCATCTGTGGCAGTAGGTGGTTGAAGATTTGGTGATGCAGCCTTCGGACTGGGAAGACGTGAAGTGATCGTTTCGTAGGCAGCGAGATAGCTTCACTTCTTTCCCCATACTCCTCCCCAGCCCCATCCACTCCATCCGCCCCATCCGCTCCAGCCACCCCAGCCGCCGAGGCCCCAACTCCATCTGTTGTAGCAGCACTGAAATTGGAGCACTTGAGGAGAATTCCTTTGACATTGGTGGCTCTAAACTCACCCAAAGGGCGTCAGTCCCTCCGAAAATCGTGCAGAGTAAAAGCAACAGAGTGAGTAAAGCTCTAAAAGCATTTTTCTTTATTAGGATTTGGTAAGTTTATTTTTAGGGATTGGAAAAATTATACATTTGGTGATAGCAATGAAGTAAAGATTGGAACAGGCTGTACAAGCTGACGGAATAGGACGAAATTCATGGTTTGGTGGTGGTTTTTAAAAAGTCATCTAAGACTTTCAAGCCCCTGGAGTCGGCTAATTTGTACTAAGGGCTGTCGGGGAAAGATAAGGCTTGTCCTTCGACTGGCCACCGAAAAACAGAGTATAGTATAAAAAAGCATTCATATTCAAATAGCCTCAAATCATTCAGATAGCCTCTATAACATCCCCTAGAAGTTGAATGCATGGCGCATCCCAAACAGTTATTGACACCCTCCTCTTTCACTTTATGATTTTGTTTTCGATTCTATACTTCGGAATGATTGTCACTGTTATTTCACAAGATTCCTCGATGCTGCATGAGAATGTAAAACAGCGAGCACACCCACTTTTGGGTGAAAATTCGTTCGCAAGAATTTTTGAAGTTTGGAGGTCCGCTAGAGAAGAGCGGTTATGAGTATCTTAATTCTTATGTATTTTTGATACCATTTTCACATCGAATTGGACACTTTTCAAATCAATTTGGTCACTGTTCAAAGCCAGCCAAAGACTCTTAAAATCAAACTCTACGTCTTCCATATTTTAGATGAGTTTCTTCTTCATTAAACTAGAGACGCTCCAAGAGCCTTAGAATAATTTTTTTCAAGGAGAATTTCAGTGTAACTTTCTTTGGAATTTGAATTCATCTGCCCAATAAGTGGGCACACTGATTGAATTTTTTAAAAATATTTTTTGGGGTAGAATAATGGTTTAAGGCATGTTCAAAAGAGCAGGAAGGCGGCCGTTTTTCAGTGCTAGAAAGGGATTACGCCGTGCCCTTCCAAGACTTTGTTTTTGTAGGGATTTGTTTTCGATTGATAGTACACTATATGTTTTTTCGCTGTGCTTTAAAACAAATTTTAATTGATTATTTTTTCTAAAAATAAAAATTTTATAGAATTATCAGACTTATTGGAGCAGTGAACTAGAAAATTTTAAAGAATTTCATACCAAATTTTCTTGAACAAAAAATTATCCGTCTTGTTGAGTTTGTAGTTTAACCTGCCTAAAGGTCAGTCCGATTTGGAAGAGTTCGCTTTGGTTTAAGAAGTATTAAAGCTGGTTTAGAAGATGGTCCAATTTGAATTGAAAAGCGTCTAACTCGACGTGAAAATGGTGTATATCCATAGACGAGTGGTTTGTTCAGCGTAGCCAAGATTGGTACAACTCTTTATTGGGTGACGGTGGACGCCTTTTGTCCACATCTAAGGTTAGCCATGTTTTCGACTTCTTTCGGCATAGTCTTCGTAATCTCTTAGCCTTTTGGATGGGTTCCTGCAGAATGAAATGGCATTTGGGAGGGTAGCTTCTCAGATGACTTCGACTTTTCCAGGCTCTGAAGAAGGCGACGACGCCGAAACGTAAGCCGCAATAAAGAGTTGTACCAATCTTGGCTACGCTGAACAAACCACTCGCCTATAGCAACATCAAGGATGCCAAGGTTCATCGAGAGTCGAACATGGAATCTGGTGTATATCCACTTCAAATTACTTCACTGAACTTTCTCTCTTTTCAAAGTTTCGTTTCCCTAAATCGCAGTTTGTTAACGCTAGAAGTGCACTTCGGCTTTGGTGGAGGTATCCTGTTTGAGTGCGCTCACTGTTCCCAACTTGATCCCTTGATTAAGGCGTCAAATTTTCAGGCTTAAGTAGAAACCTCGTTGACACTTGTTCCATATGTACATCAAAAAACGATCTGAACGTCCAAGGATTGCGCCTGCCGGAATTAAAAAATTTTCTTAAATTGGTACAATATTTGTGTACGAAGGACAAATCCGTGACTTCTCCATCCGCTGGCCACAGCTAGTCACGGTTTCCTTCAAATGCACGCGATCTGTCTCCATGATGTGCAGTAGAAGCGAAAAGCATGGCGCATCCTACTAGATCCTTTATCTTCTACTCATTACTTAACTCTTTAGACATACGTGCCAAACTGTGCGGTTATCGAAGACATGATAGAGAAATCCGAATCCGAAATTTATTTGTGAGCCAGCATAATATATTTTATTTTATTTTACTCAACGGACCAAACTGGACGTGCGTAGCGCAGTTGGGGGTGGGGGCGTAAGCTCTCATGTGCAATCCAAATTAATTTCTGACTTGATGGTCTCCGCCCAGGCCAACTAAGCCTTCTATTCCTTCGGTGTCGGTAGATTGGTACCAGATCTGTCGGTGAAGAACAAAGCGCTGACTTTTCCATCGGATGGCAGCCGCAACTCTCTGCACCGGCCAAAAATGCATTTACGTTGCCTCCATGATATTCTGTAGAAGTTCAATGCACGGCTCATCCGAAAAACGGGCGGTTTAATGCCGCCCCTAATCTTATAATTACTCAGTTTAGATTCTAATTCAAATTTTATGCAGTTATCAATTTAGAATTACTTGGATAAAGTATAAAGGACGGCGTTACTCAGTTCCTTTTGGGATGCGCCACGCCTTCTACTTCTAGGTGAAGTCGCGCAGGCGACCTGAATGCGAATTTGGCCATACAATGACTTACGGTGGCCAGCCGATAAACAAGTCAGCGCATTGTCCCTCCCAGACAAGTCTAGTACCAGTCTAGTACCCGGAGCGATGGAGGGCTTTGTTGGCCTGAGCGAAAAATCCGAACTAAGAATCTGCCATCGGGTGCACACGACAGCCGGTTCCTCTTCCGATTGCGCTATACACGCCTTTAGAATTACTACGTTAGAAAAAAAAGGTAGATATTACTATCAAAATCAGTAAGAAGAAGGACTTACAGATGTGACGACAACATTCCGAGCGACTTGTCTGAGCCCGAGTTCTGTCCTCCTGTTTTGTGCGCTGACCTTAAGTACGGCACTTACTTCAGCACGGTTTTTGTGCTGCAACAGGGTAGTACTGTTGACAAGGCAAATACTTACCGATTGAACACCTACAGTAGGCGTGGTTGGTTGGACGTGCTCGGCGAGCTGCGTGACTTTTTCGCAGAGTTCATTTAGTTGGCTCAGAATACGGACGTCAAGGAGGAACGAGCAGGAAGTGGTCGGCAAACAGAAGGGTGGTTCTAGTGCGATCACGGCGATGCAGTTCATATCGCTGGAACCAGAGAGACCAGCGGCTGCTTATTGGGTGCTTTTTATTGGAGCTTCAGGTGGCTGAGACGAGGTTCCTGGTCTTCCGGAGGCTCACATTATATAGTGTTATCAAGTCATTGTCGGATAAGTTGTAAGCCCTGAGCTGTTTCCCGTGGAGACTACAAAGCACCCAAAGAATTATTATCTCCAATGGAAAGAAATGAAACATCGGGTTCTGCTAGATATATATATACCACTTTCACGACAAATTGGCCAATTTTCAAATCAAATTGGCACCCTTCTATGCAAGCTCGACGCTTTTGAAATCGTGCTGTACATCTTACAGATTAAAACAAGCCTCTTCCAAACTAAAACGGAATCTCCTGAAAATGTTTAGAATAACTTTTGGACTCGTGTAGCGCAGTCGGAGGTTCGAACCACGAAACCAGGGAGGCCAAGGTTCGAACCGGGAACCTGGTATCGGGTGCCAGCTATCGCGTGCACCCGATGCCAGGTTCCTGGTTCGGACCTAGGCCAACCAAGCCTTCCATCTCTCTGAGATCGCTGAGTTGGTACCAGACTTGCTTGGGTAGGATAAAGCGCTGATTTGTCCATTGTCTGGACACTGCAAGTCATTGGTCAAATACCCAATCAAATCATCTCCCGTAGAAGTCGAGTGCGTGGCGCATCCCAAAAGGGATTGAGTAGCGCCCTCCTTTATCCTTTAGAATAGCTTTTATGCAAGGAAAAATGAAACGTTTTTTTTTCAATTTTTTTTATTCAGTCCACCTATACGAGTGAGCAAACTAAAATTTGATATTTGAAATTGAAATTGAAATTTGACAAGCTTCTATATATTTTTTCTGAAAAAAAAGATTAAAAGTTTGTTTTAAAATAGGAAAAATCGGAAATAAGTTGGCACAATAAAGGTAAAGATCGCGACATGCATTCTACTAGATCGGGCGATTTTTGACAGTTAAAATGTTGCTTACTTGAAGCAGCAACGTGAAGATATGTGCAGATATGAAGTTTTGTTGTACCGTACTGTTGTGTTTGTGTTATTCCACGCAGACAGAATTTTTGCTGGCCATCGACTAAAAATCGCAACCATCTTGTCGAGGGCACGGCGCGATCTCTAGGAATCGATACTAAATGGCTGCTGCTTTTCTACGCTTTGGAACAATTTTTTAAAATTATTTCTGTTTAGCAATAAATTTTTGATTTTAAACATTGCTCTTATCTATTAAGGCAGGTGAATTTTTAAAGAATTTTAAAATCTTAAAAGAAGTCATACTAAATTTTCTTTGGTCGGAATTGTTTTAAACGTCTGGGAATGTTTCTATTTTATTGTGGAAGAGTTCAATTTGATTTGTAAAAAGTCCAGCTCCATTTCGAGGAAGTTGGTCGTGTTTAGAAGAGTGTCTAGTTTGATTTGAAAGGGTCCAATTTGACGTGAAAATACTCTAATACGCTGTGGATTCTATAGTCCTTCCAGCATAGGCCTTGAGCAGAATTTCAGATGCTGAAACTGGTCCATGACGTGGGGTCTTCAGGAATGAACGTCCAGACAGTGTTTGCAGGCCAGGTAGAAACTCTATCACGTGGTTCCTGAACAAAAGGGTCGACTGGATTTCTAACAGATGAATCACCTTCGAACAACGTCTAAGATCGGTGTTTGCATGACCTAGGTGGCTGAGAATGTGTGAAAGTCAACAAAGCGTACGCACTGGTTTTTCTGTTGGTCAGACTGTATTGAAACACACTCCTTGTACGTTCGGAGTGCAGGAATCTTGCCTTTTCTAGTTCCTGGAACCACGGTATCGCACGTAAAATTTAGTCATTCCCCGAAAAGAACGATGTGAACGTTCCAAAGCGGCTTTTTAAAATAACTTTAAAAATAACCAAGAATCTGTAAAAGAAGCACATGCTTGAGCTCAGCAGCTCGAGCTCTTGCTTTTGACATAGAGTTGAACAAGGCATGTACATAGGCCCGACAGAGCCTCATTCGAGTGGGCGCAACAACTTGTAGAGTGAGCGTAGCTTGACGAAAACGTCTTGTCTAAATACGCGAAAAGTATAGAAAACCAATTAGCCTTTACCCTGAGTGTTTGAGGAGATTTATCAAAAATTTCCAGCTGCTCTGCTTAGGAATTGCTGTACTCTGTACTGGCGAGAACTTGGAGTGCGCCTTGCATATTCTATATAGGATCGAATCTATCAATCGAGTGGGATCGACAGCTTGTAGAGTGAGCGTTTGAGGAGTTCTATCAGAGATTCCCAGCCGCCTACTCAGGAATTGCTGTACACTGTCTCGGCGAGACTTTGGAGTGCGCCGTGCACGACGTATATAGGATCGAACCTATCAATCGAGTGGGCGCGACACCTTGTAGAGTGAGCGTTTGAGGAGTTCTATCAGAGATTCCCAGCCGCCTACTCAGGAATTGCTGTACTCTGTCTCGGCGAGACTTTGGAGTGCGCCGTGCACAATGTACAGGGTGGCCCATAAAATCATAGGCCTATAAAAAGGCTAAGAATGAAAAATTTGAACCACTTTTAAACCTTGTTTGCCCATGGTTTGTAGATTATGGTGGAGCGGTACTATTCATAAGGGACCACTCCTGGATTGATAAGAACCTTCAGATCGTGTGGGTTGCTTTGCAGCTCACGTCGCAGCCCTTCTTACGGAGTTTTACTTCTTATTCGTTCCAAAGAAGATATTGAACAATAGTTTTCCCAGGCTTTATAGAGCAAGACATTTTCTTTAAGATGGTTAATAAGCAAAGATTGAAAATCTAAAGACTTAGGAATTTCACAGCTAGTCTTTCGCAGGTGCAATATTTTGCAGATGGACTGAGAACCGCTACCACGTCCTTTTCTTTTGCTGTTACAGGAATCGCTTTACCAGAATGTGCATTTTGCCTTTAAACAGCACGATTGAGTCTCTAATATATGGTGTTAGGTCTTTGTTCCTATCAAACGAATATTTTTATTGATTTTCACTATTTTTACACAAAAACCTAGGGTGTGAGGGGACACATTTTGGAAAATTGTGTATGACAAAATCCTGCCATGCGTGACCACTATGTTTATATCATCAGGTTCCCGCAAAGGTAGCATTAAACGCACTATTATTTTGACCTTTCTGGGATCGCTCAACTTTGAGAAATTTTTCATCAAATGAGGCAGAGGCTGAATAACATTACGAACGACGCCCTCCAACTGCGCTTACAAATTTTTCCTTCTACTCTCTTCCTCTCCTCATAGCTGAGTCTTCATCTCACTTGCGGACTTGTAGAGCTTTCCTTGTAGTTTTCTAGAAACAACATATTGCTGAGTAATAGATTACGCACACGGCTGAATGTTGAATTTGTTCCAGCTGGTTGCTGCATCCTGTATGATCAGAAAATTAATAGCGTTCTTCTACTGTAGTTCAGATCCGTTCGTCCAATGTTCACTCTTGAGAAGCCTTTGCACTGCCCTACACAATACCAACATACTGCATGTTCAACAACCAATCTTCCGAAATTTAGTCACATCGGGACGGAAGCGCCCCACCACGGGCCAGAGAAGAATTCTCGGTAGTTTTACGTGAGAGCGCATTACTTTGTAATAAGAGCAGCTACAACCATGACATTTCCAGAAGTATAGCACTAAGTATATGCTACATAACTGTTGGTATGCGGTTTTTTTGCAATTGGAAAAAGACAACCAATAAGGTCTCCTAATTTTGTTGCAGGACTTATGGGCCACCCTGTATATAGGATCGAATCTATCAATCGAGTGGGCACAACCGCTCGCAAATTGCACCCGCGGGCTGTTCTGAGTGCAATAACTCTGTCAAGTTCGCATCTTTCCGGCGTTCAAAAAGCGCACTAAAACATAGCGACGTATCTTATGATTGGACAAAGTTACAGCGGTGTGAAAATGCAGGTTAGTCTTGTGTGACGCGATTTTTTCGGATTTCAGTCGATCCCTGCAGAAAGGCGCGGGGAGCTAACGTGCTACAAATTCGTGGGCGAGCAATACACTTACGCGCTTTGGTAAGACGTTCTTACAACTTCCCAGCTCTTTAAACTGCCCTAGCACCAGCTGCCAGTTTAAGGCGGAAGACTTAGCGGTTGAAGTTTCCTGCGCCGTTACCCGCCCGTATTTGAGTTTTTTTGTCCTTGTAAAATAGGCTGATTTTAATTTAGTCGTGATGTAAAAAGACTAGATGAAGTGCCCCACTAAGATGAATCCGAAACTTTTTATAGTAATGAAATGAAAAACAATATAGTACTGTAGTGCCTAGAGCGGGTCAGTCTGGGCTTTATCCTCATCATACACCACGCCACAACGTGCCAACTGACAAGATGGTGCTCTGATCATGTCCTAGAAGATTGTGGAAAAGGATAAAGTGTAAAGTTTGATGACGCTAAGCAAAAAAACGAAACCGACTGTTTTGTGGAAGATAGCTCTCATCACTGCCTCACCTCAAACCATGGAACATTCAACTGACGAAAAAGGCAACAATATGATGTGGATAGAATGACCATTTTTATTTTCGAAACCAATAAAAGGCCTGCATCATAATAAATACAAACAGTCCCCAGCAAGTCACCCGGTCCAAGCGTCAGTAGTCGTAGTAGTCCAGCGGATGAGGACCGTAAAACGGTGGCGGCACCGGTGGTGGAAATGGCACGTACGGTCCATAGAGTTCGAAAGGCAACTGAGAAATGTAGTTGAAATAGAATTCTGAGAAATGGTAGGCTGTTGAGCATTCTTAAGGTCTGCAAAGAACCAACCTGTGAAGTTACCTCCTTAACTCCGTGGAGCATGATTAGGCAAGCGAGCAGAATCCTTAACCAGCACTCATTTTATAGACGATAAAAGATTATTGAATGAAGTGTAGGCTTGCACGGGTAGAAAGCTTTATCACTCTTCATACAGGGTTTCCTCAGTTCATACAGCTGAACAACATCTCCTTCTGGCCTTTTTCCAAGTACACCCAACGCGTCCGACTTGAGAACTCAGCCGAAAATTCCACACCTACTCTAGATATGTTTTTTGCTCACATTGGACCTCTGCTTTCTTTCTTCTTTTTTTTACTACAAATCAGAGTCGAAAAATAAAGCTAGTTAGTTATTATTTTTATAGCAAACATCATTACAGTGGATGTTTTATTTATATAATAAGAAATCAGAAAGTACAAGCAGTATTATATGTACCGGATACAAACTTGAATTGTTCAATGGGAACTTTATTAAGTAAGAAGCTAAAGTTTCCCTGAACTGTACGCTTCATTTCCGAGCATTCTACATACATAGCACTTTTGACCGATCCCAAAACGACTGAATGCTCAAGTAGGCGTCGTTGTTGGGAAGAAGTTAACGACTCAAAGGTGCGGTCAAAAAACTATGCTTTTGTACACACTTCCCTTGGCCAGGAAACGCATTCATGAAAACAACATAAAAATAAAAATAATAACAAAAATGGTCTAAGAACTGATGACTCAACCGTTTGAACTCACATATGAAAACAGTTCATGGTTACGGCTGGGTAGTCGGTTGAGTGACGAATGAACTGTCGAGTGATCGGCTTATATGGACCACAGCATCATGCACTGTATAAACGGACGTCCACCTAATCCAATATTGTGGCGCTCCGTGCCGGCTCGTTACCGGCGCAAATTTCGAGTTTTCGCGGAAAATCTCGTAATGAACAGTCTCTTTCTATTGAGACATTTGTATGAAGGACATAGTGTATGGCGGAAGAAGGAAGCTCTTCTCAAAAGGCTTTCAAAGTTCTTTACCTCATGACGAAAAAATGCCCTTTCTTGACCACTGCTGATTTTTTTGAAAAAAGCACTTGTTGAAGCATCACATGACATTGCATTACGAACACTAACAATAAATAACTTTGAATGTAGTTTTTATTAACTTACAGGGGCGCGTGGAGCGCAGTCGGAGGACGTGCAGGCTGTCGCGTTCAACCTTTACGAGATTATTGGCTCGGATTTTCCGCCTAGGCCAAACAAGTATTTCATCCCTATGGGTTAAAGTGGAAATTTGCAGGCGATGTTTGAATAAATTTACGATAATCTAAATATCTAAAACTTGAATAGCCGTTGTCTAGCAATATTGAAAAAAAAATTCTGTTGAAGAAACTTGTAGCTATGTATACCAGTCGCCCAGTCGGTAAGTACCCGGCAAAGCGAAACAAATGTTAAAAGTTTGGCTTATTACGGCTAGGAAACTGCGGAAAAGTCCTCTCGAAAGGTTATTCAGGCTGTTATGATTATAAAAGTTTACCAGTTTAGTTTACCGAATGAGTCAGAGTAGAGTGTCCTCCCCTTCTATTAGGATTGATCCGAAAAAATTTAATTAAAAATGCACCTTTGCAGAGTGCATTAAGAGAAAATAACTACATTGTTCGAATAAAGATAAAATTCTTGTCAATCATACTCCTATAAAATCTTTAGGCTTATCGTGACGTGTAGGAGATCAACGAATCTGTTATACGGAAAGATTGCGCCACGCGTTCGTCCAAGACGTCGCGATTTTTATCGATTTATTTTTATCGATTTCTGTTTGCCGGGAGTTTCATACCTGCAAACGGTGCGGCATAAACACAGGAATACAAATTTTCTCATTTTGATGCTACATGCAAGCACTATTTACACTGCCAGTCAAATAAACATTGCGACTTGCTTTTCAAGTGCATGGCGCGATCCACCATTTTAATGCATTACGCGATTGCTACCTTGTTGCGCTTCAAAACAAAATTTTAGTTTTCTCAAAAAATAAAATTTTTATAAAATTATTGGGACAGGTGAACTAAAAAAATTCAAGGGAACTTCTGCCAACTGCACTAGGTTTCTGAATTTTTTTCAATCCTTTGTGGGGCGCACCTTTGCGTGCTCAAAATACATAGATAATTAGAAATAAAAAGATAAAGGACGGCGTTATTCAATCCTCTTTGGGATGCGCCACGCATTCTACTTCTACGGGATGTCGTGGAGGCGAATTGAATGCGTATTTGGCCATACAATGACTTGCGGTGGCCAGCCGATGTACAATTCAGTGCTTTATCCTTCCCAGACAAGTCTGGTACCAACTCACCAACCCCGGAGGGATGGAAGGTTTGCTTGGCCTGGGCGGGAAATCCGAACCAGGACCCTGGTATCGGGTGCAACGACAGCCGGCGCCTCATCCGACTGCTCTCCACGCGCCTAATTGGCCAAATAAAGGATAAAGGACGGCGTTATTTAATCCTCTTTGGGATGCGCCACGCATTCTACTTCTACGGGATGTCGTGGAGGCGAATTGAATGCGTATTTTGCCATACAATGACTTGCGGTAGCCAGCCGATGTACAAGTCAGTGCTTTATCCTTCCCAGACAAGTCTGGTACCAATTCACCGACCCCGGAGGGATGGAAGGCTTGGTTGGCCTGGGCGGGAAATCCGAACCAGGAACCTGGTATCGGGTGCAGGCGACAGCCGGCGCCTCCTCCGACTGCGCTCCACGCGCCCAATTGGCCAAATACACATTGAAGGAGCGTTCACTATATCCTGTAGAAGTATACTAACGCATCCCCTAAGGCAGAATGCGATGCGCCCCTTCGCTAGGTCGCTGGCCATATTGACTTCGCGACCCAGATACACGTAGCTGGACCATTCGGAGGTGTTCGTTCCATGGAGCGGGAATGGGGCATCAGAATCTCGTCCGCTCCTCATGAACCTCTTCTTCGTAAGATTCAGTCACAGTCTAACGTTCCCACATACGCGATCAAATTCGGCCAACATTCGCTCCGCCTGTCTGATGCTCGGGGTAATGAGCACGATGCCGTCAGCGAAGCGATGATGGTGCAGTTGATGGCCTTCACTTCATCCCGTGTCTTCCCATACTAGTTCGCGCATGACGTTTTCGAGGGTGGCGCTGCAGAGCTTCGGGGTTATGGTATCCCGCTGCCGAACCTCTCTCTTCACGTCGATGACGACGTCGTTGTCGAATGGTGAAATCTTCGCCGTGAATCCACAGTACAGCGAAGGACTCTGATGTACTGAGTAGGAACCCCCTGAGTGAGCAGGGCGTCGAGACCGCTTCAGTTTCGACGGAGTCGAATGCCTTCTTCAGGACAACGATGAACGTAAGGCACAGCGGCAGCTTGTGCTCTCGCGATAGTTTGATGAGCTCCGTAATTGTGTGCGATGGAACAGTACTTACCAATAATACTTGACTTGGGGTAAAGTTGGCTGTTCCAGTTATTAATCAGGCACTTATTTGATCAGATCTGAAGGAAAATATTGCTGCTCCATTCGAGTGACAGCATTATGGTCTCTTTTGATCAAAGTTTTCCGATTGGCCGAAGAGGAAGGCACACAGAGCAACGAGGTTGTTGTCATTATCCATCATCGAACTGTTTCAGTTCTTGCTTGAGTTCTCCTAGCAGGAATGGAATGTGTATCTTCTACAAATTACTAATGATGCACAACAACTAGTCATAATCAAAGCATTTTGAATTTCAGCATGAATCGGTTTCCAAAGCCACTTTCAAGCACCTGCTTTCCTATTCATGTTCCACTATTCGCTAAATGGATAGAAAATTGAAATTAGATCAATCCTATGGAAGAAGATATACAATGCTCTGAAAAAGTACATATTTATTGCAAGGAATCGGTGTTCTATCGTCGATGTTCATGCTGTAATGCTGTCGTTTCCTTCTCTCATTTCTTGCAATCGTCGGCATATACGGGTAAACCAGGAATATAATAGCCTCCATAGAATGGCGGTGGTGGCACAGGAGGAAATGGTCCATATGGGAGGTAGTAGCCATATGGTACCTGAAACGAAATACATGAGCCAGAAAGCTTTTATTTTCGGCGATTTTTTCAAAAATTAGCTTCAACAAGCAATGGTGTTGCATCATATAACATAAACTTTAATATTTAGAAAATGTAGGGACAAAAGACTTAATCAGTTTTTTTTACGGGATGAGCCATGTATTGTACTTCATTTAGATGTCGTAATTTGAATTCTTATTTGTCCTAAGTAATAATGAGTTGTGGTGGCCAGTTGGTGGAGTGTTCTATCGCTCACTGACAAGTCTGGTACCAGTTCGCCGATCTCGGAGGGGTAGAAGGTTTGGTTGTCCTGGGCAGGAAATCCGTACCAAAACCCTTGAAAAGGAGTGAGCGCGAAAGCCGCGCCTCCTCCGACTGTGCTATCATGCGTCCATTTAAACGACCTGTATCAACTGTATCACCTACCGTCCCATTGATCATCAACTTGCTTGAGCGAGCGCCAGCAGCGTCTCCATTTGTCCCTGTCGCGTGCCAGAGTGCTCCAATGGTTCCTCCTCGCTCGAGGGACATGAAGAGCGTCATATCGGTCGTTCAGGGCTTTCACGAAGATTTGGTGTTCTGCTGACACCCGCGGAATCCAGTCCGGTGACGGCTCTCGTTCAGCGGGGTTTTCGATACGTGGCACCTAATTTTCGACGTCTTGGTCTATGCGACGTCTGGTCTGGTCATGGAACGTCGACGAACCTCGGAACCCCGGAGGCATTCTCTCCCTTGCGTGAATCATGTCACTCCGAGCATCGTCCCCATTTAGACGACACAACCAATAAATGAGGGCAATGAGAAAACGGTCGCGTCGCTTAGAGATACACCGCCATCTCAAATCAGCCATCACACAAAGTTCACCTGTAGTTGACCCCTGGTGGTTTCAAAAGCATCCTCGCTACAACCCTCCACCATTGTCCTATGCGCCTAATGAGCTTCGTTTGTCATCGAGCTTGCTTCGCTGTTATAAATCTTGTAGTTAAACATAATACAATACATATTCCATAGAAACGTGATGAACGTGCGCTAGAATTCAATATCTTTATCTCCCTCCTTTTTGTGCGTTTTTTGTGCTAACGTTTGATACTCACTTGTGAGATAACTTCCTTCAGCACTGTGATCAGGAAGAGGTATGCTAATAGAATCCTGAAAAAAAGCGTAAGACTAGATCGCTCAACAAACTATACGTGGAGCAGTATCCCAAAAGCTTGTCAAAATTCTGCCTCAAGCGTAAACCATAGTAGCAGCACCAGTGAAGCGGATCCAACACTTATACAAGACGATTTCTCTCTGACTCTATGAAAGCACAGACGCAAATTCTACTATTAGCTTACACCCAACTATTTCTGCTTGCGAAAGTGCCTGCAAGAGACCGATTGAATGGGGTAAGCCAGGGCGGTTTCATTCCAACTCGAACTGTTCAACTGTTCTATCTAAGAAACAACGTGGCAACTTACAATTGAGAGTGATTCATATCTTGCAGCAGTGATGTGGCTCACTGAGCATATTGCACTGAGCAGCGTGTGCTTTTATGCTGTTGTTCCGCCCAATTAAAGCGACTCTTTCAATGTTTTCTCAGCCACGTACCGTCCGGCTGCAGTCTGCTGCTGGCACGAATTCGCTAGTGAAAATAGTGGAACTGTTATAGTGTATGCAATGTGAAGTGCAGGTTTTCACTTTGTTGACGTTGTGAGGCAGAAGAGTAAAGGTCGTGATGGATAGCCTTCGACAAGGGAATAGCTGGATAAGGATAAGGATACAGGACGACGTTACTCAATCCCTTTTGGGGTGCGCCAGCGCATTCTTCTTCTACGGGATGTCGTGGAGGCGTGTTGAATGCGTATTTGGTCATACAATAACTTGCGGTGGCCAGCCGATGAACAAGTCAGCGCTTTATCCTTCCCAGACAGGTCTGGTACCAATTCACCGACCCCGGAGGGATGGAAGGCTTGGTTGGCCTGGGCGGAAAATCCGAACCAAGAACCTTATGTTGTGTGCACGCGACAGCCAGCACCTCCTCCGACTGCGCTGCATGGGCCCTGATCTGAATAGCCGATGCAGTTAAAATTACTGATGAATCCGAATCTCTCGGGTCATTAGATTGAAAGAATCACTATCAGCTTTCAGCTTGCTCTCTTTTTAACTGAAAAGTGTTTTAAATAGGGAATAATTCTATTCTATAATATTTGTGAAGTTTTCAAAAAAACTCGCCTAACTACTAGACTCCTCTTCAAGCTCTCGTCAGATGAGGATAGGTGCAAGTCTTAATCACGGGTAAAAATTGAGCGAAGAAGTTGTAGATGGCAAATACTGACGTTAGAAACCATCCACATGACCAGGATTCCTGTATAAACTGTTGCTGATCGTCCTATTGAAACCACATTTATATACCATCTCCAAGAAACGTTGAAATGAGTCGTGCCGCATGTCCCTGTAGGAAGCGTTTCTAGCGGGAGGCAGTCGTTCGGTACACCGTTCTGCCCGCCGCCCACTTCCCGCCCTGCCCGCGCCGCCCTATTTGGACAAGTTTGCTGCGCGCAAAACCGTCGTTGATTGGAGTGACGTTGTCCAAAAACCTAACAGCTGATAGGAGACTATTGGGAAGCGCATCTCGGGGAACTCTGAAGTCATTTTCCAGTCGGTTCGGTTATGGAGAAAGTTGAGGGAAGAAGAACGTCGCTCTTCTCTCTAGATTCTTTCAATTTTCCCCAAAATTCCTCAAATTTTCGCATCAACTAGAGACTATGGGTGATTCCGGTCAGGAGTTCTACATTGAGAGCTTATCCGTAAGTGCGCGCAAAACCGGTTCACCGTCCTCTCTTTCCAAGGACCAGACAATTCTCCTTGTATTGAAGAACTTTCTAGTCGATGGTCGCGTTGTTGTTATGACATATCTCGCAAAGATGTTGCTGTACTTGTCGGTAAATGCGGACGACGCATTAGCACTGAACAATGTTACGGGACCTGAAGAAAGCCTTGGCGCTGCAGCTGAAAACTCTTTTCCTCCCAATATGGTGAGCAAGATTCTGACTTTTGTCACAAGAACGAAATTAGTTCAGGATTGAGCTGCAGAGCCAAGGAAAGTGATTAGAAATGAGATGCCTCCATGTGAAGGCAGGAACCCGGACATCTTGTCCTCGGCGCGCCCCTCGCCCCGCCCTTTCTGAGGGCGGTGTATCCAACGACTCCGCCGTTTCCAGCAGTCGGAAGCATCGGACCGCGACAACTCGTCCAATTTCGTCGCACACCGTGCGCCACGCCAGGGGGTTCACGCGGCATTGGAGTTATGTCTACGTGTCTGTCTAAAACATTGTATAAATCAGAGGCTGAGAAAGTGAGTGAAGCACAGTTCACAGAAACCTTTATTTGACAATTTATAGTGAAATAAATGTGTAGGAGATGTGTAGGAAGTAAGCTGATTTAGACTGTAATAAGGCACGACTTTCACGACACTACTTTCACGACTCCAAAGGTCGAGGAGAGGTCGAAAATTTTTTGTCCAAGCCTCGTTCAAGGGAGTTATTTGGGGTGCTGATCACGAATCTGACATCCGTTTTTCAAATTTCGGCCGATTACGGTAGGTTATGGTGGGTACGGGTGACGCTGCAATACTGTACCCCCAATTTCGAGGGCCCGTAGCTCTTTGGGTTGAAGGACTCAGCAAAAGCGAAACATGTTTTTCTACTATATAAAGGGTGGAGATTCTCAAAGTACTATCCATTTTCCCCATTCAGACCTACGCCTGAGACCCTTCCCTGGTTAGATTTCGTCACCAACACACACGCTTTGTGGCGACAAACGTCTTGGTTTCAGTGTCATTTTCTGCGCTCCATTCGCTACAAAGCCAGTCCAAATAACAGTTTATTCAATCAAAATAAACCACTCTCAATAGGGAGGTCCGGCTCTCATCACCTTTAGCAGACATATTCATAGTCGTAGACCGGTACTACTGGAACAGGATATGGAACATACGGATAATTGTATCCGAACAGCGAGTAGATCACCTTAAAAAGACATCGATCAAAACATGAATTCGAAAATGAATAGAACATGAAATAAAACTGCTGCAAGAATACCACTCTACTCGAACAGTACATGCAACATTTTTAAATTTGCCTCAAAATGAATTCTAGACTTCGTGAAGAATTCAGCTCGATGTTTCGTTTAAAAATCATAAAAGGTACAGGTCGGCGTTAGCCAGTCCTCCTGCGGGATACCGCGGGGGTTTTCCATTGCATACTGAATAGACGTGAATGATCTACTCTGATTTTTGAAGGAAATCACTGAAGCTAGTCACACCGTCTCTAAGAGTATCTTACAGAGCCACATAATGGCGCAAAAGGCGCCACGAGATTTATTTTTTCGAGTTTTATACGGTTCATGAGCAGGCTTCTTCGTCCAGTTCGCCACCTTCATTGAGTTTGAGACTTTTCTGGATTTTCTATCCGGCTCATTCAAGTATATTCTCAAATAAATAGTTATATCTAATAAGTCATTTAGGAAAAAACGGACCTGCGAGATAAACCCTTGTAGCTCGCTCAGCAGAAATACACCGAAGAAGAGAATCCTTAAAAATCTCATTAGTTGTCTTAAAATTAATGTTTGGTGTAAAGCTTACCACGTGTTGGTAGAATTAGTTTCTATGAGAAAAATAATCGATATTGAAGGATCAGAAGGGAGAAGAACGGCGTTAAGTAATCCCTTTTGCGCCACGTATTCTGCCTCTCCGGCATGTCGCGTAGGTAACTTGAATGAGAATTTGGTCTACACAATGACTTGCGCTTGCTAACTGATGGACAAATAAGTGTTTTAGATAACCTTTCCAAAGAAGACACAACCGGTTCTCCGAACTGATGCAGCTGCTGCCATCACCTCTTTCGACTGCGCTACCAAGCGCATGCTCAGAAAATTGGGAAATAGTAGGTACCGTCAATAAGCAGCTATGAAGGATCTATGAAATATACGATGGAACTACTAGTTAACTCATTTAGCAGCTAAAATAACACCGCTCACCACCGAAGGCTGACTTACTGTAGTGACACATGTCAAACGTTCTTCCCTTAGGAAATTCCATTTTTTTGAGATGATACATATACATATGTCATCGACGTAAAAAGAGGGGTTCGGCAGGGGATACCATATCCCCGAAGCTCTTCAGCGCCACCCTCGAAAACGTAATGCGCGAACTAGAATGGGAAGACATGGGAGTGAAGGTCGACGGCCGTCAACTGCACCATCTCCGCTTCGCTGACGACATCGTGCTCATAACACCGAGCATCAACCAGGCGGAGCGAATGCTGGCCGACTTCGATTGTGTATGTGGGAACGTTGGACTGCAGCTGAATCTTACGAAGACGATGTTCATGAGGAACGGACAAGTTTCTGATGCCCCGTTCTCGCTCAACGGAACGAACATCTCCGAATGCTCCAGCTACGTGTATCTGGGTCGCGAAGTCAACATGGCCAACGACCTAGCGCCGGAGCTGCGCAGGAGGAAACGAGCGGCTTGGGGAGCTTTCAAGAGCGTCGAAGAAGTCGCGAAGAAGACGAAGAACGTCCGACTCCGTGCCCACCTATTCGACTCCACTGTCCTTCCTGCGCTAACATACTCCTCAGAGACCTGGACTATACGAAAGCAGGACGAACACGCGATCAGCGGCGTGCAGCGTTGAATCGAGAGGCGGAGTGACACGACTCACGCAAGTGAGAGAAGGCCTCTGGAGTTCCGAGCCGACGCTTGAAGCTCAGAGACGCTGTCGCGAGGGCCACATTGTCGAAAATTAGGTGGGCCGGCCACGTAATGCGCTTCGCAGACACCCGCTGGACGAGAGCCGTCACCGACTGGATTCCGCGGGATGTCAAGAGAACACAAGGACGCCGACCAACGCGTTGGTTGGACTTCTTCGTGAAAGCCCTGAACGACCGATATGACGCTCCTCGTGCCCCTCGAGCGAGGCACTCGACAGGGACGAATGGAGACGGGCTGGACGAAAGCCGTTACCGACTGGATTCCGCGGGATGTCAAGAGAACACCGGGACGCCCACCAACGCGTTGGTCGGACTTCTTCGTGAAAGCCTTGAATGACTGTTATGACGCTCTTCGTGTCCCTCGAGCGAGGAGGATCCATTGGAGCATTCTGGCACGCGACAGGGACGAATGGAGACGCTGCTGGCGCCCGCTCGAGCAAGTCGATGATCAACGGGACGACAGGTGATAGAGGTGATACATATGGCTTCTTTTTTTTGAGCACATGGTAGTGAAGTCGGTGGAGGAGCCGACTGTGGCGTGCACCGTGTTTCAGGTTCCTAGTCCAGATTTTCCACTCAGGTGTACCAAGGTTTACATCACTCCTGAGCAAGCGAACTTGTACAGGCTTGTCTGAGAAGGATGAATGCTGAGTTTCAGGCGCGCACTCAAATTGCCTCCGCGGTACCCTGCAGATGTAGGATGCGTAGCGCATTCCAATAGAGATTAACTATCGACAGCCTTTGATCTCTCTCGTCGTTATGGTTTTTTTAAGGTTTTGAAGCATTCTATACTGCACTGTTTTAGCGAGGAACTTACTCTGATAGAAAACCAGGAAATTAGAGGCTAAACAGAACATCCAAAAAGGTTTTTTTTAGATTAGACATCTGGTACAGTAAAAAACTTACAGCTGCAATAAATCCATAACTCTTTCGCCGGGCAATAATGAGCGATTATCCTTGGTCTCTTTGTACACACTGCGTGAAAGCGCACGATGACATCACGCAGCTCTTTCAATATTTTGCACCTCTTCATCCCCTATTCAAATTTGAAGGTAAACAGTAGCAGTACCAGGGACAAGGTGACTTCCTCACCTTGTCAACCTTCGTGTATCTGGTCACTTGAAAAACCTTTCTAAAGAACTATTGAAGAAAGCTGCTCTCGAATAAGTATTGCTGCTTGTACAAGGAACGTAAAGAAACATAATAAAAATTGTTCGTTCATTGCCGATCCGTCTTCAGAGTCAAAGATTTCAACGTAGTAGTAGCAAACGTTACTTTATTGTTTTAACCATTCTTAAAAACATTCTATAAAGGAAGGCTAAAAGCTGCAATTTAGAGGGGCCTCATCTTAAAGATATCACAACGAAGTGAGGGTCGATAAGTGAGCAACATTACACCGAATTAAGCAAACTACGGGCCAGTCTGGCTGCGCAGGTGGTAACAGTTTCCGAATTCTCACCTGAAAGGAGGTTGCCTAAAAATCGTTGTCCATCGAAGCAAATTTTCTAGCTAACGATAGTGTGCACTAGTACAATCTCATAGTCAGATCACATACGAGGAAGGCAGTAGGGTCGCGTAGGTTTGAACATGGAGCGCGAACCAATCAAACGCCTGGTTGTGGTATTAGCAAATTAAGGTTGAATTTTTTTAATTCGGGGACGTATCCAACTTACCACTTACTTTTCACATTGTATTTTGCGCAGTTTTATCACACATGTGCTTATCACTGAGAAGATCTCTGAAAGTCAAGAGCACTATTATTAACTCTATTTCCTACAGTAGAATACTCCTATCCCTTGCCTTCCTCCAACACATCCGCTTGCTCTCGCACAGCTTGAAAATCTTCGAGCGAATTGTAGATACTCGCGATATCGTTCAGCTTTCCACCAACCAATGTGGCTTCGGGCTGTGGCGGGCTGTGGCGCCTGGCAGCGTTGATGCCAGGCGGAGTGGCGTTCTACCCCCGCCCTTTAAACAGAGGCGTGGCAAATCTCTGCGTCTCCACTATCTCGTGAGGCAGCCAGTAGACTCTCGAGCAAGCTCAGGGGGTTGGGGGTGGGCGGGCCAGGGGGACGAGGGGGTAAACGCTCGACCCCTTTGATGCCATGCCCGCCACCCGCCTCCTGATAGAGAAACATCGCGAGGTACGGAAGCCTGTGCATATCGCCTCCCTCGACTTGAAGAAAGCCTTTGAGAGACATCGCGAAGAGGAGAAAGCCGTGCACCTAGCTTTTCTCGACTTACCAGAAAACTATCTCAACGATATAAAGACGATAAAGACGAGCGTATAGAGATCTACAAAAGCGTTGAAAAGACTGAGGATGGTATTGCACTCCAATCTTCTATTAACGCTATTGCTGAATGGTTGGCGAGGTGGAAACATCCACTCTCTTCACCTAAAACGAAGTGCTCCATTTTGGAAGTTCTGACAATAGGCACATTTATAACCTTGAAGAGTCCCAACTCAGTAGCACCGATATCGTCAGGGATCTAGGTTTCCTTATTGATCCAAAACTCTCCTTTAATTCTCTCTGTGATGACGCATCCGGTAAAGCCAATAGAACTATCCACAACATATGCAGGTCCTTGAGCACTAATTCAGAGAAACATTTAGTTCCAGCGTATAAGTCCTATCTACGACCACAACTTGAATATGGCACAGCTGTATATAATCCGTCTTCGAGTCACAACATAATAAAACTTGAAGCAGTGCAGAACAACTTTACTAGGAAGCTGTCGATAGGGCTTCATGGGTATGAGTACTCCACCATACCGCCCACCCCTGTACGCAATAAAATTTTTGATATCTCGTCGCTTGCTATTAGAAGAAAAAGGAGACCTCATCATGATCTACAAAATCCTAAATTCAATGACTGGTTCATCTACGAAACAGTTTTACACGATTTTGCCTTCCACCACCAGAGGTGCACAGGCAACGCTCTATTTTCCCGAGATCTGGAAATTCCCTGCGTGCCATGTTCTTTACACAAAGGGCTGGTTCCGAGTTTAACACATTATCGAAGCCATCTCCAATTCCTGACTCCTTAAGTAAATTCAAAAGGCTTTTAAGCAGACATTTCCAAACCCTTAATTGCTTATCTTTCTATGAGTGCAGAAGTCCATGTGTTCAATCAATCTTCTAGTTCATCGTGTTCCCCTTTTAAGATGTTTTTTTTTTCGACAGCTCTTTCAATTCCTTATGGATTGTTCATGTTTTGCGTGAACTTCACGTATAAATAAATGAATAAATTGTGAAGATCTTTCCAAAGCCCTAACATGTTTTATGTTGATATCTTTATTGATACATGTATTCTTTAAAGCTTATTGCTGAGACATCTTCTGTGGCATTTGCTGCTGAGACATCTGTTGCGGCATCTGCTGTTGTTGCTGCTGCGGCTGATACTGCTGGTACTGCTGCTGTTGTTGTTGTTGTTGGGGCTGCTGTTGTTGCTGAGAAGGTCCGAATCCGGCGTCACGCTTTCCATAGTAGCCGTAGTAGCTGCTGTACGGGTAGCCGTAGTAGCCGTAGCTGCTGTACGACGGATATCCGTAGCTGCCGTAGTTGTAGCCGTAGTTGCTGTAGTAGGGCGACGAATAGTACTGAAATATTCAAATCAGTAATGGAATTATTTACACGGAGGTTTCTGGGGCTTAAATGAATCTATTATTGTAAACAGATGGTTTTATGGCGTACTGTAGATTTTTCGTGCCTTTGTTGATTATCAGACGGTAATGAAAATTGGCCAATTTCCAGGAGTTTTCTAAAGAAAGCAGATGGAGACTTCATATGGCGCAGTGGACTATGGGCACTTTATGAGGATGTGCCCTTTAGCGAGATCGATTTTTGAATAACTAACTAGTCCACCTCTACTTAGGACTACTAATTAAAACGTTACCTAGGCAGAGAAAGCAGTATGGCTTCGGATCTATCCTAATCAGGGGGGGGGGGGTAGGCAGCCATAAAGAGTCGATTGCTCAAATCGTCACTCGACGGCATCCCTTGAATTCGTGTAAAAGTCCTCGCGTAATGAGACAGCACATGAAGCACTCGTAGAAACTCATGCAAGGGATGGAGACGCAGATCACTATATGCCCCTCCGTTTAGGATAGATCTTATGGCTTCTTTCGCCATCCGTATTTCACTTCGTAGATCGAATACGTAGCCAAAAACAATCGTTTGGAGGTATAGAATGCGTGCCGCAGTCTTGAAACTGTGTCTCAAGTAGGCAAGTAACCTTCAGTCGTTGTCCATCAAAGCGTCAAATGTGTGATAGAGAATCTGGGCTACAACCGTTAACGCAGTTGGAAAAGGCGCAGCCTGTCACATGAGCCTCGGATCAAGGATTCTGGTTCGGATCCCAGCCAGACAATCCGGCGGAGTCGTTGGATGGGTTACAGATTTTCCTGAATTGGACATCGAATAGCCACCGCAAGCGTCGCGTAGGATAGTACACATACAAACTGCCTCGATGATTATCCGCTAGAAGTAGAATGCATGGCGCATCCATCAAGGAATTTTTTGATGCCAACTTTGTTCTTCACCCTGTACTGGCCATCAGGGATCCCTTATCGCGTATATCTCCCTGAAGTGTACTGTCCTAATCCTAGTTGACAATAAGGCTGTGAAAGGAATGGGAAACTCAGGATGGCTTAATTCTTCCGTGATTTTAGCCGGCAAATAGCTTTGGAGGTTTAATATAGGATTCCTTGGAACGGTTAGCATCCTATATCTCTGTACACCTTACAATTTCCTTTTAAGCTAGTTTAGTGAAGAATCCCATGAGCATGTGAAATGACATAGAAGACAAGAATCCATAAATCATGTATCTAGTTCATTCTAGTCGATCTTCTCTGTTCTCTGCCGATTTTTTAAAGCTTACATAATACTTACGTATTGGGCGTCATTCTCGGCGACGAGGGCGCACAGGACAACAAGGACGGTGAGAAGAACACTGAAATACTTAATACTTACTTTTCTAAAGTTCTAAAAAATTCTACAGCTGTTTTCAAAGGCAATAAAATCCTTTAGAATTGCATAGAATACTCTAGGCTTCGTAGATCCGCAAGATAGAAGAACTCACAGCTTTGACGAAGGCATGGTAAAAGTGTTGACGGCTGAGGTAGAAGCAGTAGTGGCGCTGAACCCGATGAGTCGCCTTAAATACCGCATAGTATCTGTCAGGTCGTTGTGGCGCGTGTTTGCCTAGCATCTTTAACTCTTTCTCGCCGATCGGCAAACAGTTAGTTCTTTTTTCTTCATCGACACACATACACACGCTCGCTCGCCCGGTGGTGCTGACACAGGCACGCGGAAACCGCTGACAGTTTCTGTTTGGTCGCAGTGAGATCAACGTCCAGCTTGGTCTCGAATCCGAGTTGTCAGCCACCGTTTCGAAGCCCACTGAAAGTCGTGCGAAATTTGTTTAGTTCCCAACCTACTCACACATATATATGCCATTTCGGTCACTTTTCAAATCAAATTGGACACTTCTTACGTCGAATTAAGATAATACTTCATAATACTTCAGAATGCTATACCTCGATAATACTGTAATACTATAATGCATACTTAAGAATTTTTTCAACTGCACTTGGTTTCTGAATTTTCCAATCCTTTGTGACCTTTGACTTCATCAAAATAAATAAATAAATAAAGTATAAAAGGATAAAGAGCGGCGTTATTCAATTTCCTTTGGAATGCGCCACGCATTCTACTTCTACGGAATGTCGTGGAGGCGTGTTGAATGCGTATTTGGCCATACAATGACTTGCGGTGGCGAGCCGATGAATAACTCATGGATTTACTCTTCCCAGACAAGTCTGGTACCAATTCACCGGCCCCGGAGGGCGATAAGGCTTGGTTGGCCTGGGCGGGAAATCGAACCAGGATCCTGCCATCAGGTGCACGCGACAGCAGGCACCTCCTCCGGCTGCGTTCCACGCGCCTAAATAAATAAATAAATAAATAAATATATTGGACACATCGCTTCAAATTGGTCATTCTTCTAAGCTAGCTTTAGACTTTTGAAATCAAAGCGAGCCCTTCCAAATCGAAATGAGCTTCTTTTACATAAAACTTGAGACTCTTTAAGAATGTTAGAATAATTTTTTTGTTCAAGAAAAACTTGGTAGAACTTTCCTTGAATTTTTTTAGTTCACATGTCCCAATGATTTTATAAAAACTTTATTTTTCTGATAAACTAAAATTTTGTTTTGAAGCGCAACAAGGTGACAATCGCGTAATGCATTAAAATGGTGGATCGCGCCATACACTCGAAAAGCAAGGCCCAATGTTTGTTTGACTGATAGTGTAAATAGTGCTTACGTGTAGCATCAAAATGAGAAAATGTGTATTCCTTCCAACTATTTATGCCGCACCGTTTACAGGTGTGAAACTCCCAGCAAACAGAAATTTTGCTATCAATCGATAAAAATCGCGACGTCTTCGATGAGATCGTGGAGCAATCTTCCCATGTAACATAAAAGCAAATTCGTTGATCTCCTGCACGTCAGGATAAGCCCAAAGATTTTATTTGAGTATGATTGACAAGAATTTTATGTTTATTCAAACAATGTAGTTGTTTTCTCTTAAGGCACTCTGCAAAGGTGAAGTTTTAATCAAATTTTTCGGATCAGTCCTAATAGGAGGAGGAGGGCACTCTACAGTGACTCCTCTGGTAAATTAAGCTGGTAAACTTTTACAATCATAACAGCCTGAATAACCTTTCGAGAGGATTTTTTCGCAGTTTCCTAACCGGAATAAGCCAAACTTTTAACATTTGTTTCGCTTTGCTGAGAATCTTCCGACCGGTATAGCTACGAATTTTCTTCAAGACGTACAATTTTAATAATGTTAGACAACGGCTATTTAAGTTTTAGATTCAGATTAGCGTTAGTTTATTCTGACATCGCCTGCATTCAATTTGAAAAAAGTGTCCAATTTAAAGTGAACGTATACACACGTGCCAATTAGGCGCTCAAATCTAATTCTGCAATTCGTTGACTAGGATAAAAAAGGATAAAGGACGGCGTTACTCAACCCCTTCTGGAATGCGCAGCGAATTCTACTTCTACGGTATGTCGTGGAGGCGATTTGAATGCGTATTTGGCCATGCAATGACCAGCAGTGGCCAGTCGATGAACCGCTTTGTCCTTCCCAGACAAGTCTAGTACCAATTCATCGAGCCCGGACGGATAGAAGGCTTGGTTGGCCTGGGCGGGAAATCCGAACCAGGGGCCTGTTATCGGGTGCATGCGACAGACGACACCTTCTCCGACTGCACTACACACTGCCAAATCCCTGACTGCCAAATCCCTGACTAGACTGCAATTTCTGAACATCGAGCAGTTTCCTGAACGAGAAGTGCAGACCGAGCAAACTATGACCTTCATGTCTGTAAGAAAAACTAGTTTTTTCTTCGAACTTTCACGGTCTCCGTTCCAAACGGCACGTGATTTTTTCAAAAGGTCCCTGGCAAAGATCCACGTGATCGTCTGTTGTAGTGCACGCTTCCATTCCGACATATTTCCCTCTAAGTAGTGGTAATGACGCATGTACCGTGTGCAAACAGGCCGCCACTGTGTCAGGAAGCTCTTCCGGTGTGTAAACTTGCGGACGATCGACCCGGGAACAAGTGGAGTTCAGGTGCAACAGTCATTCCACCTGTTCCACAGGGGGCTGTGCCGTTACTCGAGCAATGGTAACGTGTAAGGGTAGTAAAGATAACTATGTCAGCTTCAATTCTACGGCTAATTCGTTGAAGTTCCACCACCTAAAAGCCCATCTTTCTTGTTGTAATTTTCGATTTGAGCATTATTTAGCGTACTTTTAGAGTTGATGGGTTGTGTTATGTTCCCGTTAGTCAGGCATTTTTTTACATGGTTACCCATGCAACAAACATACATTAATATACAACTAGAAGCTTTCTTCAATCCCCCCCCTTCCCCGCCTCCGTATGCGCCGTACACTTCGCTTCAGTTGGGTTTCGCGAATACCTAGCACTTTGAACTGAAAATGTATTGAAGAAGAACTGCTAAGAAGTTGACACCGTACCTTGCCCTTATCCTGACGAAAAACGCCAACCAAAGGCTGCTTGTCAACATGGTTCCCAAGTGGTCATTATGTACCTCGAAAATTCCGTTTTGCGAATGATCATCAAGAAACAGGAGAAAACTCTTGAATTGCTTTAGTATTCACGTTTACTGGGGATATACTACAAATGCTTCAAGTTGCTGTAAACGCTAGATACTCTTGCGACACCCATTAATGGAATACTCGAAGTGCCCTTGTGTTGATACCACTTTTACGTCGAATCGGACACTTTTCAAATCAAATTGGACACTCTTCTAAGCTAGCTAAGACTTTTGAAGTTGAAGCAAACTCTTTAACATTAAAGTGAGCTTCTTCTATATTAGATTAGATTAGAGACCCTCCAAAAAGGGTAGAATAATTTTTTGTTCAGGAAAATTTTATTTACCAGTGGTTAGTATAAGTTTTAGTCCTCTTTCCAGTGAGAGAGCACATAGTTTGAAATTTTATTTAAAAAAATTGACGAAAAATAGTGGCATAAACTTGTTCTAACCGCAGCAAGGCGGCCATTTTAGTACCTAAACAGAGAATGCTAAACATGCAGTTTTACACCTGCAAGCGGTGTAACACAAAAATTTGTAAAAAACACACATATCCTAACTTTCTTGCTGTATGTAAGCAGTATTTGTGCTATCAATCAAAAAAAAGTTGAGGTGAACTTTTTGAGTGCATGGCGCGATCCAGTTTTTAATACACACGATTGCTGCCTGGTTGTGCTTCAAAGCAAATTTTAATTTATTATTTTTATCAAAAATAAAATATTCATAGAATTATTACACATGCTAGGGCAGATGAACTAAAAAAAATTCAAAGAAAGCTGTGCCAAATTTTTCTTGAACAAAAAGTTGCTCTCACCATCTTAGTGATTTTAACCTGCCTGAAGGTCATTTCGATTTGGAAGAGTTCGCTTTGATCTCAAAAGTCTTAGGCTAGCTTAGAAGAGTGTACAATTCGACGTGAAAAGTGTTCGACTTGATTTGAAAAGTGTCCAATTCGACGTGAAAATCGTATATCTACAGACATAAATAACAAGATCATGATCTAGTCAAATACTTGTGTACTCGACTACTTAGATACATATTGTTTTCTTCGCGCTGTCAAGAGGGGCTCTTCTGGCAAACAGATAGCATCCCTTGTTTTTGCACGTCATAGAAATTTGAGGAGGAAGTCGAAAGGAATTGTAGTCCGACATTTCTTCTAACAGCTACCACATATTGTATTTGCTGCTCTACAAATTACAACAAAATTTGATAGAGAGCTAGGCCTAAAGAGCAAGCCGAAACGTTTTTTCACTCTTTTTCTCATCACTGTTCCTATAAGCAAATGACACAAATTGCTGCGGAAATAAAACTCCTCAGCGACTAACTAAACATCGATAGGCAACGCTGAATAGCCTTCTGGATAAGTCTTCTTCCAAAATGTGAGAGCTGTGAACCAAATAAAGTAGATTGATGTGTTTTCATCACCATCGCGGTCTGGAAGGGTTGCTAACAATAACGGCAATTAGGAAGGACAAATGATACAATGCATGTATGAAGATCTTTGAGCGAATTGTCGATGGAAGCTCTAGTGACGTCGTTCAGGGGTCGGATTCAACAACGACTTACAGCAATTTAACAGAGAAAATACAGCCGAAATCCCTGACAGCACGACGAAATGTTTCGCCATATCGCTTGATTCATCAACGACTTACAGCAATTTAACAGAGAAAATACAGCCGAAATCCCTGACAGCACGACGAAATGTTTCGCCATATCGCTTGATTCATCAACGGCTTACAGCAATTTAACAGAGAAAATTCAGCCGAAATCCCTGACAGCACGACGAAATATTTACCATGTCGCTTGATAAGCCTCGCTATCAGGGATTTCGGCTGTATTTTCTCTGTTAAACTGCTGCATCTTGTCTTCCTCTACTCGGAGAAGGCGTTCGATTGTGTTCCAAATGAAGTGATATGGTATGCCTTACGAGAACGTGGAGTCCCCGAAGAACTCATAGAGTAGGTACGAATACTGAACTCTTGTCCATGCAAGCGCCAGCAGGTACGTCGATGGAGTTCTCTATCTCTGGAGGAGTACATCATGGGGCTACGCTCTGCGACTGCTCTTCATCGTCGTTGAGGACGCCGCTTGCATGCGACCTTCAGGAGCCCGTTCCTTGGACGTTGCCTCATGCTGATGGTGCTCGCTTGCGAAGTTAAGATTGAACTCTAGCGGCAGGCTCAAGCTTCGTTCGATCGTTTGGAGATATTTGGACTCAAGCTTACGTTAAGAAGACTGAGCATTTGACGACTGACGAAGATGAGTCCGACGACTCCCTTGAGGTAAGCGGCATTGAGCTGCCACGTACTTCGGACATCGAGTACCTGGGATCAGCAATCACGTCCGATGGCGGTCCGCTCGTTGAAGCCAACTCACACGTGAGTGCAGCTTTGTCTCACTGACGGGCGTGTTCTGCGACTAGAAGAAGACGACAGAATACCTGTGCCCGGATTCATCAACGCGCATACCCACGGGCATGCTGGATATAGGGGTGGACATACCCACGTTTCATGATGAACCTTACCGCAAAATCGTGGGTATATCAGTGGGTAGACAAAACCTTCCGAGGTACATTCGTATACCCGTGACTTGTTCGCGCCCCATTGACAAAATGGCGCTCCAGTGAGATCAGCTGTTCTCGCGAGAGGCCCAGTTGTACCTTATCCTTGATTCCTTTAATGAATACGAATCGTACCCACTACCCACTGCTGGTGGGTACGATTCCCTTACGTTATTTCTACCTATACACATTGCTTGATGAATCCGGGCTCTGAAGTCGAAAATCTACAGAGCAGTCGTCCGACCAATAGCTATCTACGGAGATGAGTGCTGGTCTAAAGCTGGACTAAAGAAATTGAGAGGCGTCGCGGCGTGATGGAAACGAAGTTGATAAAGTGGACGGCCAGAGTTACGCGTTTGGACCGTGTACGCAACAACTGCATTCGGCAAAGGTTTGGTATTACCCCGATGGTTGAGAAGCTACGCGAAACTCGGTTTGACCACGTTCTTGATGCAAATGGTGGCGCACTGTTTGAAAGGCTGGCCTTAACCTCGACGAGCCTGGAAAGAAGAAAGGGAGGCCGAAGCAGCGCTGGCTTGATGCGATGCATATGGGCTTGAAACTATTAGAGGGGGGGGGGGGCAAAAGTAATTGACAAATTGAATAAAAAAATCTTTATCTCTTTATAACTCATTTACAACTCAACAATGCTGAGGAATGTATTTGCCATTAAGGGCAATGACCTTGCTGCCATCGCTCAGCCAACTTCCTGATCCCATCCTTCCAGCACTGCTTGGGTCTGGTGTTGATCAAGTGCTCGATATGGTTGTCAAGCACTGCTTGGGTTCTTGTGTCCCTTCCGACTAGGAAGTCCTGTAGGCTCAAGAGGTAGTGGTAGTCGCATAGAGAAATGTCCGGCGAAACGGTGGATGAAGCATGTGAACGTAGCCCAGCTGGCCAAGCTTATACGTGGTTACTTGTTCCCGACGGGGTGCGGCGTTGTCGAAGAGGAGAACCTCCTTGAAGCGCTGCGAATGAATAAGAGCGAGTCGCCGGCCCATCTCTTCTATTTCGCTCACCATGGCCTTGGAGTTCATCGTAGTGCTCTTGGGAAACAGCTTCCAGTAAACCGATCCATGGGCGCAGATCCAAAAGCTCCAAAGGTGCTTCTCGCCGTGAGCATCTCGCCGAACGAAGGTCGGTAACAGGTCACCAGGCCTCACCCAAACTCGCTGCTTGGCAGGGTTAAGGTAGAAGACGTACTTCTCATCTTGCGTGACTATTGCGTCCAGGCTGCTCGGGGTTGGGAATTGGGCGAGATTTGCGCGACACAGGTCGACTCGTCAGACCAGGGTTTCGGCATGAGACAGACTGGGGTTTGGCATGCTTCTGGAAAGGGCGGAAGTGGTAACTTCTCAGGTGGCCTTCAGTAAGTAGCATACAAACATACAAATACGATAAGCACGAAACCAGACTCCAGCCACGGGATCTATGGACACGGCATGAGGTGTTTCATTACTTTTGCCCCCCACCCCCCACTTAATAGCTGGGATACACCCCGATCAAGCAATCGATTGGGAGAAGTGGCGCCAACACGAGGGGCCGGATTCATCAAACTCGGGGTAACGGTAGAGATACCGCCGGGGAAGGCCACTACCGACCCGCCATGGATACTGGGTTGGATTCTTATTAATGAAGCGAAATCCCTTCATTATCTGGAGTATCATCGGCGAAACGACAAACATTTCCGAGAAATAGCTGTTTTGGCGATAGGGCGCCCTTTTCTCACATGCGTGAGGATGTATCCACGACGACTGGCGAGTTTTCCTCGACTCACTGCTATACCCACGTTGTTGCGGATAAGCTTTATCATGAATGCTGCCACGTCGTGGGTATATCCATCCCCTATACCCGCATGACCACGGGTATGCGCGTCGATGAATGCAGCCTCCTCCACTAGGCGGAACAAACGCTGAAGAAGAAGAAACGATACTATGCAGTGTGGGAAATATCCGGATCTATCCTAGTCGGGGGGGGGGGCATAACTAAAAATTATTCAACTAGTTGACTTCAGACTCACAAATCGGATTTATGTGAACAGAATAGGACCCAAAAAACAAACAAAGAAACGAACAAGCAAACAAAAGCAAACAAATGGCTGCGGTACTAAAGACTTCTCGGGGGTCAAAGCGCATTCAAATACAGCTGACCGCCTGCTGACACGTTATAACCCGGATCCATTATAGTGAGGGGCGCACAAGTTTGTTTATAACTGCGGCGAAACCGAATGCAGTTTTTTAAAAATTTTCTTTGTGAATATAGTCAGCTTAGACCCTATTTCATCTTCCAGAGGCCACTCCGTGAATCCCGAGCCAATTTATTACATAATTTTTAGTTATGTGGTCCCACTCTTCCCGACTAGGATAAATCCAAATGCCCTTATTTTCAGAAGAGTTTATCAGATCCGCTTGACCATGTTTGAAGTCCATTATGAAAGAGTGGCACGAAACTTGTTTGAAAGGGACAAGTTGCAGCCTCTATCGCTACTGATCCTGCTGAGTCAAGCTTAGCTATGCACTGTGCATATGAAGTTGGAATTCGCGTGCTTCCGTGGTATCCCGCATTAGCAGTAGGATAGGTCTGTCATATTAGTGGCGAGGAAACAGTGGTCTACATCACCCCGTGAATTCTTGCAACCATTATGTAGTTTGTTATCGTAATACTGCTCCATGCGACACATGTGGGCCACCGTGTGAACAGTGGTCAGTCAGTGAGTTCGGTTGGGGAGTTCTTTATTGACACAGTAGAGCGATCACATCGCAAGGACTAATTGAACTTTATTTGCGGGTGCTTTCCGATCGCTCGCTGATACCGGGTGCTCTCCGCTCTCCGGTTGACAGCGCCCGGCGTGGAGCATTTTTTGCCACTGCGGTTAAACAGTGTGGTCGAGCTGCGGCAATCGGGTAAATATGCCATTTCTTCGAGGAACCATCGTCGGTCGAAGGTCGGCGGCTCTCGACGCCACACCCATCTCTCAGGAGCAGTTGATAAGCCACTCCGGCTTAGAGTAGGTTCCACGCATGAAGAAGTCTGTTAACACTTCCCACACGTAGGAAGTGTTTGTCCTCGGCCGAGAAGTACGTAATTCCGAAACTTCAGCTTGATGAGAAGAGCAAACCTGAAAGGATAAAGGCATAACTCAGAGCTTATCGGTGCACAAGGCAGTCAACTATGTACTTCAAAGTCGTTCGCAAAAAAGCTCCACAATCGCAAAACCATTGCCAACTTACGATTCCCTGTCATTATAGCGAGTTAAAAAAACAGAGGAAATCCACGTAATCACAGGGGACGTGTCCTAACCGGAGCTGGCTTTCGGTTCAGTTCATGTCCGTTTTCCTTGTTACACAACACACACAGGAGTCGTAGATCATGTTTTACCTCAAACTTGGGCAATTAAACCCACAGTATAAGTACATCACATATGTATATAATATGACGAGAACACCTTAAACATCACATGAAAAGCTACCGTAAGAAATAAATATAATGTATTTGTTGTCTACCTGCCAGGTATACAATTCTGCTGGGTCTCCTTTCTGCGACCCTTCTTGCTCCGAGAGCCACATGGTGAGATAGAAGTAGAGTAGCTTTATTAGGAGAAAGATTAGAACAACAGCCACAACTGAGGAGTGGCGAACCCGACCTTAAACACACCAAGACCTCCTGCTGCCGGCCTTTTATGCAGTCGGCTTCCAGCCTCGCCTGCTCGTGATCTAGTGCTTACTATTAGGTTGTAACGAAATAAATGGCACTGAACCACTGTAAATTTAAACAGTTAATATCTCGGCTTGTAGGCAAGTTCATTAATCGAAATAAAAACCTTCTCGTTCTACACATCTTTGCCAACGTGACACAAGCTTTTTTATCCCAGTAGCATAAAAATCAGAAGTTCTGGAACTGACGAAATCTTCGAAGGCACTTTCGGCATCCTGTTGGTATTTGAATATTTTCCCTACCAAGAAGTCGCCAAGATGCTTGAAGAAATGGTAGTCTGTTGAGGAGAGGTCGGAAGAAAACGGAGGATGTGGTAGAGTTTCAATGCTCAGCTCATTCAATTCCTGCAACGTCATTGGTGGTACATGATGGCGAGCGTTGCAGAAGAAGAACTCGCCTTCGGTTTACCAAGGCCGGCCGGATATCCTTCAACTTTTTCATCATTTCTTCAAATTCAATGCAGTACTTCTCTGCCGTGATGGATTCACGGGTAGGGAGGAAGCTGTGGTGAATAATTCCCAGCGAACACCACCATACTGTCACCATTGCTTTCTTTTGGTGCAATTCCGGCCTCGCAAAAACCTTGGGGCTCTCATCGCTGTCCACCCACTGTGCCGATCGTCGCCTGTTGTCGTACATTATCCATTTCTCGTCACAGGTTACGATGCGATCAAGGAATGGGTCCGTCTCGTTCCGTAGAAGCAGAGCGGACGAGATCTCATACCGTCGTTTCTTTGCTCCTCAGACAGCTCGTGAGGCACCCATCTTTCCAGCTTTTTGGTCTTTCCAATTTCCTTCAGATGCCGGGCAGCTGTGTTGTGACTGACGCCAAGAACCTTCGCTACCTCCCTGGTACCTTTTTGTGGATCCTCCTCTACCACATCTCTCAGCTTGTCCTCATCAACATCACTATGCCTCCCACGACGTTCATGTTCTTCCAAGCTCTCATCTCCATTCCGCAACTTCTGATACAAACGATACGCCGTCCGAATTGTGGAACATCCTTGACCGAATGCGGCGTTGCTCTTCTCGTCCGCCTCCTTAGCTGTAGTGCCCAGCTTGAATTCATACAAGTTAATGCCTCGGATTACCCTTTTGTCCATCTGCAAAAAAGTCAATAAAACTCTAAAGTTTTCCCACTTTTACATAGAAAATTTGGTACTCTCCGGTAGAGCAAAGTTTGCGCTTCTAAATGATATTCCACATGTTACGGTTTGTTCTTGATCAAACGCGTAAAGACGCGCCAAAAAATGGCGCGAGCCAGTGCCATTTAATTCGTTACAACCTAATAGTTAGTGGGAAACCACTTCTTGGGTAGTCATCTGCGTCTAACTTCTCGAACACGGACTTAGCCATCAGGTAAAACGTCTGGGTCACGGCCAGAACAGTATTTTTTACTTGCCTAGCGCGACAATACGATGTCAAAGCTTTACCGGAACGCGCCATGCATTCTTCTTCTACTCGATATCGTAGAGTTAATTTAGATGCGCATTTGGCCTATGGAATGACGTGCGGTTGCCAGCCGATGGACAAGTTAGTATAATGCACTTTCCAGACATCCAGTACCAATTCACAAACCACGGAGGGTCTGGGCGTACAGCACCTCCACCAACTGCGCTGCCGCGTTCCCAAGGCTTGTATACGAGACCAAAAAACGCCAACTCATTCTCTATATAGCCATCACAACCGCTAATTCATCTCGGCAAGTAAGACACGTGGGAGCAGCTGTTGGAACTTTATCAACGCCATCTTCGTCCTTGCTCCTGTGTTTTTTCTGATTTTCACTTTTGCCCCTACCAAAATATTGGGTTTGACACAACAAGGTATAGAAAACTAAAAAAGTCAGTGGAGAAATCTGTATAAATTCTCTAATTGGGTTGAGAGAGGTATCCTTTGGACATTGAAATGAAATCCCCCATTTATTGATAATAATTGAAATTAAATAGGAAGAATGTAGCAGTATAACCTCGATAGACTACTACTTTCAGGTGTCCATCACCGATATGGACGTCCAGTACAACCCCGCGTGCGACTACGACGTTCTAATCATCGGCGAGGGTTCGTATCTGCTGGAAATAGAGTGCTTGAAATCTTTGTCGCTGGAGAAATTTCAGCACGTTTACTACCTTTCTCTTTCGATCCTAAGTTCAAAAGTTTAACTTCTTTCAAGAAGCAGCTCTTTACAGCTTTTGCGAGAATGTGTTGCACCTCATTATTTCTGCAATTGAAAGAGAAGACGTAGCAACGAACTAAACCATAGCATAGTCAAACCATATACTAGACTATTCCGAAAATTTCCTTATACTCCACTGCTTGGGCACTCATCTCCAATGATCCTCAATTTAAGGACCTGACAACGACGTCATACATCGGTACTGTTCGCGTGAAAATCGCTACGGCAACGAGACCGAAGAAGAGATGCTCAAGGAACGCTTCAAGGTGAGTGCTGACGTCGGCCTCAGGTGAGAATGCATTCTGACTGAATCAGCTATTCAGATGGTGAAGTCTCGCTCACGCTACCTAACACTGACATGGAAAACCGACAGCGACAAAGAGTACAGAGGATGGAGACTCGAATACGAGTTCATACCGGAGGGAGCAGGTAGCTGTGCTTTTGAGAAATCTTAACGAACGAATGGACGAATGAACGAACAAAATCGATGTCGAAACTTTTCGCACGAATGAATGAATGAATTTGTTCGATATCGAAAAATTTCAAGCGAGTGAACGAATAAGTTCAATCGCTCATCAATTTTTCGAATGTCGAGTGAGCACCATTTTTCGTTTATTCGAATAATCGAATAGCCAAAGTCAGTTTGAAGTACATATTATGCCCGAATAAAATAAAGTTGAAATAAACGATTTTTGAATAATATCCGAATATGGCTCTTTTTCGATGTTCGAGTTCGAACGAATATTTGATTTTTTAAAACTATCGTTACTCGTTCTTCTAGAATTCGATATTTGATTTTTATATTTCTAGATTTTTACAGTTCTAGATTTTCACAAAATTATGCGAAAATCTAGAAATATCGAATATTCGACTATTCGAATAAATTATTCTAATATATTCGTTCGAGTACGATATAGGTCGAATGGGAAGATCTGGGGAAGTTGTCTTGGGTTTAGTGTGGCACATTCGACCGAATTTCTTATATTAATTGCAGTTTATCCTTACAGAATGTGGGTTTAATACACATGCTATGACCGGTGTTGTACACTCTCCTAAATGGCCAAAAGACTACGGTAACGACGAGGAATGTCTATGGGATATCCAGGTACTGTAGCTGTTTGTGTTACTTATTTCGATACATGTCGCGAAAATGGGCAGCATTGGGAGATGCGAATGCGTGGAGCAATCAAGCCGGAGAAGTGTACTGTCGACACCCTGATTGGCAGGCATGTGTGGTCGTCGCACTGCTTGGTGGTGATTGGTTGACGCATTCACCTCCAAATGTTGCCCACCTTCACGACATGTGCCCTTATTTCTTCTGAAAAAGTATCGTAAGATATACATATGCTCAACATCAGACCTATCTCTCTGCAGTGGTTTGAACTGAGCGCACTTAGATTAGAAGTGGCTTCTATACTTGACGTCAGATTTGCTCCAGTTAAGCACTTTTTCTGTCGCTCCTATTCTACGTTCTCTTTCCCCGTTTTTCTCTCCCTCTATCGTCCATTTTTGATTCATTTTTTTACTTTTTATGCACCACATAGTTGTACATTGGCTGAACAAGTAATTGTAAAAAGTGAGCTCCTAATTTGCAATTTTCAGGTTCCTCTTGGTTACCACATTCAGCTCCACTTCACTCACTTCGATGTCGCACCGTCAGAAAACTGCTCGAAGGATTCACTTACGGTAGGGGTGTGATCAATAGCATAGGGCTGAACAGATCCAATTTGTCAGGAAAGTTGGAAACTTGTTCTGTGAAAGACTGATAGACGTTTATCGAGAAACCAGCCGTCCGTGTGGCCCTCAGCCTCACCGACGGCTTCGCCGTGGCAATAACTTCTCATCATCAATTGTAGCTGCCACCTATGTTATGGTTTCCTCAGGAAGAACATCTTAACTACGTCGATTAGGGCAAGTTAGAAAAAAAGCGAAAATCTGGACGACATCCACAAAAACGCTTATTTGCCCAATATCGATTGATGGCGATCAACAGTTCAAAAGCGGACTACAGATTCGTGTTCAGCGACCTCGATTACCCCAGGGCCGAAGTTTCGCGCCACTTGAGCGCCATCCTAAAAAATCGATAATATCGATCGATATCGATTGGTCGACTTCAGAATCGTGTTCAGCGATCTCGATTATCCCCAGGGCTGAAGTTTCGTGCCGCCGACGTGTTCAGCACGTCTGCGGCTCGCCATGCACTGTTGCCATCGTGTTCGGCACGTCTACGGCTCGCCATGCACGGTTGCCGACGTGTTCGGCAGTCTACGGCTCGCCAGGCACGGTTGCGGACGTGTTCGGCTGCGGCGCCCCAACTCAAGTGTGACGGACGGACAGTGTGACACACGCACACGCTTGCTGCTTTATATATTGTAGGATCCTTCCTAGAACGCATGTAACTCACAGCTAACCTCCTATTAGGCTGTCGCAAAATTAATCGCCGAAACGGGCCGCTTACTTTAACCGATATAACTCAGCTTAAACACAGCCTCACTCTTTGAAGTAAGAACCACCAGAATCTATTCATTTTTGTCGACGAAAAGGTAGTGAATCTGGTCCTTTACAATAAAAACTTTGATCATAGGAACCAAGGAGGACACATTCAACATCGGCCAAATTAGTGAAATGTTTTTGAAGCAAATGGGAATCAAGAGCTCGGAAAAAGTGGTACTCAGTGAGGGTGAGGGAGAACTTCGATACCTAAATGGGTCAATTTTCGCCGAGTAATCTGTGAGGTGTGTGGCCTTGCGTTGTGCTGCAACAGGAGTGGCCCTCCTATATTCATCACTATCGGCCACAAATTTTGCAACTTCTCATACATTTGTTCTTAATCGCAGTGGTAAGACTCTGCTGTGACTGCTTGATCAGGCTGCAGAAAGCTGTAATGGATGACACCTTTACAGCACCACCACAAAGTAAGTATAACTTTTTTGGGTGAACGTCGAGTTTAGGAAAGGATGTTGGAGAAGCATCCTTATCTACCCAGACAAATCCTTGCTTCCTATTATCGTGAAGGACCCTTTTTCCATTCAAAGTTATAACGCGGCTTACAAAAGGCTCATTTTTGAAGCGAACTAGCAGGCTGGAGCTGGTGTCGAAACGTGCCAGGCGCTGATCATCGGTCAGCTCATGAGGCACCCACTTCGACATCTTCTTTACCTGACCGATTCCCGCCAATTATCTTGCTACCGTAAGCCAAGGTCCTCTGCTAGTGTACTTGTATTCTTCTACCGATTTGCTTCAACGGCTCTCCTCAAAACTTCCATCGTCCAGCGACGACCTGTGCCCGTGGCCCGGTTCTTCTTCGAGATCAAAATCGCCAGAGCGAATTTTTCCAAGCAGAGCCTCACCGTTCGTTCGCAGGGACAGCCCGTTCCAAAAGCGCTGCTAAGGTCACGGGATGCCTCTACCGCAAAATGTCCCAATTTAAATTCGTAGAGCATGACGACTCGATAGTCGCGTCGTTCATGATTTTACGGAGCCCTGGAAAAGGTCGGCTAGAAAAATTAGAGCGACATCCACATACGTGTTTTGAAAAAACCTACCAAACGGTATGTGTCGCTTTTTTCCTGAGATGGAATGATTTATGGTAAAAAAACTTGTTTATTCACTATACATACCTCGAAACGGAGATTAATTTGAGACAGCCTAATATTTGGAATCCAGAATCGGTAGCCTACATGTTTGCGAAGATGGGAAGCATTTCGGCATCTACTGACTCCTCACTACCACGACCATACACTTCTGCTGCCGCGTTATCTCATAGAAAAAACAATGGGTGACACATTCCGAAAGGGGATTGATCAATGGCGAACCCGGCGGTTTTGTGCGATTCAAGGTGATTGCTGAGTGTATGCGACATTAAACCCCATTCACTTCGAAGATAAAGGCCAATAGATAAAGGACAGCGTTATTTAATGCTTTGGAGATGCGCCACGCATTTACGGGATGTCGTGCATGCGATTTGAATGCGTATTTTGCCATAGAACAACCCTTTCGGTGGCCAGCCGATAGAAAAGTCAGTGTTTTGTCCCTCTCAGACAAGTCTTCTACCAATTCGTTGGTCCAGAAGGATGGAAGGCTTGGTTGCCCTAGTATAGAAATACAAACCAAAGGCCTAGAAGAAGCAAGCGACAGCCGGCACCTCTTTCGGAAGCGCTACCATACGCCATTATCTTTTCCTTAGTAGAGGGTCAATAAAATTCTTGTTTTTCTTTTTTTTTCGTAAGTAAACACTGGACTTTCTAGATCTCCCAAGAACACTCGTCAAGAGCGACGGCTCCAATCGGCGACTACTACTTCTTGTTCGAAGATGAAGAACACCACGATCCGCTTTGTGGTATCACTCTTCCAAAGCCGTTCCGCTCAGAGAGCAATCGGATCAGGTAGAGTCACGTCTACTTGTCGTGGAGAACTGATTATCTGTGCCTATTTCCAGGCTGAATTTCACTACGGATGAGTCGACGACAGCTGCTGGATTCCGAGCGGAGTGGAAAGCTGGTATGGACCTCCACGTCTTCCCAGACTTATAAAACGACCTGCTAATCGTTCCATTCTCAGAGTGCGGCGCGGTCTTCCGGCTTAGCCACGGAGTGATCACATCGCCCAACTATCCGACCCATTACCCGAACGCAAACGCTCAATGCGAGTACCTCATCGCGCCCGAGGGTGAGGCGGCGAATTCAGTCATCGCCCTGAAGCTGCTCGACTTCGACCTATCCGACGCGAAAAGTACGTGAATAACATTTAACAGGCATAGCTGTTCCCCAGAAGACACTCAATGGCTCATTTTCAGTGGACTACTCACGTTTCCCATGCCAAAGCGACTACCTCGAAGTGCGAGACGTCTCCAGAAATCGTGTCGTAAATACCTACTGCGGTGGTGAGCCGATGAGCGATGAGCCAATAGCCATCAAGGTATGGAAACCTTCCGATGAACGTATGAGGAACGTCGGATCTATCCTAGTCCGTGAAAAGAAGAGCGAAAAAAAAGCACAAATAGGACGGCCTCTCCCGACTAGGAAGCTCCATAGGAACGTCCTCTCGTAGGCCAGCTCAGTCAGTGTGTTGTCTTTGTAAAATACAATTTAATTTCAATTCCACCGTCGATGCTAAACAACTGGATGAAGTGCCCTCCCCCACTGAGATAGTTCCGGCATGTCCCAGGTCTCACCACGGAATGCTTAGCTTTTCGACAGAGCTTTTTGAGTGCATGGCGCGATCTGATCTTTCAATATATCCACTCTATGATGTGACGCTATGATACGGCGCTATATAATTGCTTCTTTGCTGTGCTTTAAAACAAATTTTATATTATTTCCTTCCCAAAAAAATAAAAATATTATTTCAGTTTCAATTATTTAATGCTATTCGCTCTGGCTGCTAAACATTTCAAAGAGTGTTATACTAAGTTTTTCTTGGACAAAAAATTATTCGAATTTTTTTGGAGAGTTTCTACTTCAATGTAGAACAAGCTCATTTTGATTTAAAAGAGTTCGCTTTGATCTCAGAAGTCTTAAGCTGGCTTAGAAGAGTGTTTAATATGGTTTGAAAAGTGTCAAATTTAAAGTGAAAATCGTATATGTTAATGGTTTATTTTTCTTATTTTATTTTTATATCCAATTTAATTTATGGTTTATTTTTGAAATTTAAACTGACATCAAGGCACTGTGGTCGAGGAGAGGTCGAATGAAAAATATTCGCTCAGGGTTATTTGGGGGCTGATCACGAATCTGACATCCACTCTTCTTATTAAGCTGGAGTTCGGTAAGTTACGGTAGGTAGGGGTGACTAAGGTCATGGTCACGGTTTTCGCCCAAACTTCGTCTATAGGGGTTAATTTAAGGTACTAGCCTAGTACCTGTGATGCACAGTCGCACCCTGCTGAGCCACCGATTCGCTTGCCACAGAGCCTTTCGCCATGTCCCATACAACTTCGAGGGCCCGTATCTCTTTGGGTTCAAAGGCTCAGCAAAAACAAATCATGTTTTTCTACTAAATGAAGGATGGAGATTCTCACAGTACTATCCGTCTCCTCCCTTCAGACATACGCCTGAGACAACTCCCTGGTAGCTAAACTGCTGGGCAAGTATGAAGGTTTAGGAAGGCTCTGTGATTAAGCTAGACAATTGTCTCTGCCTTGGATAAATAAATAAGAACAAGAAAGATGACGAAACCTTCTATTTTAGGGTGCCATTGGACTGACTTTCGTCACGAATCAGTCTTATATCCACGGAACAAAGAAGATGATGAAGGGCTTCAAGCTCAGCTACTCCATCGAACGTAAGTCGTAGCGTCGTGCATTGCTTTTCTATGGCGATGGTTCAGTCTGATGGCGGGTTTAGGATGCGGTGACACTATTGAGCTTGCCGAGGATCACGGATTCTTCACAACAATTTCATCGCCAGCATTCCCGCTCGACTATGCGCACGATTTGGACTGCGTGTGGACGGTGACTGCTCCGGAGAATCGAATTCTGACCGCCAAGTGAGGAAATCTACGTATGAGTGGGGTTCCAACTCTTTCGGAGAGAAAATAATAATTCAACTCACTCTCTCCAGGTCTCAAGTGGATGAGAGGTTGTGAGCTCCTTTGAGGAAATATTTGCAAGATTGGCGGCGACCTGAAGAAAAATGAAAAACGTGCTGACTAGGTAGGGGTTAGAAACTGAGGAACTGAGCAATTGCTATGAAGGGTGCAAGAGATTGAGGAAGTTTTTACCATTCTTTTATCATCCATTATACATTTCATTTCATTTCAAGTCATTGCCAAACGAAATTCATTTTACATGAACTAGAGGCCTGATCTTTGCGAACTTTAGCCGTGCTCGAACAAATTTGTCCTAATAATTATTTGAATAAGTTATTCGCTTAATTATCCAAATAATCGAATATTCAGACCTTTCTAGATTTTGGAATATTCGTTCGGACATCGATGGTTCTAAAATATCGAACATTCGCTCTAACTCGAACACCAAAAGAGAGCCATGTTCGAAAATTATACGCAAATCGAATACTTGAACTCTATTCGAAAATCGAATAATATTATACGAATATCGAGCAACTCACGCAAGTGAGAGAAGGCCTCCGGAGTTCCGAGCTTCGCCGACGTTCGAAGATCAGAGACGCTGTCGCGTGGGCCAAGTTGTCGAAAATTAGGTGGGCCGGCCACGTAAAGCGCTTCGCAGACATCCGCTGGACGAGAGCCGTCACCGACTGGATTCCGCGGGATGTCAAGAGAACACCAGGACGCCCACCAACGCGTTGGTCGGACTTCTTCGTGAAAGCCCTAAACGACCGATATGACGCTCTTCGTGTCCCTCGAGCAAGGAGGATCCATTGTAGCACTCTGTCACGCGACAGGGACGAATGGAGACGCTGCTGGCGCCCGCTCGAGCAAGTGGATGATCAACGGGACGACAGGTGATACAGGTGATCGAGTAAACTTCAAATACTCAAGCACGGAACCTGATTCGACATTTGGAATCCACACAACGATATAATCACCATCGTCACTGCAACCTAATAGGCAGGTCTCCTCTCCCAGAATTGGGCGACTGGGAGTCAAAGAATTCGCAGACCGCGGGTGTCAACCTTCGGATCCTCTTTGACAGAATCGACAATGGTGGAATCTTTCACTGCGTGAGAGCGTCCTGACCGAGGCTTGTCTTCGAAAGCCGTGTCTCCTCCACTGGGCCGAGCGAACCATCGCCTGACAGTGCTGATGGAAGTGATGTCCTCTCTATTTTTACAATTGATGTCTCAAACGGTTGCCGTCGCTCCGGTGTCACAATGCCATTCGTAGAAGATGACGGCTCTAAAGTAGTCTTTTGGGGTTGATATGGTAATGAAAATCATGGAAGGCAACGCGAGTATGTACATATACCTTTCACGGAACATTTTCGAATACGATCCAAAAAGGCCACGTGTTAAATCATGGGTTCCGGTCAATAATGCAGAGTTGAGGAATTTTCAAAAAATCATATCAAGATTGTCTTACCAGCCTAATGTCATTTCATTTTCATTTCATTTCATTTATTACGCTTTTTAAGACAGACGTTATACAGAACCCAAACCACATCAACACAACCAGAACAACAATAGGATAATAGAGCGTCTGTAGACATGGAGGATCAATAGGATAGTAAATGGTTGGATGACTGGAAACGTGGAGAACGCACCACCGGATTTCCTATTTTGCACTGAATATAGTCGCTTTTGCCATACGTTTGAACGAAGGAAGAGAAGTCGGCACAGTCCTCGTCTTACTCCATTTGAGATACCTCAAACCAGCTCTAACCGTAAAGAAGTTGGTTCTTAGTGAGGTTTTAGGTGATCTAAAAACAGTTTATCGGTTCCACCCCTAGTGACTGAGGGTCGTAGGGTGTAAAATTTTGTGCAGGAAACTGGGATCAGGTGGTTGATTAGTTTATAGACCATAACTATATCGAAGTAGTATCTCCTTGACTTGAGTGATGGAATACCCAGATAAGCATTCCTAATGCTAGCTCTAGGGATTCTGCCATACAGAAATCCACCATTTCGCAATAGAATCTTCCTTGTGAAATTGTTCTGAATCTTCTCTATCATCAGAACATCTTTCTGTTTTGCAGGGGAGAACACGGAACATGAACTCTCGACGAGCGGTCTCACGTACACCTTACAAGCTTTATGAAGGACTTCTTTATCCCTAGTCGTCAATGCCTTAAATATATGGAAGATTCTAACGCTAGCTTTTCTGCAAATAGATTTTATATGAGGACTGAAGTCTAGCTTCTCGGTATAAGAAAAGCCTAGGTCCTTAATCTCATTCACTCTAGAGATTGGCTGACCAGATACTGAGTATGAACAAGGCAGCTCAGAGGAGCCAATTCGTAAATGATGCGTTTTCTGTAGAGCAAGTGGTAACTGCGAAGTAACGGAAAACATGTAGAGCTTGTCAATGGCAGATTGAATAGCATCAGTGTCCCGAGCAGAGGAAACTTCTCTGTAAATCTTCAAATCATCAGCATATTGCACGGAAGTTACGCCTTCTTTCAAGAAAAGATCCTCAAGTTCTGCGACGTAAATGTTGAATAGAGTAGGTGAAAGGACGCCACCTTGGGGAACACCGCTATGCAGGCTATAAACATTAGAACAGGTTCCGTTTACACACACTTGATATATTCTACCTGATAAGAACTCACGTACCCAACTGACAACTTTATCATGTATTCCGAGAGCTTTCAGGCGGTGAATCAGTTTGGGATGGCTAACCCTATCGAATGCCTTAGCAAAGTCAAAATATACCACGGTTATAAAGGGGAATAGAGGCCGACGTTAGTTCATCCTTTGCGGGATGACGGAATATCATGAAGGCAATTCGAGTACGTATTTGGCCTATACAGAGTTGCGGCGTCAGCCAGAGGACACGTCTGTAACCTTCCTTATAAATATGGTACCAATTCAGCGACTCTGGCGGCCTGTGAGCTTTGATTGACCTGGGCAGGAAATCCGAACCACAAGCCTTGAACCGGAATGCAATGCGACAGCCGGCGCCTCCTGCGACTGCGCTACCACGCGCCCATTAACAGATACAGATGTGACTATTAGAAGTTTTAGGGTGTTGCTCAAGCTTTCTGAATTCAGATACGAGTACATGAGCATCGAGACTTCACCCGACTGCGCAATGGACTTCGTCGAACTGCTGGACGGAAGCGACCTCAACGGCACCAGCCTTGGAAAGACATGTGGCGAGAAGTCTCAGTAAGTCTCATTAGAAATTTTTCACAGTTATTCAGGACATTTGTCTTAAACCTTTAATCTTTACCAAAGAGGTTGAGCGGTGTCATAGCGACACTGATTGTATTGTTTTGTAACGTTTACATTCGATCAAACGGCGCCGGTGGTGTAGTGCCGTAGAGCAAGGAGTGCGGGTCGGTGTCCTCGCGCTAAAGTTCTGATCGCAAGAAAGCGTCGTTGTAACAGCATAGGTGCTCGCTTAGGGATGAGTAATGAAGCTGTAGTCGAACGCAGTTTAGGTGGGACATGGTATAGAAGCAACGCATCCATATGATGCCTGAAAAGGCTAAGGTGTAGCTTCACAATGGAGCTCTTACTTCTTCTAAAAGTCGCTTCCCATTCCATGGAGTAGAAGCTTTGGAGAAGTCTTCTGGGCCCCTAACGAATCAGACTCGTCTGTAACATCTACCCTAAGGAATAGTTGCAATCCTAAGGGTGAACGGAAATATTATAATGCAAATCTCATAATATTATAATTCGAATCTTATATTACGTCTTCGCGTCATATTGGGAACTCTCCTAAGCTAGACGAAGACTTTTGAAATCAAAGCGAACTTTTCCAAATCAATATGGCCTTTTTATAAGTTAAACTATAGACTCACTATAGACAGTAGGGTGGTTAGAATATTTTTTTTTTGTTCAAGGAAAATTTATTATAACTTTCTTCGAAATTTTTCAGTTATAGGCTAATGATTTTATAAAATTTTAATTTTTTAAGATCAAAACGATAAATCAAAATTTGTCATAAAGCACAGCAAAAAAGCAATTATATAATGCGCTAAAAGATCAGATCGCGCCGTGCACTCGAAAAGCTAGTCGCGATTTTTCATTTGATTGATAGTGTAACGTCTTGGAGGAGGGCAATCTCTTCTTGACACTAACAGTGGTCGCCTTCTAGCTCTTTAAGACAAGCTTTCATCGATTATTTTTTTCAAAAAATAAAAGGGTTGTACATTTTCAAACAATGTGATCACTTATTGGGAAGTGAATTAAATTTTTAATAAAAACTTCCTTGTACCAAAAATATTTGAAATTTTTTGGAGAGTCGCTGGCTTAATGTAGAAGAAGCGCATTCGGATTTGGTTTTAAATGAATTGGGCTGGCTTAGAAGAGTGTCCAATTTAGTTTTAAAAAATGTACAGTTTTGTTTAAAGTGTCCATTTCGAGATGGAAATGGTCTATAAGCCCAACTTGGAGCGGCACCTTGCTGAAACAACAATACAACCAACGATTATTTATTCTGTACTGCCACTAGAGGAATGTGTAAGCACCTAGCAGTCCTCAGTCATCTCCAAGTCCTCGCTTTCTGGACTGTGTCACTGTCAAATGAATTTTGATGGTTCACAATAAGATGGGCTCGTATGACAGTCGAGACCTTCTCCAATGAACTGGTCTGTATTCTCCGTTCTAGAAAAGTCTGGAATTATTTCGCTGACTCCGTAGCAACGGTACGCATGATTACCTTGGGCCTGGCTCGAACCTGAAACTTTGATTTGAGGTTTATATGACAGTCGGCGGCTTTTCCAATTGCATTACCGGCGGGTCTACATTAAAATCAGTATCACAGGATATTCTAGCCAAGAGGACAATGTCCCAAATCTACAAATGAATTGAGCGAAAGCAGCAGTTTTTAACGTCATCCAATTCAAGCGTTGGCATCGAAGCTGATGCTTTCAGGATGCCCCAAGGTCGACTGTACACCAAGTCCAACAGCATGGTTGTGCACTTCGTGTCGGATCGCTCAGTGAACAGCGGTGGATTTAAGATTGTCATCACGGCCACTTATGGTAGGTACATCTACAACAAATTCCCTACGTCTAGACTAGGGGAAGAAATCAGCGAGGGTGTTAGCATAATTTCGCAGATAGTCTGACGTGTTTCAGGAGAGAAGCAGGGCTGCGGTGGAAAGTTGAAAGCGTCTGGCGATTGGAAATCTCTGAAGCCGCCGCTCGATGATCAGGGTATCCAGAGGCCCTTTGAGGGATTTACGTACAAGGATTGAAATCCGATTTTCAGGCCAATACATCCATAACCTGCACTGCGGTTGGAACATCATCGGCCCCGAGCGGACAATGCTCGAGCTGAAACTCGTCAGCTTGGACACGGAGGATCTGCTGCAGCCGCCGGGCTTCACTTCTGATACTGGCACACGATGCATTGACGCTCTTACGGTACACGCAGAGGGTATACGTTGTTCGGATCGATTACGATCAATAATCGACTTTCTAGATCTACGACGGCTACAAGTCGTTTTCGCCGATTTTGGCTCGTGACATTTGCGAAGATACGGTTCGATCACCTCTACCGGTGGTTTACCACACGTCACATAGGTAGGCTAGGAAGTTCAGTTTAGCCTAAGTATGGCATTCTTCGTCATCACTGAGCCTAAACCTCTTAAATTTATTTCTTTGCTTTTTGCCGCATTTGGTTGAATCTAAAATAAAGGATAGAGGATAAAGAACAGCGTTACTCAATCCCTTTTGGGACGCGCCACGCATTCTACTTCTATGGGATATCGTGGAGGCGATTTGAATGCGTATTTGGCCATACAATGACTTGCGGTGGCCAGCCGATGAACAAGTCAGCGCTCTATTATTCCCAGACAAGTCTGGTACCAATTCACCGACCCCGGAGGGGTGGATGGCTTGGTTCGCCTGGGCGGGAAATCCGAACCAGGAACCTGGTGTTGGGTGCACGCGACAGACACGACGCCTCCTCCGACTGCGCTACACGCGCTCGGTTGAATCTAGATCTTCGTGAAATATTTCTCTAGCACCATTTTATCCTTGTCAAACGAAGACATCTAGCTTTAACCTTTTCAACAGGTCATTCTTTGAATTTCGAGGCACATAATGTTCGTCTATAAATTTAGATATAAAATATAAACTTGCTTTGAAAAGTGAACGAAATACGAAAATAAAGCGACATTTTCAATGGCTCAGAGGTCGCCTTTTGTGGCTGCAATCTTTCCCAGCATTTCATCCACGTTTTGTTAAGGGTCGCCCATGTCTATTTCGAGAGCGATTTCGAAGGGACAGGAACTGGTTTCGAACTACAGTATCGATCGATAATACGTGAGTGCCTTAGAGAATTTTGATGTATCAGTTTCTTAAAATACGATTTTTAAAACGCATTCATCTTTCCTTGTTGTTTTATTTACAGAGATGATACGATCAGTTTTTAAGAACAGAAAGAACCGTGGTTACAAGGACTTATCTTTACTGTTTGACCACCTCCTTTTGTAGAGTAGGCCTTGACATTGGGAGGCAACGAGCTTCAATTTAAAATATCGTTTTCAGCTTAGGGTCAATTTAATAATAAAGAGACCTGTGAGCTAAATAATGAAGTGATCAACATGTGCCAATTTTACGTCAACTTCTACAGCTCTACTGAAATTTAGACGCATTTGAAATCATATTCTATATCTTCAAAATCAAGATGAATGCCTTCTGAATTAAGCTAGAGACCCTCCGAGACGGCTAATATATTTTTTGTCTAAAAGTATTATTTAGTATGACATTCTTTGAAAATTTAAGCTCACCTGTAGAAATAAGTGAACACATTCATTTATGATTTTATAATATTTTTATTTTTTGAAGGAAATGTAGTTTAAAGCCTGTTTTTGGAGTACACGAAAACGGCAACTTCAGTGGTAAAAGAAGTGCTTACGCCATGCACACGCCCTGGACATAGCGGTTTTTCCTTGATTGATAGCAAAAATTCTATTTACATAAAGTTACGCCCTTGTCAACGGTGACACAAAAAACATTTGCAAAAAACACACGTATCTCCACTTTGCTGTTTAAGTAAACAGCATTTACACTAGCCATTCAAATAAAATCACGATGAGCTGCACGAGTGCATGGAGCATTCTCATTTTTAGATATTCTGAAAAAATTGTTTTTTTTTTCGCTTTTGAATAGAATATGTTTTATCCATTTTATCCGCATTGTTTCCCCTTAGAAAAAATTAATTAATTAATTAATTTTTATTATTTTTACTGCTGTACCACATATTTTCCTTAAAAATAGAAATTCAAAAAATTTCAAACAGTGCATTCACTTATTGGGGCAGGTGAATTAAAAACTTTTCTAAAGAAAGTTACGCGAAATTTCCTTGGAATTTTCTTCAAAAAAATTATTCGAAAGGTTAAAATTTATTGCATATCGAAAATAAATATTTCTTTTTCAGGAGAAGCTCGTTTTGATTTGAAATATATTCAGTTTGATTTCGAAAGCGTCATGCTTACACAGATGTTGTTCAATTTGACGTGAAAAGTATCGATCGAAGATGTCGACTTCGTGGTAAATAGGGGCCCGAAGTTACTATGGCAAATGTCCTACAAATTTCGAGTTCCTAACTCTGTCATTTGTGTGAATCAACACTTTTTTAGAATTTATTTTCTAAGATTTTTTGAAGAAATTTTGAAACATATGCATATACTTTTCATTCTCATGTTATTCTTTCGCAACCCGCCGCCATAGGTGTTTAAGATTCGTTATTTTTTATAAAATTGCAGAAAATTTATTGCAAAATGAAAAAGATATTAGTGAGGTTTAGTAATCACCTAAAGCCTGGTACAATGTTAGATCGTTTAGCGAATGGATTTAAATTTCAATCGATAATGTGGAAAATATTAATTCGATCGATTTCAGCTGACTGTGGCGATTGGTTGATTGCGACCAGCGAATCACAGACGTTTACCTATGAAAGCAAACGAAGTAAAGGTTGGTTTTGCGGCTATAGGTGGATCTTACAGTTACAGAATCACCAATTGCAGATAAGCTAAACGGACAAGTGAATCAACGATGTCAATGGGTGATTCAGTCGAAGTCACAGACACCGATCTGGCTGCAGTTCAGGTAGCACCAGTGTCTTCTTATTGGGTCCCATCATATGAATCCAAACAAGTTCAGCTCCCTGAAGTTCCCGTCTGCCGATGGCGATTGTTCGGACGCCTTCATAGAGATCCGTGACGTCGGCCTAGTGTCCAAGTGTCAGCATCCTGCCTGCGCAAGGGAGAGCACGGACCGGAAGGTTCGAGGTTTTTGAGGGAGCTCTGAAGGAGATCCAAGTGCTTAAGGCTACCGTGTTCAGACCTACCGTATCTGCGGCAGCACACCGTTCCCGCCGTTCGTATCGAACACGATGGCTGTCCAGGTAAGCGACATAAAGAGCGGACATTTTTGCCTTGTAAATATATGGTCTAAGATGAAACACTATAGCCTGCAGAGGAACCTATGAAGTGTATGAAGTTTTGTAGAGAAGAAGAAGAAAAAATAACTTCCTGACAGGTCCTTCTTGAAGTATATACCTTATCCTAGTGGCGCCGAATAGTCAGGCCAAGAGGTAAAAGTAGTCAGAACATTTGTTCGAGAGATTGCTTCCTGCCTCATAGGTAACAGTGGATTATTTTCGAGCTTATTCAAATTATGGTCCTGCTTTCAGATCACAACGTCGGCCATCATCAGCGACAACGATGGCGCTCAGTTCACTATGTCTTACCGATTGTTGGACAGTAAGCATTTTCAGTAATTTTAGGGTTTCTTGGAAAGGGATGGGCGCGTGGTAACGGTGGCGCCTACACTTTTGTCTGAAATACAGATGCTTTTTTCGGGTTCCATCCCGGCCATCCAAACTCCCAATAACCCCTAGATGACCTGTTGTTGCCAGACGTGTCTGGAAAGGATAAAACGCTGAATTGTACATCCGCTGGCCACCTCAAGTCGTTGTAAGGCCAAATACGCACTGAAACCGTCTCCAGTGCGTGGCTGTTGTCGAAGTATTGAAGTATTGTATACTTATCGAAGTAATTGCGGAGGATGTAATCGCATCCACCTAGCGCAACGGTCAACCATACTACTACCCTTTACTTGTCCCGGCCGATGCACCATGAAATAGACGGAGCGTCCTTGCTCCTGCTCGTGCTACGCGGACTCTTACTTCGGCGTATACCCCAAACTTGGGTAATTAAACCTTTATTTTCAATGATTTACAACAAAAATACGAACACGTAATTAGGTGATAACTATGTGAGTAAAATGAGGATACAATATGATAAAATGAGGGCAACAAAATAAGGCAATTATGGCGACTAGTAAAGCAGTCGCATCGGATGGATGAGAATCGCGTCGCATGGGAGTTGTCGCATCGCAGCTAGGGCCTCGCATCGCACTTCGGGGCTCGCTGGACGGTACACTGACTCGCTTACTTATCGCGAGCCCCCTTTTATGCGCTCGCGCAGAGGCTTCCCACAACAACTTCTTCTCCGATTCCTCATCTCCGCAGCGATCGAAATGTCATGGGAAGCTCTATGTTTACAGAAGTTTGAATTTGCCTGCTTCAATGCACTTTGTATTTGTCGTATTTTTACTAGAAAAAATCGCGCAATCCGCGATACTGGCTCCTCTCCTTAGTGGTCCCACTTTACTCTGCGTCTTCTGCATCTCGAGGCACGTTATCTGAAACTCGACGAACATTGGAAGACATCTGTGACACGTCTTCTGATTGTCGACGATCATTGAACGATATCTTTGTCACGTCTTCTGAACCTCGACGTACCTTGGACGACCACTTCGACACGCCTTCCTAATCCCGATACACGCAGGATGGTATCTGCAGCACGCCTTCTGAATCTCGACGCACGTTGGACGAGTCTGTTGTGCGTCTTCTGAATCGAAACGCATAGTACGCATGCACAAACATCTTCGACGGACAAACTGTTTTATGTATAGGTGGTGATTCTTATAAAAAGTATTGCCTTTTACGTGCTCGTAATTTAGACTGCAATCGCACGATAAGCACTCAAGAAGTAGCGTCTGGTCGTCTGACCAGTCCAAACTTCCCAAATCCCTATGATCACAACTCGACCTGCACGACAAGAATCCAGGCGGCGGAGAAGAAGAGGATACTGGTCGTGTTCCGGTAAGATCTCCTCTCCAGTGGGGAAGTAGAGATGCTATTGGAGGAGTATTGCTTGACGCGTCTAATAATGGTAGATATGAAGGTCGGGTTGCTTGCCCGAAGTACTCTCTTGATTGCAGAAGTTTCGATTTTGAACGCGGACGAATAAGCTTCTTGCGCTCGAACAACTCTCGCATTTCTCATTTCAACTGGCGCCGAAGAGTGTACAGAAAGAGCTGCGACTTCGACTTCATCCAGGTAAATCCATCATAAATACCTTTTAGATTAGCGACGCTGATAGCCATCTATTTGAGATGTATTTCATTTCTTACAATAGCGTTATAGAACAGAGTATGACATAGCGCACGCTTATGTGGGAAACGACTTCAGCAACAAAGCATATCTTCATTTGTGCAACACTTTATAAGCGGCTTAGTCGGGATTTGTACTTCAGACGGCTCGACGCGGCGTTATGAAATCTATCCGTATCGATTTTGGCGGCGCAGGCGTTCGATATTGATAACTTCCACAGCGCCGCGCCGCTTCGCGATGGAAGTATAAATCTCCGTAGGGCAGAGACGCAGAGCTCGCCACCGGCGGTGTCCTTGCGCTGTCCTTAACGGCGAGCGGCGTTGCCGAGTAAAGGCCCCCCGCAGACTTCTGCGACGAGCGGCGGGCGGCGGACGACGAAATCGCTGAGCCCCGCCGCTCAGCGGCGGCTGCCGGCCGGCCAGCGGCGCCGCTCAGCGGCGACGGCGAGGTACTGTAGTCTTTCTAGTCGGGACCAACTGGTGCTTAACAATAACGCGCCCCGATGACGATCGCGCGCCCGCATCAACCTGAATCAGCTGTTCAGGCTGGTTCAAGCCAACTGCGACGACAACATCCATCGGTTTTCCTCGCTCACGTCGTTCATCTGTTTGCTCGAACTCGCCTCCTGTCCTTGTCGCTAGCAACCCATTCCTTAGCTGCATCGTGCAAGTGTTCCGTGAGGAGTCGCTATCGCTACCAAGCGCCCTGAAACATCGAGTCGCTCTTTCGTTTGCTTTTCGAAGAGTGCTGTATACTTTAACTATTTCTGTTCAACTTTCTACACCTCGTGCAAGTCACTCACGTCTCCTTCCACCCAACTTGCCCTGCCGTCCACCTGTAGAACAAAAACAGTCACACTGTAAAGATGTTAAAGGCAGATAGATCGGAAGGGATCCAATAGCGGGTAAACCTGTGAGAAGGTATCGTAACTATGAAAAAAGCCCGGACTTCAAGACGTGCGTGTAATCCTACCGCAGACACATTCTCGTTCATGCTCGTTGAAAGTTTGAAGGCAAGCATTCTCCTAAACATTGAAGCCTTCAAAAACACCAGCCTTTCTCTAGGAGGCTTCGTTGTCTGAGCGCCCTCAAGATGCATTTCAGTAGACACTATTTATCAGTGAAATTTACCTGGAAATAATGAACGATGGTAAAAATGGTGCTGATGCAACCACAGTTTGGGAACATAAAATGACGTCTTACTCACCACCCTTGCCCTGAATCTGCCCGAAAGCCCCGTTTTATGGGGTTGGGGCACTCGGAAGTCTCGAAGGTAGTGTGAAGCCACTAGGGCGAATGTTCCAACTGCGGTTGCTCCCACGAACAAGGATTGTATCTCATTTGGGCAGACGTCCTATCCTATCGTCCGTCTTATCTGTCGTTCTATAATGCTTAGACATCAGAACTCTGCTCGAAAAGTTTGTGCTGGTGCTTCGCTTGATGCAGGGGTCAAGTCCGTGGTCCGTAAGTTAGCACTCCATTACATTCAGACACTGACTACACATGCACGTAACGTCTTAGCAAGTCTTTCTATCGAGCCTTAATACTCGCTGAAGCAAACACTGAGCCAAAATAGTTCTGTAATAGTGCTACGTAGCGCTATCGTAGGTTCATAACTTTTACATGGGTCCACATTTCTTCCATGACTGACGGTTTTTTTAGCCGTAACAAACTTCAGCTGAGAAAGAGAAGAACTCTAGAACCAGCGCTAGAAGTCGCCACGAACAATAGAACAAAACACTTCCGTCCTTGGTGAACCACAGAGGCCCAGATGAGGTAGGTTTCATCCCCCCCCCCCAAAAAAAATGATGAGGGAAGAAGGAAAAGAGCAAAAGAAGCCAGAAAACAGCCTCGGAGCGCTGAAGGAATCAGCTGATCGCTCCACTTTAAAGGACGCGCCCGTCTCCACTCTAGGATCCCCGGCGCGAAAGGCTAGAGCGCAGAGAGACTCTCCCGGCGCCGCTGGAGCGGCGCCGTCCCGACTGATTCAAATCATTCTCGGCGGCGCCGCTGGACGACGCCGCTGGGCTCGCCGCTGGCGGCGACTCTGCGTCCCTGCCCTATGATGAAGGATAGGGCAGCGGCAACGCCGCAAAACTCTGGGGGGTCCTTAAGTGGTTGGGGCCTTTAGGAGACGTTCAGAGCAGCATTGCGGCACGAAGCGACACAGTGATGAGCTCCTATATTGATCAGGTGACGGCGCGTCGAGCCATCGCATGGTAGTCATACGTCTTGTGCCTCGAACACCACATCTCACGCAATTATCAGCATCGTCACGCGATGATGATATCGCTGTTCATTGCCATTGCTGAACGAATTGCTCGTCGCTCTGTGATTAGCTACTATGCATTCGCTTCAAACGCCTGGTGTTTATAGCACTATCCCCTCACGTAAGACGGCGCGTCAGTGGGCTTCGCTCCGCACACAAACGCTCTGAATGGGCGTTAGATTTGTGCAGAGGACCACGCTAGGTATTTACACCCTCATAGCAGCAAGCTGTAATCCATAAGAAAGTTAAGGGTCATGAACTCCAACCTGATCTGCCATTTTCAACAACTGAGACCCAGAGTTGGAGCTGCCCTCTCCTATCTGTTGTTGATATTACAAAAAGCCTGCTGAACTAACGCGTAGACTGTAACCGAGAATTGTATTGTATGCATTGTATTGTAATTATTGGCGTAGACAAAGCCTACGTGGAGAGCAACAAAGCTGACGGTATCCAAAACAAATGAGATACAACAGCTGGTAAGGTTGAAAAATTCAGAAAGCTCTTACTCTTCTCTACTACAAACTTTTTTTTCACATCCCTTAACTTCCCAGACTTACTGTCATCGTATAGAATAAGACTTAGCGAGTCTAGTCTGAATAGACTTTTATGGATGCTTTATGCAGAGTTTTTCTAAGCTACTTGTGGCATTTAAACTTGTTAAAAGTGAATGTACACTTTCTTTTTCTACTTTTAAGTGCTGGTATTTTAAACCAATGCATCCCATAAATCATAGTTTTACATTTACCTTTCCAGATATCAAAGCCCACAGTCAGCATTAGCACTTATTTCCTACATAGTGAACATCTCGATGGACTGGTTGAACGAACTCCTCTCCGCGTTCTTATCAGTTAGATCGTGGAAGGAATACAAGAAAGAACTATCAAGATTAGGACTTTTGAAAATCATAGACATAGAAGACGTTATTTAGTTGTGTTCTCTAGCTATTGCTTGATACGCGAAGTTATCTCCTTTATTCTCCACATTGAATGAACAGTAATTTACTTTGTACCGAACCGTGAGTTGGAGGCGGGATAGCTAGTGAAGTGGTCACCACGCGCAATCTGCTCGCCAATATAAAAACGATACGCCACGCGGAAATAGATAGTTCGGGAGGATAACCCACTCCAAACATCGCAAACTTGGGTAATTAAACTTCAAATAGCATAGAACAAGAAATAACGCAAACAGTTAAGTTAATACAACGAACTACTATCACATACTATGAACTATACTACTATCACAAGTAGGAATGAGACAATTTCACTGAGTCCGAGGCCTTGATCCAAGCGGGAGCGATGACAGACGAAGGACAACTACGCCCTAACGAGAGGACCCGGAGAAACCCAGCGAAGAGATGACGGTTAAAAGACGATTCTCCAAAGACAAAGCAGGAATGAGGCAATTTAGCTTAGTCCGAAACCTTGATCCAAATGGGAGCGATGACAGACGATAGGTGACATCGCGCTAACGAGAAGACCCGGAGAAACCCAGAGGATAGATCGGTGAAAGCCACGATCCTTTAAAGGTAAAGTAGAAATGTTGCAATTTCACTGAGTCGGAGCAGTGTCTCAAGGCGGGAGCGATGAGAGATACTCACGAAGAAAAACTACACGCTATCGAGAGTACCCAGAGCAACCTGGCAGATCGGGGCGCCGAAACCGTGGTCACGCTCGTGCCCGTCAAGACGATTTGTTGTCAGCTAAAACATGATCAAAAGACGTTTCGAAAATTGTTGGTGCTTTAATGAATATTTCGATTTTTGATAGTCAACCATTAATTAGAGCTATAGGAGCGGCAAGGGCTGTTACTGAAAGGAGAACTGCCTCGCCTTAATACGTGTGACTATGACATGAAGTTTGAGGTGTTGAACAGCCAAAATTTTGCTCGAGGGTGGTTTTAAACTACTGAACCACGCTAAAGCTGGGCTAGTTTCAAAAAACCGTTTCATTCTGTCTTCTGTGCGCTATTCTAGTACGTTACTCTACCCCGCTCCACGGCATCAAAGTGCTGATATAATGCTCCTAATGTTCTTGCAGTGTGAAGTGGCTAGTAAATAATTAAATGACATAATGAACGATGGATTACGACGATACCGCCCGTAAGATTGGTCTCAACCTTGAGGTCCCTGGAAAGCGGCCCGGAGTACGCCCGCCTAGACTTAAAGATAGCTGGTGTGCATCCTGGTCAAGCACTTGATCGGGAGAATTGGCGTCACCACACCAGAAGAGCAGACCCTGCTGCAAAGCAGGACAGACGCTAATGAAGATGACGATAATGATATAATGAACGATGAATTGCTTTTGAACAAGTTGTTGAGGCCTCTGCACATTTAGCGGCAAAGCGGCGACTCTATGCTTAACCATAGGGCAAGGACGCAGAACTTGCCGTCGGCGCCGAGCGGTGCCATGCCGCAGGCGCACACTGTTGTGGCAAAATCCTGGGCAGTGGCGGCGCAAGTGCGTCCTTCAGCGGCAATATTGATTAATGGCATTATTGCCGCTGCCGCTATATTTGCCGCCGATTGACCTCTGCAGCGTTCTGTCTGCGAAGGCGGGAAAGCGAATAGCAGCATTATGTCCCGACTAGAAAGTCTACGGTGCCGCTTCCGCTTGCCACTGCCGCTTGCCGCCGGCGTTTGCCGGAAAAGAGTGCCGAGGCCTGTATTCTCTTCTCGGCAGTACAGTCCAGAAATCCTGACAAAATCGGATCGCTTCGAATTTTCAGAAAAAAAAAAGAAATTCTTAGCTTATAATCTTTATAATGCTTACACGACGGCTTCTGACGAGTCAGGGACTCGATATCTTTGATATCTTCAAAGTCGCTTAGTCTATCCCAGAGTAACAATCTATGAGGCCCCGAGCGGTGACATTTTTAACGTTGCTTCTTAACGTCAGGATGCACAGTTTGCAATCAGTTGTGGTACAATATTAGGTTGTCCCATAAGTCCCCGCCGTTTTTTTCAACGATTCACTGCAGATTCCTCCGGCGGTCTCTTGCATAGCACTGCATAGATTTCGAAAGAGAATGATTTGCTCTATCAGAATATGTATTGCATTTCTTTTTTCAACATGAATGTTGTCAATTTTTAGATCGTTGAAGTGAAAAGTGAAAAAGGGAAAAAGTTGCCATTTGCGCACTTGTTCTCTCCACTTAGGTTTGTAATTTTTTGCGCAGTTTTTTTATAGCACTTGAAAGGCAATGTTTTGTTCTACAAGAACATTTGTTGGTCCTTTTTTCTCACTTGTCCTTTATTGATTTTTAGGCCATCAAATTGGGAATTCCGACTTTTCCGCCCGAATTTTTACCAAAACTCAGAGGTTGTCTTGCTTAGTAAGAGTTTGTGTCGCGTTTAGTGGCTCACGCTGATTTCTGCCGAATATCAACAACTGAAGAAGGAGAAGGAGTTGTTGGTGAAGACGATTTTTCTCTTTTTGGCATTTTGTTGATATTCAATAGTAATCAATAAACGCGACACATATTTTTATAGAGCAAGGCATTCTCGTTCGAATGACATATAACGCCATCCCAAAAAATCCAAACACAGAGCAGGAGCTGTCGGCAAAAATAGCCATCCTCCTTCGGACGTCCCAATTTGATGACCTAAAAATCAATAAATGACAAATGAGCAAATAAAACTAACACTTATTCTTATAGTACTGAACATTGTCTTCCAAGTGCTATAAAAAACTGCACAAAGAATTACAAACCTAAGCGGAGAGAACAAGTGCGCAAATGGCCATTTTTTCACTTTTTCACTTTTCACTTCAACGACCTAAAAATTGACAAAGTTCATGATGAAAAAAGAAATGCAACACATGTTCTAATAAAGCACATCATTCGCTTTCGAAAGCTATGCTGCGCTATGCAAGAGACTGCGGGCGAAATCTGCAGTGAATCGTTGAAAAAAAGGGCGAAGACTTATGGGACAACCTAATACTCAACCGATTTGTTTCGATTTTCTGGACTTGAGTGATTTTCAGATGATGATCACAGTTATTTCGTCTTTTCACCACTTTCATTTTACTTGCGCTAGCATTCTGATGTAATTGAATTATTTGAGGCGCACTCTTTATATCCTACTATATATAAAGGAGCAAGCGTGTGTGTGTGTGTCCGTCCGTCCGTCACACTTTGAGTTGGGGCGCGGCAGCTGAACACGTCGGCAACCGTGCATGGCGAGCCGCCGACGTGCCGAACACGTCGGCAGCTGTGCATGGCGAGCCGTAGACGTGCCGAACACGTCGGAAACCGTGCATGGCGAGCCGTAGACGTGCAGAACACGTCGACAACCGTGCGTGGCGAGCCGCAGACGTACCGAACACGTCGGCGGCACGAAACTTCGGCCCTGGGGGTAATCGAGGTTGCTGAACACGAATCTGAAGTCGACCAATCGATATCAATCGATATTATCGATTTTTTGAGGATGGCGCGCTAGACCGACGTACGACTGGTTGTACAAATAAATAAACAAATAGATAAATTTCAACATTGCAAGCTCTACTATGCATTTACTCTACAATGCACCCGTTGTGTTTTATCCAAACTGCTGATTTTCTGCTAATTAAATGATGTAACTGGAGAGTGGATATGGAATTTGTCCCCATTGCCATAATTTTAAACGCTTCGAAGTTTCATTCGAAGTCCTACTATTTTCAGATAAACGAAGAGGGAAGGAATTCAACGGGGCCGATCTGTGGACGAGGTCTTCCTTCCACCTACTTCTCATGGGGCAATCTCGTTGAGGTGTGTCACATTCTCGTCAAGCTCATTAGAAAAGTCTTCAGCGTGATAACGTTCTCGACCGCAGGAGCTAAAACGCTTGAAACTTTAAGAACAGCTCTTTATGTAATTAGGTGGCTGTCACAAAGAACACTACGATTTAGATTTTCATGAAAACAGACCACAACATGGCTACTGAAGGCTATGAGCTGAGTTACTTCACTGGAAAATGGCACGATGGTACGTTGAAATATAGTGGATTATTCGAATCAGAGAGGTGCTCACAAGAGGACGATTTTCAGACGAGACAATCGATTTTGCCACCTCGCACGATAGCCAAGGCGCCATCACCAATATTGGCTATCCGAAAGCGTACAATGCTTCCACGAGGACATCGTAAGTTGTTTGGTACTAGATTTGAGAGCGACTTAATACGGCTTGAGGAAAGAAGTTAACTGCTATGACTTTTCCTTATTATACAGGCTGTCTCAAAAAATCTATACACTGTTTGAAAGATTATAATTTGGTCACAGTGAAAGTACTGAAGAAGTTAAGGGCTCATATGAAAACATAAGAAAATAGAAATATCTGACATATGCGCGGTATGGAATGCGCCATGCACTCGTCCGAATTTTTGCATTTTACTTTCGACTGATTGTATTTCGCTTGAATACTTGTTAAAACTTCTCTTTAAAGTGACCGTATCGACTGATTTGTGCTTATTTTAAGGCCTAAAACGTAAAAGCACACTACGGCTTGCGGAAAATACAGGGTATCCTAAAAGCGGCAGGTACTATTTGAAAAGTTCTAACCTTGCTGCTAGTGACGTTTTTGAAGGTGTTTGAGGCTCATATGAAGGCAAAGGGCAACGAGATCTCTGTGATGTGGTCAAGAATGGGTTATGCCCCGCCTGAAACCTTGAATTTCAGACTCGATTGATTGTGCGCGGGCTGAATGCTTGTTACAATCTTGTTACTGTTGGCCAGATTAACGTGTGCTGTGCTTCTTTTATCGTTGTTCGTCGCCCAGTAGCTGCAATTATGCCGATTGACCTCTTCATTCAGCTTGAATGTGGTTCATCACTCCACAGAACCCGTCTTAGAAAATGGGGCTGCTCACATTTAAATTGTGCAATCAATAAACTCACATGTCGCGTGTCATGTTTTAAACCTTAGAAGAAGCACAAATCAATCGCTACGGCCACGGCCACTTTGTGGAGAAAGCAGGACAAGTATTCAACGAAACACAATCAATCGAGTGTAGAATGCAAAATTTGACAGGAGTGCATGGCGCATTCTATACGGCTCATATGTCAGAAAATTTCTGCTTATCGCGACTTTTTCGCGATCGTAGAACGATTTCGTGGATTTCTCGCTTAGAGCTTTATTAGATTGGGAGCTATGCAAACAAAAAACTCCTTAAAAAAGTGGTCATATGGGAAATTCACATGGCGCTCTTCTCATGCTCCATTTTTCATCATTCTTTTGGGATTTTTTAGGACGCTCTAATGTGTACTGCGTTTGTACATTAAAGTTTTGGTTTAAATACCCAAGTTTGAGGTAAACTCTGTCGAACAACTGGTGTATGTGTGTACCGAAGGACATATTCTGAACCACCGACACTCTAGCTTACTGCTTTCATAAGGTTTCATGTGAGGCCTAACCTCTTCTGAACCTTTATTGTGTGCAAATTTATCGCCCTTCAAACAGTGTATACATTTTTTGAGACACCCTGTGTTTGCTACTGGGTTTGGGTATGACTCATGGTAGTTTGGGGATGACTCAAAGGAATGACTGATCAAGCCTTTCTGCCGTCATCTTTGGCGCACAGTCCGTAATACGCAGAAGCTCGTGGCCGCGCGTCGCTGATGCTCGCCCTTTTAATCGCGCCATTAGGCCCCGTTTATACTTCGTCGCGGCGCGACGCGACGCCACGTATAGAGGCCATATTGATTGTGCGACGCGATCGATCAATTTGCCCTTATTGCGTGGCCATCGCGTCGCGCCGCGACGAAGTATAAACGAGGCCTTAGGCCAATGGTATACTCGGTCATGTGATGTCTCTGTCTCCTCGTAGGGTTATCGTCGTGGCTAGACTCATTTTTTTTTGTCTGCTTGGACAGCTAGTTTTTTGAGGAGGTATTATTCTAGGCTGTTTTTTTCTCTCTTTTGTGCCGATCCTCGCTTTTTTTTCGCCTCTGAGCTTCCTCGTCGGCACCGAATTCTACATTTCTGTGCCGGAGCAATGCAGTTCACGGTTAGAACGTACAGACCGTCGGAAGACGGAGTCTCTGTTTATAACCTTTATACCACTGGATGTGTAGTTTTATTACACGTTGTTGAGTTTCCAAGGAATGAGGTAATTGCATCTATTTTCGCTATCCCGGCACGTGTCTGGATCTAGAAGATTGTTAAGATAAGAGAGAAGCTAGGCAATGCTTTCGTACAATAGCGCTCGCGTCGTACGGTCAAAGAAGAGTTGTGACGGATTAGTCCGTCGTAATCCGTCGTATGCTCATAACTCTCACAGTTGTAGTTTCGAGAACTTCTTTGTTACATGAAAAAATCTATCTAAACTCGTTTTGAGAACGGGAAGACTCGTAGATTGGGGACCGACGGCGATTAAAGCATTTGATTCCTTTTCCTCTACCTCACGCTCCCCGTTGCATTTGTCTTAACATTCCTGCAGCACGATGCTCTCAGTTAGTTTGACTGGGCTCTTGAGCGAATTCACGGCAGGACCCACGGTGGGTGTGATGGACAAAGCACGATTTTGTCACTGCACTGGATCAGCTGATTCGCTAGAATTCTGCAAAAGTCTCCGTCTGCAGAATTGCGTGAACTATGTCAGCCTCAGCGATGGCGACGGCTCGCGACGCGCATCGCGAGCCGTCGCGTCGCTGTGCACTCCCGCGTCGCTGCAGCGGACGGGAGTATACCATAGGCCTTAAAATGCTTTGCCTGCTAGACTGATGTTTATGCCTCGCTACAAAAAATAGATATTTAAATAAATGCTTTTTCAGGATTTTTTTCTGAAGCAAATCATTATTTTGGGTAAGGATCTACAATGTTTGCCCTCTCTTTTGACCACCAAAACCGCGCCTTTAGGCCATTTTATGCGAAAAAGGCCGTTTTGTGATAAATTGATTTAGAATGGTTTATTTCTGACAATGCTTTCGTATTTAGAATGGGAATCAGATTTCATATACAATGGTGTAAGAAATATCCAAAAAATTTCGAGACGAAAATGTGGTGATTGGAAGACTACGGTATTGGTCTAAAAGCTAGGTGGGTTTAGACCTCTCCATCCTATAAAGGATAAAAAGGGTAAACGACGACGTTATTCAATCCTCTTTGGGATGCGCCACGCATTCTACTTCTACGGGATGTCGTGGAGGCGTGTTGAATGCGTATTTTGCCATACAATCACTTGCGGTGGCCAGCCGATGAACAAGTCAGCGCTTTCTCCTTTCCAGACAAGTCTGGTACCAAATTCACCGACCCGGAGGGATGGAAGGTTAGGTTGGCCTGGGCGGGAAATCCGAACCAGGAACCTGGCATCGAGTGCAGGCGACAGTCGGCGCCTCCTCCGACTGCGCTACACGCGCCTATCCTACCTCGAGATAATTACCTACTGGGTAGCTTTTCCTTTTGTGGTAAGAGCTGAAAGCACGATTCCAAAACGACTTCAAAATCCAAAGACCTGTGGCATTATATAGAGGGAACAATGAACCCACCGTAGTCCTTGGGCCAACACAGTAATTATCGAATTGCCCGATTTTATTCTCAAAATCAGCTGACTAATTCCTGAATCTTCGGATAGAGAGTCCGATCTCCATTGTAAACCCTTTTGAGAAATCGGCTGTTTCATGCCGAGTGGGCTAATCAATCATAGGGCGACGTGGTTTGACTTTCGATATTTTTATTTTTGCTTGAAAAGGGTTCGGTTTGAAACGAAATTGGTGCACGTTCAGGTGGACAGTGATGCCTCCAAATGGCCACGCGTGCAGTGTGGAGATAACCGTGCTGGAGTTGGCGAGAGCGATTGAGGGTGTGGACTGTTTGAACCAAGGTGCGCAGATTCTACTTAATCCCTGATGCATTCCAACGTTTAAGGTTTTCTTCTTCAGATGAGTATCTCGAAGTCGAGCAGTCTACTGGCAATCCATCAGACCCCAGAGGCGGGAAGGACTCGATCAGAATTCGGTCCTGTTCACAGGTAGGGAACTAATTCTGGACTGGTCACGAATGTGGGCTGCATTGGGAGGTGAGAATCCGCCGTCCAATCAGGCCGAAGGGAGGTGCCAGTCAGAGAGAACGAGTAATGTCGTTACGCTGATTGGTTAGCGTGTGTTGGTTTGGTTGCGACTGGCTGCCACGTTCCCACTGGAGAGTGGGAATGCTGCTCACATTCGCGACATGAACCTATGGGCTTTGTTATCCTTTTTTGCAGAGATTTTTCTATCTCATTTTGCAGGAAACTCGCAGACCTAAAACCAGACCAAGACTACAAGCTTTCTATTTTTCGTAGCATAATATCATTTGACACTAATTGCTTTTGAGCTAGATCCGACCTATTGTGTAAGCACCCTGTAGAAAGGCTCAATTTCAGTCTGCTCCGATGGCCATAGAGATGGAGCCGGGCGTGAATCGCTACATAAAGTTCACGTTCAAGTCCGACGATCGTACCGACAACGACGGCACCGGATTCCGTCTCACATGGGAGTGTTCGAACTATGAAGTAGTACAGGTGTAGATTCGAAGCGGCCTTTTGTGATCATTTGTCGGTTATATTTACAATGTGATTTCGATGCACGTGTTCTTTATTTATTGACTTTGACGTCTTTGATGATTGTTGTTACCAGGAATAAACATAAACACTCCACATCGCTGAAAAAGGGGTCAATACCGAGTGCCTCAAAAATTGTGCACACCTTCTGAGAAGTAAGAAATGGTGGTATTGAGCTGTGCCAGACTTACATACTTTGACTGCTCCTAGTTGAGGGATGATGATAGGGCTAACGCCGGTCGGGTGAGTCAAGACTAAAGTTTGAGATTAAAATGAGTATTGTACTGTGTCCCGTATCAAAGGAGGATCGACAACAGCTTCCCCTATTGCTGTCGCAAAATTAGTTGCCGAAACGGACCGCTTACTTCAAACAGATATAACTCAGCTTATGCACAACTTTACCAATTAAAGTAAAAATCACCAGAATTTATTCATTTTTGCCAACGATCAGGTAATGCACCTGATCCTTTACAATAAAAACGGAGATCATAGGAACTAATGAAATCAAGGAGGGCACGTTCAAAATCGGCCAAATTACTGGATTGATTCTGACGCAAATTGAAATCAAGAGCTTAGAAGAAGTGGGGGAAAAGTCGGGAGAATATGGTGTGTGAGGGAGAGCTTCGATACCTAAATGCGTCAATTTTCGCCGAGTGATTTGTGAGGTGTGTGGCGTTGGGCTGTCGTGCAACAGGAGCGGCCTTCCTCTATTCACCACTGCACAATTTTTGCGATTTCTCATAAATTTGGCCCAAATCACAGCTGTAAGACTCTGCTGTGACTGCCTGATCAGGTTGCAAAAGCTGTAATGGATGACGCCTTTACAACACCATAACAGCCTAAGCATAACCTCTTTAGGGTGAAGGTCGGGTTTAGGAAACGATTATGGAGGAATACCCTTATCTACCCAGAAAAATCCCCACGGTATATGTCGCGAAGATGGGCGGCATTAGGATCTGGCGACGCCTAACCCAATGAGACCGCACTGAATGGGCGTGCCATCCAGAGGTTCGCGTACAGTCGGTGGGTGCCCTGATAGGCTGGCATGTGCTCGGTCTGTGCTCTGTTAGGTTATTATTGGCTGGCGAGCTCTTACCTGCCAATGCTGCTCACCTTCGCGACATGTACCTTAAAGCGAACTAGTAGGTTGGAGCAAGTGTCGAGACGTGCCAGACGCTGCTCATCGGTTAGCTCATGAGGAACCGCCCTCCCTCACCCTGCCGATTCTCACCAGATGCCTTGCTACCGTACTATGATGCACGCCAAGGTGCTCTGAATATGTTTTCGTCTCCGGATTTTCTTCGACGACCCTCCTCAAAACGTTCATCAAGCGACGATCTGCGTCTGCAACCCGGATTTTCTTCGAGATCATATTCGCCAGAAGCCCATTTCTCGAAGCGAAGACTCACCTTTCGTTCGTAAGGAAGCATGGCGCAATCTTGACTATTCACACGGTACAGAAATCTCGTTACCCTGTGCTCTCACATGAGTCTCAAACATCTTTAAAAGCTTCACTAGCAGCCATTTCAGAATCTTCCCAATGCTACCTACTTTTTTAGGATATTCAGCATTTTTCGCAGACATTAGTATGTTTTTAAGTTTTGATCTTTAAAAAAGGCACAAATCAATCGATTCGATCACGTTGTGAAAAGATTTTGACAAGCGAAACACAATCAATCGAGTGTAAAAAAATGTCATACGAGTGCATGGAGCAATCCACATCGCTCATATTTCGAAAAATTTCCATTTTCTTCCATTTGAATCCTTAAATTCTTCAGCACTTTTACCGTGACCAATGTTATCACCTTTAAAACAGTGTATACATTTTTTAGGGAACGTTGTATATATTTTTACTTTATTATTTGGTTGTAATTAGTGCTATAGTTAGGTCAGTTGAAAAAGAGGCTATTCATTATAAACTCTTCAATAGCTCTCGTAGAATTGTAGCTTCATAATAACTTCTAGAGCTATACGATCGGTTCCAATTTCAGCCACCGGCTTTGAAAAAACAACAACTGCAGCAAGTGAGTAGAAATTAGCCAAGCATCAACTGTTTGAATAGGCTTAACTTCCGTATTATAATTAAGTGAATTTCAGATTTATTTGTCTCAGATCGGTGCGAAGTGATGTGTGGAGCCATTTAGAAATGAGCGGACACAAAAGGATAAACACTCTGTTTTCAAACACAACATTATCAGCTATTAAAGTGGCCTTCTTTATCATAACATCAACACAGTCATTATGCGGAAACAGTCATCCATCAGAGATGGATGAGTGTTTCCGCATAGTGAACAAGCAGTCGCAGTACATTAATCTCGCACGAAAAGTCGCACGAAAGGGATGGTTTCCCTATCTCAACACTCAAGTTAAAGTATCCAATGGCATGGTGAGTGTAAAGTGGTATTGTAAAGGAAGTTCCAAGAATATCCTGCTTCATGCTAAATCTGCACATCCATCTGCAGTGAAACGTACTGTTGTGGGAAATGTGTATAGGACGGCAGCTACTATGCGCAATGAAAATAGTGACAGGCTCAAACACAAATAGCTGCAGAAAACGGATATACGTCACCACTTCAACCACCGAAGACCCGAGGGTCGGGACCTGGAGTGTGCGGAATTTCCGTCTCCATGTTCCGAATTCCGGTTTCCGGCCGTTCTTATTCCTTCCGTTCCGTTCCGTCTTCCGCTCTCTTTTGGGCCATCGAAGAACTCGGAACGGAAGTGGTGACTCATCTCTCATTGATTGTTTTTCACTGCCTTCATTCACCTCTTGACCTTAAACGATATACCGAAGAAAAAGATTAGCTATGAGTCGTCTTTTTTGACATTGTGTTGCTTTCAAACCTGTGGCGCGTCCTGGCGTCAAAACAGTGTGGTAACCAGGTTGGATACTTTATCTTTTTTTTTGAAAAGATGTAATACAGAATAGCCTAAAACCATAAAGGTTGCATGGAATTTGAATCAAGAGTCAGATTCCTTATCCGGGCATGCTTATATTTTCCCTAATTATTTTAGGTCCGGCCCGAAACACCAATTTTTGATCAGAGTCTACAAGCACTCTTAACATTGTTTTTCATAGGGGACGTTGGATCTATCCTGGTCGGAGGAGGGCATGCTATGTCTTGCCTCTCCATGCTCTCCTTTGTGCCTGTTCCAGAGCTTCATCTACCTCCAAATGATACTAGGGTACCCATGCGAACTCAGAAAGTGGATGTCGTGTCGTGGGATGGTAAACGCAACTGTAACCTTAGTGATACCCCTGCCAATTAGGATAGATCCGGGACGTTCAATAAGATAGGTTAGTAGTGAGTGGCAAAATCTCTGGCATCTTATTCGTCAGCTGGGTTGATTGCGTTTGAACACTTTCTTCCTATTTACAGAGAGATTTTGCACAAACTTCGATTTGTTACACTAGTAATGTTTGAAAAGCCATCTTAGTTAGGATAAGAATACAAGGATTTGTTATTGTTAAACGGTGGTGGAGGAGAGTCGCATGCTGCCTTTTCCGCTTCCTAAATTTGTTAATGGGAACTTGGTTATTACTACCATTATGAATATACAGGGTGTCTCAAAAAAAATGTATACACTATTTGAGAGGCGATAATTTTGCTCACAATGGAAGTGCCGAAGAAGTTAGAGGCTTTCTGGCATATGGGCGGAGTGGAATGCACTATGCACTCGTCTGAAATTCTCCATTTTACACTCGATTGATTGTGTTTCGCTTGAATACGTGTTATAATTTCTTCACAAAGTCGCCCTATCGATTGATTTGAGCCTCTTTTAAAGTCTAAAACTTAAGAACACACTACTGCGTTAAAAAAAATGCAGGAACTATTTGAAAGGTTCTAACATTGTTGCTAGTGAAGCTCATGCAGATGTTTAAGACTCATGTCAAACCCAGGGCAACGAGAGTTCTGTGCTGTGTAAATAGCCAAGATTGCGCCATGCCCCTGCCTGAAAGCTTGCATTTCAGACTTGATTGATTGTGCATGAGCTGAATGCTTGTCCAACTCTTGTTACTACTTGGCCATATTAATCTGTGGTGTGCTTCTTTCAACGTTAAAAACCTGAAAGACACGCGGCATGCAAGTTTATTGATTGCACAATTTAAATGTGAGCAGGAGCCCCATTTTCCAAGACGGATTCTGTGGACTGATGAAACAACATTCTAGCTGAATGGAGAGGTTAATCTGCATAATTGCAGCTACCGGTTGCCTGAAAAGGTTAAAAGAGGCACAGTAGATTTTAATGTAGCCAAGTAATAACTAGATTGTTACAACCATTCAGCCCATGAACAATCAATCGAGTCTGAAATGCAAGATCTTAGGCACGGGCATGCGCCTATCTCGACTGTTTACACTCCACAGAAATCTCGTTGCACTATGTTTTCATGTAAGCCTCCCATATCTTCAGACGCTTCACTATCAGCAATGTTAAAACTTCTCAAATGGTGCCTGCATTTTTAAAGAAACTCAGCATTTTTGGCAACTACGGTGCGTTTTTAAGTTATAGACACTTAGAAAGCTCAAATCAATCGAAACGGCCACTTTGTGAAGAAATCATAGCAAGCACTCAAGCGAAACAAAATCAGTCGAGTGTTAAATGCAAAATATCAGACAAGCGCATGGCGCATTCCACACCTCTCACATGTCAGAAATTTCCATCTGCTGGGCCAGTTTTACGGTATCACAACACAATAGAACGAAAGGGTGACTGTGAATACGTGGAGTACATTAAACGAACTGCCTCTATCTAGTAGTTGTGTTCGTATTTCAACCACCCTAAGGAACCAAACTGACGTTTAGAGAAAGGTGCTAAATATTATACTACGACTTTGATGCCATACGCACCCACTTCTTTGGGGTGCCCTTAATTTGTTTTTGTTTTGAACACTCATGAAAAGTACAAATTAATGGCGAATTTGGATATGAATAGCATCTGTATCGGCTCGGACCATCCACTTTGACAGAGCAGCTTATAACTCCAACCGTACACCAACGTCCTCGAAATGCGTTCATACACATTTTAGATGTGTTTTTATGGCCTGCTGCTTTACACGCGACCCTATATAGCAAGTATATTATTAGAGTTTCCAAGAGCGTATGCCATATTTTTGAAAACTCTTCTGTTTCTAAAATAATTTTATTCGGAGATTTAAAGTTTCCTTCACTTTTGATTTACTTTTGAAACTATTTTGATGTTAAATAAGTGTAGGTGTGAGTATGAAAGAAACCTATAGAAATAATAGAATAGTAAAGTAAAAGTATAAGTTGTAACTAATTATTTAATATTGTTAAGAAATTTTATTATTATTTAGTAATTTGTTCCATAGGGATTAGATTTTTCTTTTTCTAATTTCCTCGTTCTAAAAAAAGTAAGAAAAAGCATAGAGAACAGAAGGGAGAACGGAGGAGGAAAAACCATATGCTGATACTAAATCAATGTCTAATCAATCTATTTACTCTGGAAACTTAGATATATGTTTGTGTGCTTTTTTAAGCTATACTACAGTTTCTGCAAGAGGCCTGTAGCGCAGTCGGAGGCGATGCCGGCTGTCGCATGCACCCGATATCAGGTTCTTGGTTCGGATTTCCCGTGCGGGCCAAGCTGTTTGGAAAGGATAAAGCGCTGATTTTTTCATAATCTGACTACCGCAATGGCCAGTTAGTATTCCGGATACGCAATCAAATCACCTCCACGAAATCCCGTAGAAGTAGAATGCGTGACGCATCTCAAGAAGCATTGATTAACGTCGCTCTTTATTCTTTATATGAGTTTTATTATTTTATTGAATATGAATAAATCGATTGTCTATTGACTTTTTTGTTTATTTTTGTTCACCGCTTGAAATGGGAATCGCTTCTTTGTCTCAGATGCTGAACGGGCTTCAGGTCGACCAATCAAAAATGATCGATCGAGCACTACCAATCCATTCTATTGAATTTTGCGCAGAAGGCAGAAGACGTTTGTGGCTGGGACTCCCATTTTCGGAGGCACGTAAATATGTCAGGCGCAAGGCACAAGGTTCCGATTCTCTATCGACTCATACTGATCACAACAAATGGACAATATTGATCGGCTGATAGAACGCAATTGAGAATATTGATTTTTAACCATAGTTTAAAATGCTATCGGTCTGTATAAGAAGTTCATTGGACGGTATGAAGAGGTGACCACATGAATTTGTCCCCTAAGGCCGAGCTTCGGAACAAATATCCAAGATTTGCATACAGATTTACATCATTTATCTTGGAATTGGATGATTTTTTGGATAATTTTTTAAAAATTAAATTGAACGCTATTCTAAGAAAGCTTGACGCTTCCCAAGCATCTTATCTAGCAAATCAAAAACAGCGCCTTCCAATTTAAGCTAGAAACTATATGAAATTGTCAGAATAATTGTTTGTTCAATGAAAATTCGGTATGACTCTCTCACAAAGTTTTTAATTCACCTGCCCCAATAGGTAGACACACTGAATAAAATTGTATAATTTTTAAAGGGAAATAGGAATAATGCTTATTCTAATGTGCATAAAACAGAAAATTTCAACGTATTGAAAGAAAAAATTGCGCCATGCGCTCTTTTAACTCGTCCCGATTTTCAACTGGTTGATAGTGTGAATGCGGAAAGAGTAAGTGTGGAATTACACCTGGGCTAGGCAATACGATCCGAATCATGCATTTTCGGAAATCAGAAATTTCGCTCGGCCAAAAATTGCCGTCATCTGGATGAATCTTGGAATATCTGGCCAATTGAAAATCACCTTCATCTAAATCATCCGAAAATCCGACGTATCCAAAATGCAATGATTCGCATAAAATCGGATAGATGTTTAACTCGCAACGTGGTGAAACTGAGCGAATATCCTAATTCTGATTGTGTTACAAACCATCCCAAGTTAAGCCCTCCTTCTTTGTGTACACATGTGGTGCTTTCAACCCTTTCGAAAACATCGAGAACCTGGCTTATTTACTTGCCGACGCCTGAGTTTGCGTCATGCTGACGCGAAGTTGTCCACCGCGATCGTGCCGGATCATACACCGTACCAGTTTGACAATAGATTCCTAATAACGTGGATTACGACATGTTATATGCATCGGCATTACAAAATCTCCTCCCGCCCTAAAGCCACTTAAGACTGTCTGGCGCTTTATTATTGTCTCGTCTTGTTCGGTCATGCCCTGCTCCTCCTAGTTTTGAAAACTTTGGTAGATTCTTGATGGCAATGACTTCCTAAAGATTCTGATAGTTGGTGTTCTTTTTTGAAAACATTGTAGAATCTTGATGGCAATGACTTCCTGAAGATTCTGATAGCTGATGTACTCTTCTATCTTCTAATTCACTCCTTGGTGAAAAAAAATCTGTCTCTATTACAACCACATTACCCAGTGTTGTCGAATCGGATATCCTACATCCGATGCGGATGCTCTATCTGCATTATCCAAAAATTCTTTAAAAAGCGGCGTCAAATCTAAGCCAAACAATTAATTTTGCCAAACATCGTCCTTGATCGTCCATTTATGGTGCACAATCATTTTTTAGCACCAAAAAATTGCAGTCCTCCTGCACTTCTAAAGAGAACTCTGAGCCATCATTTTTGTAGTTTTTTATATAACAGCGTGCTCCCCTTTTTGGAGCAGTTGAATTTAAGTTTTAATAAAAGTCGTTCTAAATTCTCCTTGAACAAAAAAGTTATTTTAGCCTTTACGCCGTCACAATCACGATATCCAAAAGGATTGAGTTAGGGGCAGTCCTTTATCATTTATCCTTACCCATTTTCACGTTAAATTGAGCACTAGTTTACTATAGTAGACTTTTTTTTAGCTGAGGGGTGTTCATTTTGATTTCAAACGCGTCAAGCTTGCTTTAAAGAACGTCCAACGCGATTTGAAAAGTGCCCAGTTTTACTTGAAAATGGATAAGAGTGAAGGATAAAAGACTGTGCTACACCCTCATTTTGAGATGCGCCACGCATTTTACTTCTACGGAAAGTTGTGGAGTCGATTTGAAAGCGTATTTGGCCATGCAAAACTGGCCAGCCGATGTACAAGTCAGCGCTTTGTCTCCTTTCCAGACAAGTCTGGTACCAACTCACCGACCGCGGTGGGATGGAAGGCGTTGTTGGCCTGGGCGGAAAATCCGAACCAGGGACCTGGTATGAGGTGCACGTGACAGCCGGCAGCTCCTCCGTGGCATAGTAGTGAATATCCACGTCTGTCACGTAAAAACGATAGATTTCGATTGGCTACTAAGGTTTTTAGGCTCTAAGTCCCAGGCAGTAGTTATTCCGACGGCAAGACCTGCTGTCTTCTGGAGTGTCATACGAGCAAACACACGTTGGTTCACTACTAATGAACTCTTGACGAAATTTCATTACTCTTCCTGAAAAAGGTGGGCCCGGTTCTGGCAGAGCAACTGGAATATATCTTTAAAAAAACCCTAGCTTACTCCCTCACAACTACCGTCCTATTAGCTTGACGTCAATCCTAGCAAGGTTATTCAAAAAGATCCTCAAAAACCGAACAGAAATTCATCTTCAAGAACATTCTATTCTGTCCGCATATCAACATCGTTTCCAGAAAAGAAGATCGACGGTAACTGCTATGCTGCAGGCCTTAAACGAAAAGACTCTGTCCCTAGAAGGAGGGAACCCTGTAGATGCAATATATCTGGATTTTTTGAATACTTTCGATAGAGTTTCGCATGAAAATAGGTTGAAAGCAATAGACATCCATCCACGGATAGTGGCCTGACCACAATCCTTTCTTTGTGATCGCACCTTTAGAGTACGTGTCAATTCCTACCTCTTCACTGTCAGGCATGCATCTAGTGGTGTACCTCAGAGCAGCATGCTATCCCGTTTATTGTTCAGCATCTATATATGACCTGATCAGCTTATTTATAAGCAACGGTGCCGTGTTTTTGCCGAGGATCTTAAAATATTCAACACTGTCTTTCCCGCGGATGATCGTGCGGCTCTACAAAATGCACATAATGTGGTCGATCACTGGGCTACTCAGTGGAAGCTTCTGCTTTCTAGAGGAAAGAGCAAGATTATCCACTTAGGTGGCAAGAATCTATCTTTCAGTTGCAGTGTAGATGACATTTTTATCCAGGAAGTGGAACAAATGCTAGATCTTAGCTTTCTTATAACAAAGGACCATAGCTTTGACCTTCTTTCTGAAAGAATTGCCGCTGCAGCAAGTGGGATTGTCTACAATCTACGAAGAGCTTTGACAACCAGGAATACGGTAACATATTTGAGAGCATATAAAACCTACGTGAGACCCTTACTTGAATATGGGACGGTATTCTTCAATCCGTTCAAAAAGAAAACTGTATGAAAACTCGAAAGCGCTCAAAACAGCTTCATAAGAAAACTCATGATTCGAAGTGTCGGGTTTGCACATGACAGGATCCCATCATCTCATGAAAAAATTCCAATTTTTATCTTGAGGCTTTAGTTTATATAGGGTGTTCAGAAAAGTATCTGCAGAAAACTTCGCAATGTTCCAGATTTTTCTAGAAGTTCTGAAGCTTTCAACACAAGTGCTAGATAAGGACACTATCCTGTTGCGTCAGCATAACATGTTCAGCTCCGTCTTCCTTGCCTATTTCACTGTACGATGGCCGAACTGACCGACGACAACCCGCGCAGATGTCAGGACATATGCGCTCAGCTGCTCTCCCGAAGTCGCACCTTCAACTAGCTGGACATCATCGTCATAGGAGACGAAAAATGGGTCCTCTACGTAACCACGCTCGCAAACGTGCGTGGTGCCAACGCAATGAAGTGCCGAATCTTTTGTAAAAGGTGGAATTTATGCGAGGAAAGTCATGCTGAGCGTCTGGTGGGGAGTTTATGGGATTTCGAGCTGCTGCCTGACAGCACGACTGTCACTGCCAAGGTCTACTCTACCCAACTGCAGAGACTGGCCGACAAGATGCGCAAGGAACAGCCCAGGCTCGACTAAGATCGCTTGCTGCACGATGACGCGCGCCCACACATCGCGAAGACAACTTCTCAGAGAATTCTGGAACTCGGATGGGAAGTTCTGCCGCATCCATCATACAGCCCACATCTGGCCCCAAGTGACTACGACCTTTTTCGATCACTTCAGCATCATCTGGAAGGGAAGCGCTATGAAGATCGTGATCACCTCGAAAATGACCTCCGAAATTTTTTCGCCTCCAAGTCACCGGATTTCTATGTCAGAGAAATTCGAAGTCTTGAGGAACGTTGGCGGAGAGTACTCGATGTTGATGAAACTTATTTGGTTGATTACTAAAATGTTGATAAAAATTGTGTTATTTTGAAAAAATTGTTGTATTTCTGCAAATACTTTCTGCACACCCTAATAGAAGAAAAATTGGACGACCTAACCCTTTTCCATAAAATCCCGCACGGCCAATGCGACCAATCTTCGGGTACGTTTTGTGCACTGAGGTCTGTTACCAGAGGAAGCTCTCAAGGAATTACCTTTCCTAGGACCAGGCTTAATTGCAGGTATCACTTTTTTGGGTTCGAGCTACGACTTCTTTTCTCAAAATTTCGAAAAAGCCCAAAAAAGCCCCACCAGTTTGCCGTTATTCAAGGCCTCTCTGAGTGGAAGATTTGAAACATCGGCTCCTCTCTTTCGTTTGATTTACGAGCTAATGAGCTCTGGATAAGGAGTGTAATACGCAGGTGTTTCTCCACTCGGTTGTCACCTTTATAAGAGAGTGAGTTGTATTCTTAGACAAACAAGTTTTTTTCGGAAAGGGTACAACATCCTACAGCACCATGAAGCAGACACTTAAGAAACGTTTTCTGAGCAGGATCGACGAGCCAGTCAACAATTGTTGTTACGTAATAGGATTTTGGCCATTTTCACAATTGAAGTACCTTCCTTGATGTACGTTCTGTGACTCTTGTACTGAGTAGGAGCTTGACTATGAAATGGGTCTTCCAGAAATTTATCGACTGCAGAAGTCGAAGCTTTGCGGTCGGCAGTCTACAAGGTCATCTAAATTTTAGTCGCGGTTACGTGGATTGGATAAATGAGTCTTTGAGCATAATTTGATTTGCTGCTCCTTACTACTTTTGACTATTTCTCAAGGTTTTAGAGATTTATATTGGCAAAGACGAGACTTTCAAGCGTATCACATATCTCATATATTACTTTCACGTCGAATTCTACACTTCGCAAATCAAATGAACACGTTTCAAATCAAATTGGACTCTTTCAAATCAGTTTCCTTAAGCCTCAAGTGGCTGGTATTGAGATAGTAAGCTGTCGTAACGATGTTTGTTGCAAATCGGTTTCATTAAGCCTCAATTGGCTGGTATACCAGCCAATTGAGGCTTAATGAAACCGATTTGAATCATTTCTATCTAGACCTACAGCCTAACTGGTTCCATGCTGATATCAGCGGACGGCTCACCCCGACATACGGGTAAGTGCTGATAGGTCCCACGAGGTGTGGATGTTGCGTTCGATTAAACAGCGCCGGTGGTGTAATGGCGTAGAGCATTCCCGCCCGGTCAGAGGGAGGTGCGGGTTCGAGTCCCGCCTGGCGCTAGAAGTTTTGATCGCAACAAGACATCGTTGTGATGTTTTGTTGCGATCAAAACTTCTAGCGCCAGGCAGGGCTCGAACCCGCACCACCGGCGCCAGCTTACAACCTCGATACCAGCCACTTGAGGCTCAAGGAAACTGATTTGATTCGTTTCTATCAAGACCATCAGCTGAACTGGTTCCATGCTGATATCAGCGGCCGGCTCTTCCCGACGTACGGGTGGGTGCTGATCGGTCTCACGAGGTGTCTATACTGCGTTCGATCAAACAGTGCCGGTGTTGTAAAGGCGTAGAGCATTCCAGCCCGGTCAGAGGGAGGTGCGGGTTCGAGTCCCGCCTGGCGCTAGAAGTTTTGATCGCAACAAGACATCGTTGTGATGTTTTGTTGCGATCAAAACTTCTAGCGCCAGGCAGGGCTCGAACCCGCACCACCGGCGCCAGCTTACAACCTCGATACCAGCCACTTGAGGCTCAAGGAAACTGATTTGATTCGTTTCTATCAAGACCATCAGCTGAACTGGTTCCATGCTGATATCAGCGGCCGGCTCTTCCCGACGTACGGGTGGGTGCTGATCGGTCTCACGAGGTGTCTATACTGCGTTCGATCAAACAGTGCCGGTGTTGTAAAGGCGTAGAGCATTCCAGCCCGGTCAGAGGGAGGTGCGGGTTCGAGTCCCGCCTGGCGCTAGAGGTTATGATCGCAGCAAAACATCGTTATGATAAATTGGACACCTTTCACGTCAAATTGGAGACTCTTCCAAGCTGGCCTGTGACCTTTGAAATCAAATTAAACGTCTTCCAAATCGAGGCGAGCTTCTTACAGGTTAAACTGAAGACTTTAGAAATGTTGGAATAATTTTTTGTTCAAGGAATTTTTTAGTATAACTTTCTTTAAAGTTTTAATTCACCTACCCGATATGTGAACATATTGTTAGAAATTTTATAAAAAAAATTATTTTTTTAAAGAAAGAACAATGACTTAAAGCTTTTTTTAAAGAGTAAGAATGCTGCTATGTTTTATTCCAAAAGAAAGATTGCGTCATGCCATCGTCCAAAACGCTGCGATTTTTATTCGATTGATAGCAAAATTTCTGTTTGCATACAGTTTCACGTCTACAAACGATGCAACATGCAGACTTGTAAAAATCACACATATCATAACTTTTTTGCTGCATGTGAGCAGCATTTCCACTATCAATCAAATAAGCATCGCGAATTTATTTTCAAGTGCATGGCGCGATCCAGTCTTTTAACGCACTACATGATTGATGCTCTGCTGCGTTTTAAGACAAAATTTAATCGATTATTTTTTCCTAAAAAATAAAATTTATACAAAACTATTTCTCATCTTCGGGCAGGTGAACTGAAAAATTGCAAAGAAAGTTCTAACAAATTTTTTCTTGAACAAAAATTAATCTAACAGTCTTAGTGAGTCTGCAGCTCAATCCGTATGAATGACGATTCAATTTGAAGAGTTCGCTTTGATTTCAAAAGTCTTAGGCTAGCTTAGAAGATTATCTAATTTGACGTGACAAGTGTCCAATTTGATTTGAGAAGTGTCCCATTCGATGTGGAAATGCCATATATCACTTTAATTACTAACCGTGGCATAGCACCTATATTGAGCTGTTTTGGACGAAAAATGTATATCGAAATGCGTGATGTCTGGAGCTCATAAAAGGTATTGTTGAAAATAACCCTATTGCGTACACAGACGATTAACAGGATATCAGATCGCCCGACTATGATTGAAGTCTTCCTGAAAAATAAGGTGATCCAAATTAGACCCTCAATGAACCTATTCTGCAACTGCAGATGACAATTTGTTTATATCCGAAACCCTGCCGTCTACGTATATAAATACGAAGCAACATGAAGAACAGGACTAGCTTCTTTATTTATTCCAACACCATTAGCATTCTGTTTGAGGTATACGGCTTTTATGTACGGCTCAAGCTTTCAGGGTCAGGATGCTTACTGCAACATTTTTTTGTTAGTCAGTTGTCTGAACTTGTCAATTGTGCTATCATTTCTATGTAAAAATCACTCGGCAAACAAAACATGAACTCCGAAAATCAAGAAAAATCGCAGAACTAATTGTTAGGCGGCTAAAACAAGACCTGTGTAGCGCATTTCAAGCGGCTGACGTTTTCATGCAGCCGTGTTCTTCAGAGCCTACAAAACACAAGAGCAGTTAGGGAAGTTACACGCCTAGAGATCGGTTCAATCTATGTGTGCTGCAAAAAGCTATTGAGAGAATGAAGCGAACTAACAAGGAAAGGGTCTGAAGCGTATGTCTGAACGAGGGGAGCGAGTCATATAGGGAGAATCCTCATCTCTCAATTGGTTTGAAAATGTGTTTATTTCTCGCCAAGTCGCTAAACCCAAGGAGTAGGCGGTCATAATGGGGTACGGCGCTGCACGCGTTTGGGGGTCTTGTACGCCCGCGATGCTTTCCCATCCAGTGGCTCGTAGCGCAGGTGGGTAGAGGGCTGACTCGTGCGAGAGAGGTCAGAGGCTTGGCCTCTCTGCGCTGCTGCATTTTTGCATTTCAACTGACTGGTTGAGATTTCGGGGATTCTGACGTCCATACCATTTTCAAACGTTTTCTGCGCATTTTTCAAGCTGTACGCTGTGGAGAATCACTTTCTCTCGACTTGTTTATTACTGACCGGTTTTTTATCCAGGAGGGAACGAGAAAGCTATTCAACATAATGATGTATAAACGCTTAACACCAGTGATAGACAGGTACAAAGTGCATGAACCAGAAGTACTGGTCACAATGCGGATAGCGTATCAAATCTACAGGCTCACTGCCGACTGCTGCCTACTACTTGCTTGCCTCTCCTCGTCCATCAGTTCTTCTTGCTGATCCCAATCGTCTTCTTGTTCTTCCACATCTTCCAGCTGTCCGTCTTCGTCAACTTCAAGTTGACATGCTTCGAAATCCTTGAGTATGCTGGCCGTCTGTTCGGCCAGCTTTATTTATTCCCTCGAAGGTTCCTTGTTTAAAGGTGGGCCACACTTCAGCGTGAGCAGGTGAATAACCACTCGAGCATCGGCGGGCATTGTTGGTGCTAGGCTTTAGAAAACATTCAGCAGACCTCTTATCTGCAGGTGAAGGCAAAGATGAAAGAAGAGTGTATCGATGCCGTTTAGGTTAATTTGCGGGATCTGCACACCTCGTTTCTCATTTCAGCCACCTCCCACGTCACATTCTGGTCTCGTTTAAAAATCCGAGCAGGATGGCTTTTCCCGAGGTCATTAGTCCATGTATGGAGACAAACTGTGAGAGCCTGTTTATACGCTCTCCGTATTGTACCCAGTACTGCTTTATGCACTTTGCGCCTGTGTATCACTGATTTTGAACATTTCTACATCATCATGTTGAACACCACAACATTCAGCTGGAAAATTAGGCATAAAAACGTCTGGAAATGGTATAGACGTCAGAATCCCCCAAGTCTCAACCAGTCAATCAAAATGCAAAAATGCAGCGGCACAGAGGAACTAAATCCTCGACCTTACTCGCACGAAGCAACCGCCCTTCCACTGCGCTCCGAGCCTCTAGGCAGTGCGGGCATCGCGGGCATACAAGACCCCCAAACTCGTGATGCGCCGTATTCCATTGTGACCCCCTACTCCTTAGGTTTAACGACTTGGCAAAAAATAAACACATTTTCATATTAATTGAGTGGGGGGATTCTCCCTATATGACTCGCTCCCCCCGTTCAGACATACGCTTCAGTCCCTTACCTTGTAAGAGTAATACGACTGCCTGTATTGAAGCATCCGAAATTTGTCAGTATGCGGTGACGCTTGGATAAAGAGAGATCTGTGTGAAAGAAAACCACTCTTCGGGTCACCTGATCAGCGTTCTTGTCTGACTGGCGAGAGAACTTACGCATTAATGATATAGTTAGCTTAAACCAACACTGACAAGTTTTTCCTAAACATTTTGGTATTTAATCTGTCGCAGTTTTGGCTCTTGCTCATATAGAGCAGTAAAAATTAAAATTTAGAGTTAAAAATGACAATGTTAAGCCGTCACGGTCTTGACTTTTATTCCACTACCGCTCTGAGGCCAACATGTGGCATCGGAATTGTAGTGGAATACGTGACAACCTAATATTTTTATCTCTAAAACTTTATTTTTTATTATATTTAGGTTTTTGTATCAAACAGGGCGCGTGGAGCGCAGTTGGAGGAGGCGCCGGCTGTCGCGTGCACCCGATACCAGGTTCCTGGTTCGGATTTCCCGCCCAGGCCAACCAAGCCTTCCATCCCTCCGGGGTCGGTGAATTGGTACCAGACTTGTCTGGGAAGGATAAAGCACTGACTTGTACATCGGCTGGCCACCGCAAGTCATTGTATGGCCAAATACGCATTCAACACGCCTCCGCGACACCCCGTAGAAGTAGAATGCGTGGCGCATCCCAAAGAGGATTGAATAACGCCGTCCTTTTACCTTTATATCAAATAAATTTAATTCTAAAATGAGCTTTGCTAATAGCCATGCAATTCCTGCCTGGTATTGATTGTATTTAGACAACCTTCCAACAGGTTCTATCTTCTATACCAGCCGCTTTAGAAAGTTTAAAAAAAGTCTGACAATTAGCAACTAAATCATACCGTGAGAGGCGTACACCCAAGGGCTGGAGTTATGCGAATAGAAATTCCTAGCAGTGAACAATTTCGGCATCAACAACAGTGTTTGTGATGTTTCGAAGGGCATTTTTGAAAACTTTTCACTAAGTGTTTTTTACGGTTGTTCAAATACGTTTCTGAGTCGAAAATTTGCTTCCTAATGGCTAAAGCTTGAGATGAAGGTGATTACATTTTCCGGTTGAAAATAAAGTTTAGACGAAAATTTGATCAGTTGAAGGCAACGTCGAAAAAACGACATCACTTATTGGGCGACCTAATATATACCGAGTGACGACGCTAGAAGCTCTTTAATATTAGTAGACAATGTTATGGAGTAGGCAGTCTATAACAGACTTCTAGAAGAAATTGATTCTTGTGGACGAAACACTAACTCTTTCCAAAAGAGACTCCGTTCTCTTTTCTTGTTATTAGGATTTTTCACTAGTTTAGGCTTCAAGCCAATTCCGAGAACTCAGTAAGGAACCTTTCTTGCTTCATCATTATTTAGGGTGAGGTTGAGAAGTGATGATATCAGGCTCAGAATGAAACATCCGATTTTATATCAGAATTTTGATCTATTATTCCTCGTACACCAGACAATGTAATCAATCAAAGTGAAAAAACAATCAGCACATCTCTATCATATTTATGGTAACTTGTTCATGCCGGAAGCATAGAAGCGCGGAGGGCGAGAAGGGATGAAATCACAGAAGGCGTTGTCCACATCCACTTGAGAATTGAATGTTTTATCCTGTAAGAAGTGGTCCAATGCATGGATTTAGGCGACGTGTGGTCGTGCGTTGTCTTGCAAGAGGATTGGCCTCTCTCTGTTGACCTACCTTTGGGTGCTTAATTGCAGGTTTCCTCATCGTGTCGTCCAGCTCGTTACAGAAGATGTCCGTAGTTACCGCTTCACACGGTCTTATGAAGCTGGATGATTCCATAGATAGACCACCAAACAGACACCAGCAACCTTTTTGGTGGATGTTGAGTTTCGGACTGTGTTTCGGGACTTCATTTTTGTATACCCATCGTATCAAACACCTAATATTGTCACAGAGAATCTGTTTTTCACCACTGATAACAGTGAGATGTAAAAATGGTTTGGATTTTTGCCATGCGAAAAAAGATAGACAGGCGTCGAAGCGACATCACTTCTGCTGCTCAATTTGCTCTTCTAATGTGTCCTGTCCACCATGATTCCACTGCACTCCTTCTCTAGCCCCTCATAGGCGCTCCTGACATGGCTAGATGAGGCCTAGCTGCAGTGCCGCACCACAATAGCGCGCTTGGCTGCATTGCACAGTATGCTGAATAAAAAAGGGAAGAAAAATGTGCCGGACACCCTAAATCTTCCTCCTCTGTGACCCTAATACTATTCGCTAAAGCACTAGGAGCAGTTTGCTTTGGTACTTCTGTAGCGGGTAGAAAGATTCTAGTATTGTGAAAGCGTGCTAAATTGGCTTGCTGGTTGGAGAGGACATTTTGATGTGTTGTATTGTGCGGAGTAGGTTGTATTTTTGAATAAAAATCCACTGTAGGCAAAATAGGTCTGCTTTCTTTAACACATTGATGACAATATGAGCCACCGGTGGCTCATAACATTTCGCTATTTTTTGTACTCCTGCCGTCAGCTTTTTATAGATGCTTTTCTGTTTTCTAATTATTTGTGATAGGAGGATGTCCTACAGGATAAGCAAGAAAATTGTCTTTGGGGTGCTGATTACAAATCCGACATCTGTTTTGGTAATACGGTGGACTAGGATAGGCTACGGTAGGTACGGGTGACTGAGGCTTTCGGCGATTCCCCGTACCTACCGTAACCTACCGTACTCCACCGTAATACCAAAAACGGATGTCAGATTCGTGATCAGCACCTCAAGAAATTCCATAGGCAAAGTTTGGTCAAAATCGTTGACCATGACTCCGACAGCTTTACTCGCCCTTACCTACAGTAACCCATCGCAGTCGGCCGAAATTTCATAAACGGATATCAGATTCGTGATCAGCACTCTAAATAACCCCTCTGGTCGAAGTTTGATAGGAAAAAACACAAGACGAAGAAGTGGTCCGCGAGGGACAGTATGAGCCACCGGTGGCCCATAGCGCGTGAGCGTAGAAGCGCGCGCGTATCCCAGGCTGCTTTTTGCCGAAAAATGCGGTTGTCGTCAATGTGTTAATTCCGAATCACAAATGTAAAGTTGACGCAACACAATGTGCAATATGAGCTTTCGTTATTTTTATGCAGTGTACGCTTTTCGTTCTCCATTCATCTTGGCCTCAGAAAGGATTAAATATTTGTTGTGCAGTCGGTTCTCGTTGTTTTGGTGTCATGCTTACGCATAGAGGTGATCAGTGTTAATGTGACAGCAAAAGGAAACAAAAGCTTTGTGGGCCACTAATGTAAAGAGCCTAAAGGTATATCTCAGTGTTTACGTTACGTTTCCAATGTCTTTCAGAACGGCTTATCGGTAGCCTACATAAGCATGCCTTCGAAGTCCTAGGAACAGCAAGCTTTCTTTTTTGTACGTTTGACTGACCAAGAACGTCGTTTGTTTATTTCTCCACTTCTATGTTTCTAACATTTTTCGCAAATGATTATATGTAGTCTATGTTCTCCATAAGTTAACTGTTGTGATGCATTTCAGTCAAAGCATGGACGGACAAGAACGAGGCGGTTCCTTTCTGAAAGACTACCAACTTGTTGCCATAATAGTTTTTTGCGTAAGTGTTTCAAACTTAGCCAGTTTATTTTCAGGGCGGCTCGAAACTGGATCCGCAAATTTTTTAAGTTTCAGATTCAGATTGCGAAAGTGCATCAGAATTAACAGGATCCTTCATTGGCACTGGAAACCTCAACATATGCGCAGTTAGAAAGCCCGGAGAAAAACTTATAAGAGAATAAAAAGGAAGAATTTCAACTCAACATTTCAAACCTTGGAATTCTAAACGAACGTGGAAGAGAGGCGGTGGACCGCAAGGCGATTGATTTTGTTTTCGTAGTCTCCCCCGATCTAGAAGCCGATACGAGTTTCTCGCACAACGCGGCCACGGCCTTCACGTCTTCTGGTCTTAAAACCTCGACATTGCTGTTGTCAGTGTTTATGATGCTTCTGTTGCGCGAGCTCATGTGGAACTATTTACTGGCCTGACGTCTCGTCGTCTTCAGAAACCTAAAGACGGTTTGAGGCTTTATTTTTTTAACAAAGTTGGAGACTGCGCAAAAAGCGGGGAGATTTATCAGATCGAGTGCGGGACCTGTAATAGCACATACATAGGAGAGTCCCCATATAGTCGAATTAAGAGCATCTAGCTGGCAAAAGCGTAGCATGTCAACTCTGCTCGGCAAGCATATGATCGAGGAGTACAACGATTAGGAGTATCTTGTTACAGGATGTTTTGTTGCGATCAAAACTCTTGCGCCAGGCAGGACTCGAACCCGCATCTTCTGCTTTCCGGGCAGCGATGTTCGCCTTAGGGCCTCTACAGAGTCTCGCGGCAGCACCCCGAGAACTCGTCCATATCGCTTCCGCCGCAGTGGGACCCACGCTGCCACTGTGGTGGAAGCCCAAAGGTCCTCGAGGGCTGCCGCAGTTCATGGCGGCTCTCACCCGCAGCGCCAGGAGCTGCGGGTGAGACCCGCCGGAGGGCGTGATAGAAGGGTGTCCATTATGGTTCATCTATTCTAAACATTTTCTAAAACGAATCTACATGCTAGGGATATAGTAGGTTGGTGCATAATCTCTGTCCATAAAGAAGCTTGACAACCAACAATATAATCACCGGTAGTGTCGACAAATGGAGGTGTATGGAATCCTGTACTCAAAATGTAACGCAAAAAAGCTTAGCACGATATTAGGTGATCTTAATTGCTTGGAAAATCTCCGTGACCTTCCAGTCACAAGTTAGTCTTCTGAGGTTTAAGGAAAACCCTTGCACAGAAATGGAACAAGAAAGAAGACCGTTCTTTTTAGTACGAGGTATAACTGCATCGGACGGACCTATCGAACTTAACAAGGCATCGGAGAGAATGCGGTCATCACAAAGGCTACCACATTATCTTGGAGCTGCTTGTCAAACGAGGAAATTTTAGCGGAGGTAGATCGACAAAAATGAGCAAGCGCAAAATGGCACAAAACTGTTGAGTTATAAAAAGTGTTCTATTAGATTTCAGGGCTTAGATTCAAGAACTAACTTGACTTAGAAAACGCTTCTTCACAAAAGAAAAAGCGTTCTGCTTACTTCGTGTCTGACATTCTTAGAGGTCGTAACTGCCGGCAAAAGTACGCAGTGTTGCGTACAGCAGCCCTTGCGGCGCCGCACCACCCGCCGTTGTCATGGCGGGTCCGCGGCACCCGCAAGACTCTGCTGCCGGCCTTACACCACCGGCGCTGTTTGACCGCACGTAACATCCGCGATATCCTCGAGGTCTGTCAGCACCCACCCGTGATACGGGATGGGCCGGCCGCTGATATCAGCATGGAACCGGTTAAGCTGAAGACCTTACTAGTAAGAATGCTTGAACACATTTGCTTAAGCCTGGAGCGACTGGTAGAGAGGCTATATGTTGTCACAGGATGCTTTGTTGCGATCAAAACTCTTGCGCCAGGCGGGACTTGAACCCGAATCTTCTGCTTTCCGGGCAGCGATGTTCGCCTTACACCACTGGCGCTGTTTGACCGCACGTAACATCCGCGATATTCTCGAGGTCTGTCAGCAGTATGTTAGGAGTAAGATGTTTTGTGCTCAAATCTGACGTACGAGACAGAGATTTCGTCTAGGAAAGGCGTTTCAGATTTCTCCCTGAAATCCATTAGTGAATTAATGTGACTAGTGTGTCTATTACGAGTGATCCCGCACCGTTTGAGTCTGAGAATGACCAAGAGCAGGATTCACCAAGGACTTACAGCAACTTAACGGAGAAAATACAACCCAAATCCATGAAAGCGCGGCTTATCAAGCTGCGCTATCAGGCTGTATTTTCGCCGTTAAATTGATGTACGTCGCTGATGAATCTGGCCCCAGGAGCAAAGCTGCCGCACTCAATACTATTTGTTATACACCGCTCACCGCGATCGACGCCGGAAGGCCCCCGCACACTTCTGCGACGAGCGGCAACCGGAGAAGCTGAAAGGCACGACCCATCGTCTGCGGGCGCGCTCAGCGGCGACGGCGGGGTACTGTACACACTCTTGTCGAGACCAACTGGTGCTTGACAATAACGCCTCTGGATCCCCGCCGTGAAAGGGCAGAGCGCAGACAGACTTTCTTAGCGCCGCTGGCGGCGAGCTCTGCGTCCCTGTCCTATGGTTAAGGATAGGGCAGCGGCAACGCAGCAGAAGTGTGCTTGGGCCTCAATGAAATGCTCCCATCTCGATCCCATTGCGCCGCCCGATCGATATGAAAGCATATCATTAGACGTCACACGAGATGAGCGGTGCTGTAACAAAGGCCTTAAGGCCCACGCACACTTCTGCGACACCGCGGCGCGGCAAGAGGGGCGACTGCCACTTCCGCGAAATCCGGCTGTCGCGGCGCGGTCGCGTTAGAGCATCGTTATAGACAACGGGACCGACGTCCTAGTGCATGTCGCGCCGCCAGGAATGATTTGAACCATTCCAGCTTGCGGCACCCAGCGCGGCATCGCCGGCGATAGCCGCCGCGACAGCCGCAAGAGTGTGCATGCCCCCTCCTTGCGGCACGTGTCGCAGTGTCGCGTCGCGGCCGTCGCGGCCCTATGCTTTATCATGGTCGCGCCGCGCTGTCGCAGAAGTCTGCATGGGCCTTTAATGTTTGACGAGCGCGGACAGTGCGACTCATTCGCTAGGCGGAGTGGCGTTCTTCCCCCCGCCCTTTAAACAGAGGCGTGGCATGTGTCTGCGTCTCCACCATCTCGTAAGGCAGCCACTGGACTCTCGAGGAAGCCGCCCAGGGGGTTGGGGTGGGAGGGCCATGGGGTAGAACGCTCGTCCCCCATTCGCTACTGGTCCAACTGACGTCGAGCGGAAGCCGAATCGCTACATTCAGACGGTGGAGCGTCCTATGAGTTTGTTTCCACTTTTCGAACTTTGTGTCATGTGTTCATTGTGTTTCCGGCTTTAGGGGCCAGATTCGGCAACCGCTTACCGCCCTCTAATGGTGAAAGTACAGCCAAACCTGGTGCTGATGAATGTCATATCAGCTGGTTTGGCGGTAATTTCACCGTACGAGCGGTAAGCGGATGAAGAATCCAGCCCCAGGTCGTAAGGACTAGTAGGTGAAGCACTTGGTGGGGTAGCTTGCAAAGATACTCTCGAACCGTTTTTAGGCTCCCGAAGACGACGACACGGTCGAAACGTCACGTCAAAAGATAGTTAAATCTAACTGCCTCGCAGCACAGAAGCATTATAAACGCAGACAACAGCAATGCCGTAGATTTAAGACTACGGGACGTTAAGTTTATTAGACAACGTAACCACAGCTGGCGTTCATTAGTAATGCAGAGCGACTGTGCCCGTACCGCACGTGGCGACACAATACCCAACCATACAATATTTTGTTCACTAATATGGAGTTGGTTTGAAACATAAGAAAGTATAAACTACAAAGAGATCAAGGCGCTACTTAGTTTGACAGATTTCAGATTTCATTTATCGGTGCAGTAGCTAATTGGCTTGTAGCGACGATGACACTTCGTCTGCCATCGATGAAGAATTCGTTTGGTCGGCTATTATCCAGTCAGTCGACTGGTGAAGCAATATTGTGCTCTACATTTGCTTTCCTCTATTGTCCTATGGTATTTTTGTAAGTTTCAACATAAGTATACATAAGAAAATATCTTGTGATTGAATACCGAGGAAGGGAAACGTAAGAAGGCATTTCTTTCATTAAGCATTTTAGCGAACTAAATGTGCTGAAGGACTCATCACGACGGCTTGGAATGATACTTCTGATCTGCTATGATATTTGCATATATTCACATCTTTTTATCGCGTTAAATCGTTTGGTTGCGATTTGCTTCCCGATAAACTACAAGACATTCTTCAGGCAAGGGCTAGGCAGGAGCTGTCGACAAGCAAAATTACAACTAATTTGAACTTCAAGTTTAGTCCGAGAAATACTAAGGCGTTTATAGCTGCATCGTGGATTGTATCTATAATTCCAGCATTAATCTTGTATGGTTACAGTAAGTTTCTGGTTTCAAGGCTTCCCCATGCATTGTTAACCAACATAAAAATGCTGTACATTTACTCCCTTTAGACGACTGCGATTTTATTTACGAAGGAAGTATCTGGACATTTATTTTTACGCAAACAGAGGTAAGTCTACAAGTAGTAGGTTGCTAGGGCTAGCGCGAAATGTTTCGCAATTCAAATGGACGAAATTATTGGCTTATGGTCTCGTTTGGAGATCTAAGAAGGGAGTAGTATTTAATAGAAGTAGGTGCAAATCTATAAACAGGGAGTTTTCAAATTCTTATACTACTACGTACAATAGCATAGAACAACGTAATAGTGATCGCTCAAAATGTAATTATGTAAAACAACAACAGTGACGACAAACAACAGCAGTAAACGTGCCCTGTTTCGCCTTTATTTTCTTACAAAAAAGTTTAGAATTAGTTAATTCAAAGTTCATCAGAGATGAAGGAAACTAATTAGCTTAGTTGTTAGCACAGTAGAGGATGATTTGACCGTAGTGATAGTACATATGACAACCAGGGTGCAAATGGTGCATTTGTCATAAGAAGTAGAGAGCGGAAATGCAAAGATCAAATTAAGGCATGCAAGTTTATCTCATGGAATATTGATTTCTACAAAGATATATCTATTGTTACGATAATTGCTGCACTGGATATTATAACAATCATTAGGGTTCATATCTTGAACGTGAAGGTAAGTATATATTTATGTAGGGATTACAGTGAATTCGAGATTCTCAGAAACAACAATACTCTCTTAAAGATGCGAAGAACACAGCTGCACATGGACAAAACCAGGAGAAAAGAAATCAACTTCCTTAGACAGGTACTTTCATGAAGGGATGAAAAATGCAGTCCTTTGAACCAATCATACAAGATATACGTTAGTGTATGTAGGATAGTGTCACCTTCACACAATGTGTCGTGGAAGTGATAAGTAAAAACCACAGTTAGACGTCTTAGGCCTCTGTTATACTCCCGCGGGAGCTTCCGCGGATGGGCGGAAATCGCGTCGGGACCCCGCGCCGGGCCACTCGTCGCGGCCCGCCACGCCCGCCTCCGCCGTGCACCATTGGTCCGCGGACGTTCCGCGGATGCTCCCGCGGGAGTATAACAGAGGCCTTAACCTAGTAGAACGAGGAAAATACATACATCATTGTGGGAGCGCTGAGTTTTTGACACCACCGGCGTCAAGGCCTCCGCACCCTTTTGAAGCACGTGGCGGCGGCAGGCGCCAGAGACACTGTACTCGTTCTACTCGGGACCTACTGCTGCTAACCGCTTTTCCGTCTTCTGTGTGCGCTCAGAACGCTGCGGCAAACCAGCGACAATAATGGTGTGAATCATTATTTTCGCTACCACGCTTGCGGCGCCGCCGCCGCTACAGCTCTCGCCATCGACGGCGGCGCCGCAAGCGCCTATCCTCCTGCCCTATGGTTGAGGATGGGACCGCCACTTTGCCGCGAAAGTGTGCAGAGGCCTTAGGCATGTCGATTGCTCATGGTGATTTCGCAAAGAAACTGCATTCCTAGGAGGTGAACTACATTCCTAACGCATTCAGTTTGCAGACGGACTCAGCTTTGGTGGTTAGCTCACTCCCTAACCTAATAGCAAATCATTGGAAGAAAATAATATTGTGAGAGCAGCATAATATCCTACATACCCATATTGACGGGAACGAACCTCCAAAGCCACCGTTGCCATTGTTTCCACCAACATCAAATGAGATCTGCTCGTAGCCTTTCAAAGAAAAAATACCCTGTGCGCTGTTCTACTACTTTTTCAAGATAGTGGTATAGCATAATAATATAGTAGTAAAAGTAATTAATTATAAATTAGCAAAATAATAGCGAAATAGGATATAATTCTTTTCAAATGAATTATTATCACAGATTATGGCACAAAATACTGTCATAATTTTAGGCCGTTCTTCAAGGAATTGTGTTCACAGTTGAGCTTTTTACTTATTTTTACCTGGCATGGCAATTCGAGAACAAATGGGCCACTTGGTGTTTATCTACGGTCGCTTGGAACATCGTCCACTGCACGGATGCGTAAGTTTCCATCTATTGAAAAAAGAAAAAATCTCTTGGATCTCTTTGCTTTTTGATTGTTAGTAAGGACTACGTTATACTTCGGCGACACATCTGCGACGCGGCGACCCGTCTTCGCCAGACTGTCGCCGACAGTGTCGACGACAGGAATGCATGGGAGTGCATTTTTGGTATCGGAGCGCGCTTCAATGGCATCATTTGGTAACCAGTCAGAAACGCGGGCGTAGAGGAGTGGGAAGAATAGGTTGTTCCTTCCGTCCCACGAGGCAGAGTGGCGCTATTCCTCCTCTCCCCCCCCCCCACTCCCCCATTAAACAGAGGCGTGGCACGTGTCTGCGTCTCCACTATCCCGTAAGGCAGCCACTGGACTCTCGTGCAAGTCCAGGGTGTTGGGGGTGGGCGGGTCAGGGGTAGAATGCTCGTTCCCCCTCCCAGGTCTGAAGCTCACGTGTGGTAGTCTAGCGACATCTTCATGCTTTTGGGGAGGGGGACGTTCTGCCTGAATGCCGCGCGGGCAAAGACGCGGGACAGTGCCTGCGGAGCCAAATCCAGTCTAAGTCTTGAAATATATGATGTGTGAATTAAAACGTTCGACAAAAAAATCAGTTACGAAACGCTAAAGAGATGACATGTTGAAACTAACGCTTAGGGAAATGGTCTTCACAATTATTAGAGGGATGTTTAGTTGCGGTCAAAACTTGTGCGTCAGGCGCCAAGGCTCAAGTCCCGCCCGTAGCAAAACTCTTGATAGCAACTAGACACCTTTCTAAGAACTTCTACCTCCTTTGTCACTAAGTGGTCTCCCAAGATGGCTTCGATTGCCCATGAGACATCGTAGAGCTCAAGGACTGCTCGAAATATGAAGAAAATCAGATGTATACACAAGCGACATGCACTGAATTCGTAAATAAACCTAGGAAGTGCCGTATCTTGAAGTCTGACTCAAAATTTCTGCGTAGGCCGCGCCCGACGGCCAGCGACACCTTGTCGCTGTGTTGCGCAAGCCGACCACGTCGGCGACGGGAGTATAACACCCACTTCAGGCATATGCTATACTTCGGCGGTAGCGCTCGGCGGGTGTAGCAACCCGTGCAACACTGTAGCCGAGCACGTCGCCAACGTTGTCGCCTGTAGCGTCGGAGGGATGCTATACCCCCGTCGCCGACAGCGTCGGTGACAAGTTATCGTTTGTTGTCGCTCGACGCGAGAGAAACAGAGCACGCACGCTCTCTCTCTAACTCGTCATGCCGGAACAGGTACTCGGCGACAGATTGTAGGCGACGGGTCGCAGCGTCGCCAACGTGTCACCGAAGTATAACATATGCCTGAGTCGCGGCCGGTGACAGTGTTGCGCGGATTGCTACGCACTGCGCATCACCCGCCCATCACCGTCGCCGAAGTATAACACATCCCTAACGTGTGATGCAGTCCAAAAAGTGTCTAACTTTCTAAGATAAAACTTAGTGAATAATAACCATCAGTAAGAATCTGTGCAGTTGAATTAGCCTTTTGTGCAGATTAATTAGTTTTTTTAGTTTTTTAATGTTTTATAACATTCGGGCATTCACTGTTTCAGATTGATCATTATCGGCTTTAACGCCGAATTCAGAAAGCTTGTTTCTTCACCAACGCACATTTTTGGTAAGCTTGCTTCTACTAATGTTTGACACGTTTTGATAATCTTTTAACGTTATGGAGGCTATAATCTAATAGATAAATGTTTTGTTACGAGCAAAACTCTCGCGCCAAACCGGGCTCGAACCCGCACACCACGATTTCCAGGTAGGTTGCTGTGCCGTAAAGCATCGGTGCTGTTTGATTGCACGGAGCATCCACGGATATCGTGGATGTAGCATTTTGTCCGGAAAGAGGAGGGTAAGGGTTCGAGTCATGCTTGGGGCTGTAGTTCTGGTAGTAACTAAAAAGCCACCTGACTAATTCTACTAATGTTTAACAACAGGTGTGCATTATACGATTTTTTATCGATCAGCACTCTCGGGCAAATCTTTATTTCTCGCACTTCGTAGTGCTCTTATACAAGGTATAGATAACATTTCTAGACAGCTACCTGAACAAAATCATGACATTCGTCCAGAACGTTCCCAAAGGTTGCCGGAGAGAGTCCGGTGAAGCTTTGAAAAGTTGTTTCGTCAAAACCTTAGGAATTCTATGAAGGCGGGATCTACAAATTACCTGACAAATGCTAATATGTTGAAAATAATAACGGTGCATATGCTGTTGTATGCATGGAAGGAGAGAAAGAAATAAGTATGCAAAATACTTTGCTTACAACCTAATATTAATGTCATTCAAAAACGTTCAATAGAAAAAAAGAGTTACTAAGATCCCTTTGTTGCTGGATAGTTCTACCGCCGAACTGAAAATTAAGCATTATCTCCTCTCAACTCGTTGACGACCGTGATATTTTTTTGCATGTCTGGCGCATGGGACCAATCGAAGTTTCGCTACGTCGAGAGTTGTTTTGTTAATTGAAGCCACTTCGTGTCGAGAAGCTCAGTGAAGCAGTAACTGGATATTGTTTTGTAGGCAACACTTTCAACAACTATGTCTAAAGATAACGTGAAAAAATACCTTCGAAAAACTTGAATCCAACTAGAAAAATTTACATGAATGCGACGCGATATCGTGTCGTATCCTTCCCCTCGTCAACTTGTTACAAAAGAACTTCTTAAAAGAACTGCAATAGTGGTGAAAGAATTAAGCAATAATGCGTCTAAACGACTATTTTTTTATACTTACACTGAATTGTGCGCCATAACAAAGAGTTCGGTTGTCCAGAAATTCTCAGCGTTTTGAGCGCTTCACTTTGAGCTACCACAACTTTCTCAAGTCTTATCGGATTTAGTTGATATAAACACCGTTTGAATCAGCACTCTTTTGCCAACGGCCCTCCAGTCGACTTATTCCATCAGCGAAAAAATTAGGTGGTCGGGATATGACAAAACCCACGAAAGCTTTTTTATTTGGTCCTGATTGGTGAAGATTTTACCAGCGAGAAAGTTCTGAAAGTGTTCGAAAAGGTGGTAGTCGGATAGCAAGAGGTCTGGAGAATATGGCAGATGGGCAGAACTTCAACCCTTAATTCCTTCAATTTTTGAATAGTGATTTGTGAAGCGTGTGGGCGGTCGTTATCGTGCAGAGGAATCAAGCCTCTTCTCTTGACCAATGCTGGCTGAAGCTGTCGCAATTTTCGATGCACTTCGTCGAATTCCTTACAGTAGGAAAAGTGCTGTGATCGTTTGGCCTGGTGCCAAAATCTTGTAATTGATCACATCAGCCGTCGTGACCACCACAGAGTGACCATTACCTTTTCTTGGTGGAGGTTCGCCTTCGGAAAATGTCTGCAGGTTCTTCGGCATCCAACCACTGTCCGGAACCTTTCCTGTTTCTTGTTTTCAAAGCATCCGCAACAGCAGTTTTACTGACGTCTAAAGGCCCCCACAGACTTCTGCGGCAACGCCGCTCGCCGCTGTGATTAAGGATAGGGCAGGGACGCCGCTGGCGGCGAGCTCTGCGTCCCTGCCCTATGATGAAGGATAGGGCAGCGGCAACGCCGCAGAAGTCTGAGAGGGCCTTAACTCTTCCGCGATCCCTCGAACTGTTTGAGATGGTTCGGCTTCCACCAATTCCTTCAACTCGTCGTCCGGGATTGCTCTGGGCCGACCGCTACGGGGGTCATCTTCGAGGCTGAAATCTCCAGTCCGAAGTTCACTGAACCGCTGGCGCACAGTGCTTTCTTCAATACTATTAGGCCGCGCATTTGATTGATTTGTCGAGCTCTCCCGGCTGTGGATTATCCCGTTGTTCGGAACTGCTCCTTCGACATACTTCAATAAGCCCTTCAAGAACAAAGATATAAAACAACGTCGAAACATAAATTACTTAGTCAGATAGAACGGAAAATTCCGCACAGAAAGTAGCAGTAATGGGCAACGCAAGCGGAATTCTCATGTAATAATAGACGAATGAAAAATAGTAACACAAAACGCTTTTCGGACGGGCAACCTAATAATTAACATAGACGGCATAGACAACAAAGACTATGGTATGGAAGCTCAAATATGTTAGTTGTATGATGTCTGCGCTGCAATAGGGAGTCGCATTTATTATGTCTCACTGCTACAATCTTAAACGCTCACATTCCAGATGGCAGAACCTCACTCATACACATCATGCCAACACCTGCAGATCTACTCAGCAAACATTGAAGCAACTCGCAACGGAGGGTCACGAATATACGCACTAATGTTATTTCAACATTGCTTATTGCACTGTCGTTTGTGAGGGATGTCTGTGATATTCCAAGCGACCCGGTGTGGAGGTCTCGCTATCACGCAAGTACCTTTGTGATGATGTGTGCAAATAGTTTCAATGTATAGCAAAGAAATGTACTGTGAGAGCGTGCCCAGGTCTAATTTGCATGCAATGTAGTGATTGCGTCAACTATTTCACATTGTTCATACTTTTTTACTCTGCGGATAAATGACTGGAAAGTAGCAGAAAAACAAGCACAAATTTGGCGTTCGATGTCCGGAATTCTGAGCGCAAAGAGCTCTAGGCGCTTTGATATAACAAACAAAATTACAGTTACAGAGTGGTCCAAAACAACCTGATGAAGGTTTGACGTTCTCCCAAGCGAACGTATGTATTTACCTGCAGCAGCGGCGGCAGTGGGCAATATTTTTTTGTGCGTATCTTTCTGTCCGTGTCATAATTTTTCAAGTTGTATTTTGCACCAGTCACGGTTTTTCTCAAGATGTCAAGCCATCGCACCGCGATTTAGGAGCTCCATCGTCAAGGAAAGCAGCAATGCGACATCGTTAATGTGCTCAGTCGACTGCCTCCACAAAACTCGTTGATATAAGGAGCTTGGCCATGAAGGTAGTCATCCAGCACAAGGAAGAAGTCGCACTGCGAATACGCCGCAGTGCCGGAATAGCATCGAGAAGCGAAAAATCCCAAATCCGAGGGTCTCTTGAGAAATGGGAAGGACAGAGTCAGTGCCAAGCGCCACCACAGCCTGGACGCCCAGAAGGAACTCTGCGTCGGGGGTGGAACGATGACCTTCAGATGACCTATGTACGGCCCATCGCCAAAAACTTCACCAAGCGTTTTGACTTCTGTATTAGCGCCAAAGGGAGTCGGTGTCAGTCTCACATCGGTCATCATCGGTCTCATCATCGAATAGCCGGAAAGAAACGCTGACCGATGTCCTCCAAGGTTCAAAGAGTTCAGCTGGACAGATGGACAAGAATAAGCGCGAACGGCTCCATCGGAGGCGACAGCTCAAGCTGCGGGCCGGAAGTCGCGGCTGGGAGCGAACATTTTTCACGGACGAGAAGCTGTTAATCGTGGAGAAGGCTCACAACCCCCAAACCGGCAGTATCTGATCTGGAGAGGCTCCAGCCACCTCCGTCAAACGTTGTCAAAATTCGCAGGCGTTCACGGTTTGGGGAGGAATCTACAGCAACGCGAAGACCCCTGGTTTTTGTGGACGACGAAGTAAAAAATAAATGAAGATGTGTATCGACAGGACATCTTCGATGCTATTGTACTTTTCTGGTTCCAGTAGCACTTCAGCAATGCGCAGTGGACGTTCAACAAGACCCAATCCCTGCAGACAGGGCGAAAAGCATGCAAGCATTGTGCAAGGCCAATTTTCCGGAGTTCACCATGTCTGCGGAGTGGCCACCGCAATCCTCGGATCTGAATCCAACGGACTACAACGCGTAGTCCAATGGGAAGGACAGAGTCAGTGCCAAGCGCCACCACAGCCTGGACGCCCAGAAGGAACTCTGCGTCGGGGGTGGGAACGACTACCTTCAGATGACCTATGTACGGCCCATCGCCAAAAACTTCACCAAGCGTTTTGACTTCTGTATTAGCGCCAAAGGGAGCCACCTCGAATCTGGTCGAATTTAGTGTTTCCTAGTGTCTATGTTGTTGTTATTTATGTATTGATTTGTAAACATGCCAGTTGTTTCATAGGTGCAATCAAAAAATCTTCATCACGTTTGAAACACCCTGTCGGAGCCTCTCCATCAGAAGCAATACACTCTCGTTTACAACGTGTTCATATAAGTAATATTCACCGTCGCTGAAACAGGCGTTACATCGTGCTTCCGAGATGAATTCTGTTTTGATCCAACTCTTCAGTGAAAGCGAATACCTTCAGTAAGGTTGATATCCAAAGAAGAAACGCAGAAGAAGATGGTAGTGCTTACACTAGTAACGAAGACCCATATGACCACCTAAATAAGGGTATTTTAGCGAGCCGGTAGATATATATCATCTTCACGTCGAACTGGTCACTTTTCAAATCAAATTGGACAATTTTCAAATCACATTTGACACTTTTCACGTCAAATAGAGCATTTTCCACGTCGAATTGGACACTCTTCTAAGCTAGCCTAAGCTTTTGAAATCAAGGTGAACTCTTCCAAAGACATGAAAAGAATAGAAGTGACCTTTAGACAGGGAAATTACAGACTCACTAAGATGGTTAGAATAGTTTTTGTTGAAGAAAAATTAGGTAGAACTTCCTTTGAAATTTTTTATTATAGTCCAGCTGTCCAAACAGGTTTAATACTTTAAAAATATTTTTTTTCAGAAAAAATAAAATTTAATTTTTGTTTTGAAGCAACGAGGCAGCAATCAAGTAGTGCATTAAAAGGCTGGATCGTGCCATGCATTCAAAAAGCAAGTCGCAGCGTTAGTTTGGGTGATAGTGTAAAAACTGCTCACATGCAACAAGAAAGTTAGGGTATGTGTGTGTTTTTTCGAATGTTTATGCTGCACCGCTTGCAGGTACAAAACTGCATGCAAACAAAAACTTTGCTATTAATTGAATAAAAATCACAAAGCTTCGGACGGCGTCGTGGCGCAATCCTTGTTTTGCCAATACAAAATTTTCGCCTTGCCGTTCTTCAAAATAAGCTTTAAATCATTGAATTTCCTAGATTTTTTTCTAAATTTCAAACTTTCTTTTACTGGGAAATAAATTAAAACTTTAAAGAAAGTAATACTAAAATTTTCCTTGAACAAAGAATTATTCTAACATTTTTGGAAAGATTCTAGTTTAATGTAAAAAAGCTCATTTCAGTTTGGAAGACTTCGCTTTGATTTCAAAAGTTTAGGAAAGCTTATAGGAGTGCCCTAATTGATGTGAAAAGTGTCCAATTTGGCATGAAAAGTGTTCAGCTTGATTTGAAAAAGATTCCAATTTGGTTTAATTACCCAAGTTTGAGGCTCTGAAAAAGGCGATAACGCGGAAACGTCAGCCGAAATAAAGTCTTGTGCCAATCTTGGCTACGCTGAATAAACTACTCGACTATTGTCCAATTTGATTTGAGAAGTGTCCAGTTTGATTTGAAAATTGACCAATTTGACGTGAAAATGCTATCAGGAAGGCAAATTATTGTGAGAGATCATGCCGTCTTGACTAGGCGTTTTTGATTTGCATCTCATTTAGAAATCCTTCGAGCGTAAACAGCTGTTAACGATGTTGTTTAAAGAAGTGATAAATTATGAACACACGAAAACGTTCGATCCGCCTACTTTCAAGAAAACAGTTTCCGTCTCATGCAGCTCTACTGCTGCTACTTGTCTTTATTTCTTAGTTACTTCTCGCTGAGTAGTACGAAAAATTCGGTATCGTGCAACGGGTTTTTGATTGAATGAATTTAATTTAATAATTTAATCCGTGATTTTATTTGAATGAAGGCAGTAATTCCACAGTATCTGAATATTTTGATATTACATAAGTGTTGAAAACGAATAGTGGCTAGGTAAAATCTGCTTTTACCACCATAACTGGCTTCAAACCTGAAAAAAAAACAGCTTGAAGGATTCAAACTTTTAACCACATGATTGCTCTCGTTTCTCGTTAAATGCAAAGTAGAGCAGCTCTAAAAGTAGCTGAATATTAACTGCTCAAAGTGCTGTCAAACACGTCAGAAATTATTGCGACTTGTTTGACGTCAAGTAGGTAGGTTGAACACAATTTATCAGAAATTAAAGATTATTAATGCATTATCATATTATTCGCGTAATGTTGCTTCTAACTAGGGAATGGTATCGACCTCCAATGGAACTTCAAGTTCAGTTGAGACCGGGAAAATTAGAAAGAGCTTGGAATGCTGATTACGAATATGGGTGTCAGAATTGCAAAATGAAACTCCCGAGAGAGTGATGGCCTGCCGAAATCGTAGGCCTCACCACAGGCTGGATGTACGACGCATCGGGCGCGGGAGTGGGGAATCATCAGGGCTCCTTAAGAAGGGCAGCCAGTTGCGACGGTGGCGCAGCGGTAGTGCTTACGCCCGTCGGGTGCGACGCCGTCGGTTCGGTTCCCGTCGCTGCCTGCTTTTTTGCAAATCATAATTCATCTTGTTCTGAATTATGACACGTCTCTGATAAATAGCCGTGAAAACTACAATACACGTTGGCAAAAATGCTTGAAGGCAAACAACTGCTATGGTGACATTTTTATTCACTCTGGCACCCCAAATTCAGCGAGAAGAATGACCACCACCTTTGCTGGTGAAAAGGACATAGTGAGTGAAGAAAGCGGTAGATCAACGACATTTTGTTCTTCCTCATCATACATCCTACTTACATTTTTACTTCACACATTTTTTTGTTTTTTTCCATGAATGCAAAGGTTGCTTGGAACATCTTCAGCTGTTCAATATATAATTTGGACTCTATTTGCGCAAAATAGTAAATAAAAATGTCACAATGGCATTTTTTTGCCTTCAAGCATCTTTACAAACGAGGATGGTAGTTTTCCCGGCTATTTAATCAAACACGTGTCGTGTCATAATGTACGTGTCATAATTCAGAACAGAAGGTCATTTCGAAGTTAAATTGTGATTTGCAAAAAAACCGCAGTAGCGGGAACCGAACCAACGACGTCGCACCCGACGAACCTGAGTACTACCCTTGCGCCACCGCCGCAGTTGGCGGCCCTTCTTACTGAACACTGATGACTCACCATTCTCGCGCCCGGTGCGTCGCAAGCCAACCTGTGGTGAGGCCCCGATTTTGGCAGCCCATAACTCGATCAGGAATTTCATTTTGCAAACCTGACACCTATATTCTTAATCAGCATTCCGAGCTATTTCTAATGATCCTGGTCTCAACATGAAGTCCCATGGGAGGTCGAAACCCTTCCATAGTAAGATAAAATGTAACGTTGCAGTGAAACAGCGCATATACGTTTGCGACAATCTTTGAATCTCAGCTTTTCAAGATATTTGCATGTGCCGGAACCTCCCCCTATTGGTAACTTCTTCATTGGATGATCTGTTGTTAACGTCGCTTCTTTCAAGAAACGTCTTTGTTTATAAATGAGGACCAGTCCTTGTGAAACTAAATGAACCTTTAGCGCTTCGATGGAGATTGTTAAGGCAAAGCGAGAAACGGATTGCAAATTCCAAATAACAGGAAGTAACTTGGAACTAACGAGCAAACGTAGGAGGATGCGTTAGTGAACAACATCTTCCTTCAAACGCGATATTCATGAAAGGAATCAAGGGTAAGGTACACTAGGCCTTTCGCGAAAACAGGTGATCACACTGGGCGCCATTATGTCAATGGGACGCGCATGGGTCGCGGGTATACGGATGTACCCACAACGACCGGCGGGTTTTCTCTACCCACTGATACGATTTGGCGGATAAGGTTCATCATGGGTATGTCCACATCGTGGGTATGTTAGCCCTATACCATGCATACCCGTGGGTAAGCGCATTGATGAATCCGGCCCCAGATGATTCCAAGGTTTAAACATCGTTAGTTTCAAGAATCGCTTTGCTGTTAGCTCGAACCAAAAAGAAGGACAGGACTGGAGAAATTGGTTAGTGGTTGCTAGCCAATTACTCAGCTTCGAAACATTAGGCAATGATGGAATTCCTCTGAATCATATTTCCAAAGCGAGCTTAGAAAAGCTAATGGTGGAGAAGGGTAAATCGGCGATCATAATTGCACAAACACTATACTTGCATGCACATAATGTTAGCACTACTGTCTTCTACTCCACTGGCTTAATTCAGCAGACACTATGTTTTCTTACTCGAATTATTTACATAGGAATTACTAACGCTTAGATGCATGCGAACGGAGAAACATCAGTGCGAACCCGCTTCGTAAGCACAGCTTCTACCTCACCGTCACTGGAATTTATTTTGCTTTCCAGTCTTTGGCTCTGCGTTTTGCATTTTCTCACACCACGATGAGATGCAGAGTGTCTAAAAAAATGTACACACTGCTTAAAATGTAATAACTTTGCCCACAGCAAAGATACAGGGGTGTTAAGGAGTCATAAAAAGCTTTAAAAAATAGATATTTTCTGACATAGTATGCGCCATGCGCTCGTCTGGAACTCTGCATTTTACACTCGATTGATTCGCTTTGCTTGAACAAAGGATAAAGGATGGCGTTACTCAATCCCTTTTGGGATCCGCCTGCGCATTCTATACTTCTACGGGATTTCGTGGAAGCGATATGAATGTGTATTTGGCCATACAATGACTTGCGGTGGCCAGTTAATGAACAAGTCAGCGCTTTATCCTTCCCAGACACGTCGGGTAGCAATTCGCCGACCCCGGAGGGATGGAAGGCTTGGTTGGCCTGGGCGGAAAATCCGAACCAAGAACCTAGTATCGGGTGCTCGCGACCATCGGCGCCTCCTCCGACTGCGCTACACGCGCCCATTGCTTGAATACTTGTTATAATTTCTCCGCAAAGTGGCCGTAACGATTGGTTTGTGCTTTTTAAAGGTTTAAACTTAAAAACGCACTATGGCTTGCAAAAAATGTAGGGTATCCTAGAAATGCTGGTGGTGTTTGAGAGGTTCTAACATCGCTACTAGTGAAGCTTTTGAAGAAGTTTGAGGCCCATATATAAGCCCAGGATATCGAAATTTCTGTGACTTGCAAATATTCAAGATTTCGCCATGCTTCATCTGAAACCTTGCATTTCAGCCTCGACTGATTGTTGAGGAACTGTGCGCATGATTCAGTTCTGAAGCAAATCGCCTCTGCACTTCGGAGATGTTTCAAAACTTCCAATAGTACTTCAGTACAAATTTCTTCTCCTGGAAGGAAAGTCTAGAGCCAGCAGGCATGACTCCTGCTATGGGCTTAGATATGCAGAGAGAATTAAAGAGAGGGTTATTGTGGAATCAATAGACTCGTATGTCACATGTCCTTCACGCAATTGTCAAGTTCTAAACGTTAAAAGAAGAACAGTGCAGGTTAGGATAAAGGATAAGGGATAAAGGACGGCGTTATTCCATCTCCTTGGGATGCGCCACGCATTCTACTTCTACGGGATGTCGTGGAGGCGAGTTGAATGCGTATTTGGCCATACAATGACTTGCGGTGGCCAGCCGATGAACAAGTCAGCGCTTTATCCTTCCCAGACAAGTCTGGTACCATTTCACTGACCCGGAGGGATGGAAGGCTTGGTTGGCCTGGGCGGGAAATCCGAACCAGGAAGCTGATATTGGGTGCAGGCGACAGCCGGCGCATCGTCTGACTGCGCTCCACGCGCCTTTCTCAGTGCAGGTTAATGTGGTCAATTAGTAACAAGAATACGACAAGTATTCGGCCCATGTACATTCAATCGGGTGTGGAATGCAAGAATTCAAGTGGGGGCGTAGCGCAATTTGACTAATTGCATACCACAGAAATCTCGATATCCTGTGCTTGAATCTTAAACATCTTCCAAAGCTTCACTAGCAAAAATATTAGAACTTTCAAGCAGTACCTGTATTTTTAGGATACCCTGCACTTTTCGCAAGCTGTAATGTATTTTTAAGTTTTAAACCTTAAAAGAAGCACAAACCAATCGGTGCAGCCACTTTGTGGAGAAATTTCAAAAGTATTCAAGCGAAACATAATTACTGTGAAAGTGTGAAACTTAGAGTTTCAGACGAGTGCATAGCGCATTCCATACTTCTCATATGTCATAAAATTGCTATTCTTTTAGGCTTTCATATGACCCCTTAACCTCTCCAGTATCTTTACTGGGAGCAAAGTTATCAGACAGTGTAGACATTTTTTGAAACATCCTGTATTTCGAAGCATTTTGCGTTATTTTTCTATGCCTGCCAAAAGCGTTAAGCTGTCATCATAGCTACAATGCAGCCTGCCTTTCATTTTCTTGTTGTCGTAATATTCTCGTTTTGTTGAATTTTGAAAATGCGATTTAGATAGAAATGGACGAAAATGAGCGAGGTGGCTTTTTTCTTAAGGATCATCAAATTGTTGCCATTGTTATTTTCTGTGTGAGTATTTTTATTTGATGTTTATTATGGGGTATTAAAGCTGAGTATGTCAGTGACCATGATCTTGATGGAAGGAGCCACCTTCTAAACCTGAGTGTCCCGCCCCCTTTAAATTTGTGATAAGTGTCTGTTTCACGACCTACTCGCTCATCATAGGCAATAAACTGTCCATCTCCACGATTATCCTGAAACTTATGAATTTGAAAGTTTTAAAAACCAATAGCTCTGAGATCGGTGAACATGAAAACGCGACAACTGTTGCACTGACGCACAGCAACAATTGTAGCAAAACGTCAGCCCGTTCATTCAAATGTGCATATCGAACGTCTGCACTAAGCGATTACAGCAACTTCAGAAATTACTCAACCATTGCCGTTTCGTGTGGTATTGTCGTAGTGGATCCATTTCTCATACGACGTCACGACGGGATCCTAGAAAACGCTGTTCTGGTTCAGCGAATGAGAATTCCAGCGATGGCGACTCACGCTGTCTTGTTTGCGTCGCGCAGCTGTGGCACACCGATTTGATTTTCCAAAAATTTGCAAAAATCGGCCATGATAGAAGTGACAACCGAACCTCTGTGCGAGCTCACGTGTAGTCTGTGTTGGATCCGACTCAGCTTCTTTTAGTTCCTGGCCATCCACAACTTAAAGACGCCACTGAGTTCCTCGTCTTCAAGGCTCTCAACACCGTCTCGGAATCGTGGAAGCCTTTGCCGACCTTGATATAATGATGGACCTTCGTTACCAAATACTTCAAACAAGATTAGCTGTGATTCCGCACCAGTTCTTCTTTGCTTGAAGTCGTACAGCAAGCAAGCCCGCACTCGGTACTTTTGCTCGATCATCGTTAAAGGATAAAAAGGATAAAGCACGTTAGTCAATCCCTTCTGGGATGCGCCAGCGCATTCTTCTTCTACGGGATGTCGTGGAGGCGACATGAATGCGTATTTGGCCTATACAATGACTTGCGGTGGCCAGCCGATGAACAAGTCAGCGCTCTATCCTTCCCAGACAAGTCTGGTACCAATTCACCGACCCCGGAGGGATGGAAGGCTTGGTTGGCCTGGGCGGGAAATCCGAACCAGGAACCTGGTATCGGGTGCACGCGACAGTCGCGCCTCCTCCGACTGCGCTACACGCGCCCCGATCATCGTTAATCTAAAAAATTCTTTAAAAGGGAAACGGATCGGAACGAAACTGTGGCGAAAGATGCCTTCGGAAACGCTTGTTAAACACGTAAAGTTAAGTGATCCAAGAAATAATTTAGTGTGAGAAATGATAACCCGAAAACAAGCGACGTTTATAATCCGACAACCTAATAAAAGCTTTCACTTTGAAGGAGGCTGATTTTAATGTGAAAAATTGTTCAGTCTTTTCAACATTGAGTGCGAGAATTTTGAATGCTGTTTGAATTTGGACAAATCGAACCCCAATGTCGTCTAAACAATTAAATAATTTTTATGTACTTCGTTATTTCATTAGTTCTTCATTTCTACGGGCTTTCCAATAAATTCCCTTATTAAACCATGACTATTTTGGAAATTGTGGCAAAAAATTTACTAGTACTGCTTTCATTGCTTTCATTATGTTTGCAGGCAAGCACTGTTGGTTTTGACTGGTTCACTTCAAACGATCATATCTTCTTCATACTCATCAAATTCAGTCAAAAAGGCACCACTTGAATGATCACACATTTTCCCACGCATTATCAATTGATAAATTCCATGAGCAAAACAATTGGGTAGTCGAAATGCGACCATTTCCAGAAAGGCTTTTTTGAGTGGCCCAGATTTGCAAGGGTTCTACCTGCGAGAGAGTTCTGAAAGTGCTTAAAAAGGAGGTGGTCGGTTGGCGCAAGGTTTGGTGAGTATAGTGGGTGAGGAAGAACTTCAACTCTGTTCATTTCAGTGTGCTAATCATTATCCCAAAAGATGGAAAATGTTGAGATTAAGACTTTGCCGTAACAAACGGAATATGATATTGAATTATGTTGTGTATTGGTTGCACTGCTTCTGTTTTTGAATAGATGATTGGCATGTAAATTGTTTTTATAACTGTTGTTGATTCGACAAACCCTTGCAGTCAGAAATTCTTACAGATCTCCTTCTTCGGATCGTTAGCAAATTGGCTTGTCGCCACAACGGCTCTTCGCATACCTGCCATGAAGAATCCGTATGGACGATTGTTGACCAGCCAATCGACAGCGGAAGCCTTGTTTTGTTCAACATTCGCTTTTGCCTTTTCACCGATGGTGTTCTTGTGGGTTTACCTTATGCTCCATGGTCAGAAGAAGCAGAACTCCTGAATGAATGGTATTCCAGTGACATCCGGTCTTTGAAAGCCGCTTCGGGTGTAATTGGAATGACGGTCACAATTTGCTACAATACTTGCATAGTTTCTCACCTCTTTATTGCATTAAATCGTTTGATTGCTATTTGCTTGCCAATGCACTACGGCATAGTTTTCAGGTGAGATAATGAGTTTCGTTCTAAATGTTTTGACAACTGACTTTATTTTTAAACCAGCACAACAAACACTATGGTGATTATTTCTATAACTTGGATTATTTCCGTAATTCCAGAATTATTAATGTATATTTGCTGTGAGTTTTTAGCGACTCCGATATCACCGATGCAGCATTAAGTCTTCTCATTTTCAGACGATTGTGATATTGTGTACGACGAAATTTCGTGGACATTTGCTTTTAAGCAAACAAAGGTAGGTGCAAAAAATAAAGTTTATCTAAACACAAAACTTTGTGCTCTTCAAGTGAAAGGAAATTTTCAAAATATGGAAGGCGTTACCTTCTTAAAGTTTATGCATGAAATCAAACCCACTGGATGTTGATTATATTGTTTTTTTTTTGCCGTTTACATCAAAGATTAGTTGTGCATTACGATTCCGAAGCTACGGCCTAAATTGCGAGGTTGATGATAAGCAATGCTGTTCTTCTGCGGCTTGTACTGGAATTTCAGTTTTTGATGAAATGTACTCCTTTGTACCTCAGTAATGTTATGCTGTGCCCGTGTAGCTCAGCAGCAGGAAGTCCAGGCTGTTGTATGCACCGGGAACCAGGTTGTTGGTTCGTATTTACCGCCTAGATCAACCAAGCCCTATCTCCCTCCGGGACCGTTTTATCTTTGTAATGTTGAGAAATTCAATAATCTATGAACTCTTAAATACGAATGCGATAACGGGCTACATGGCGACTTTGTAGGCAAGGAAAAGCCGTGTTTTGTAGTGGATCGCGACGTCAGGGACTAACAGTATTATAAAAATCCGACTCCTGAATTTGACACCGTAACCCGGCGTTCGATTGGGGCGCGGTCGGTCCTTTAAACTCGTGACGTTATCGCACAGTATGTAGCGGGTGTCGACAGGCGCTTCGAACATTCTACTATCACGATGTTTTGAAGGATCCGCGCAGTGGTGGAGGGTAATGTTAGGACTAATCGAGCGGATCTCGAATACCTTGGCCTCCTTAGCAGAACTTTCTGTACCTTGTTCCGATGATCAACTGTGGCGTAACACTGGTCCTTAACTTAGCATGCTTGCAAGGAAGGATGCTTTGTAGATGTTCAAACAGACCTCGTTCACGGAGTTTATAGCGTCTGGAGCCCCTCCACAAGATGAGTCTATTGGACGGTAGGACTGATAAGTATCTGATGAAGACTACCTCACCATGGAAACATCTAGAGGCCAAAATTCTAAGAGATCTCGGGAAAGCAATTGTTTCATAGCCTCGACGGCATCCTCTATCAGTATACGGAGTGCATCGAGCATCTTAACCAGGGATTAGGACAGGTCTATCACATTTACCTTCAAATGGGAAGACCTGTGCGTAATGGCAGCTTTTGCATCAGACACCAAGCCCTTATCTTCTGTGCTTAACGTCAGAAATTGAGTCCTGGACGTTTCCAGGTAGTCAGCGAGGTTCTTTCGAGGCGTTTTTGGACCTGCCAGGATCATAGGTAACATATGGCACATGGCTGTAAGCGCAAATTGGCTTGTGGGGTGGGGGGGGGGGAGGGGAGTCAACATGTACAGTGGCTATCCGCCTTGATGAGAAGGCGTATGTATGTCGAATAGCATTAGAAATGGCCTAGCTCAGTAGTATAACACAAGACACTGCATAGTGCTGTCCTATAGGGTGAGCCTCACCCTCTTCATTATACGGAAGATCTTACTGTTGAGAGTGAGAAAGTGTTCATGAGCTCATGGACAGCAAATTGAGACACATATGACCAACATTCCTCATCTCAGTTAAGTTCTCCAGCTTTTCGAGCTGTCCTAGAATATGTACACAGAATGGGAATGTGTCGATTCATGCCACTCCACTGTCGCAAAGACGGTAGGAATGGTCTTAGGAGCGTTGGTAGGCCTCTATTATGAATATTATGAGGACATTCAAGTGTCTAGTTAGATCTCGAAAGTCTCAAAGAAGAGAAAGAGCTTTCGTTCATCCTTAGATAGCTCTGGAGTGTCGTTAAAGAAGTTATCTGCTTGCAGCGTATAAGTTGTGATTTGCTCCTTCACTCCTTAGAAAATATTTCCCTCCTATAATTGCTCGCAACGGCTTCAGTGTATCCTCCTAGACGAGTCAATGCAACCGGCCTTAGCGTGACGTGGTCGGTCTCAGTCCCTCTAGATTTCATAACATTGTGTTTGGAGTCTTACTTTTCACGACCGTGAGCTCATGACTCACACGCGAACCAAGTATGGAAACATTCGCGCCCGTTTTGAATCTGCCCTGCCGCGCTCGCAACCGCGCCCTAATCGAACGCCGGGTTACGGTGTCAAATTCAGGAGTCGGATTTTTATAATACTGTCAGGGACTAACGGTATCAACCAAATCGGCGGACAACTCGACAGCGAAAAACACGAGTGGATATAGAGCTTTATCACAAAGAACACAAAAAGAGAAACACAATAATCACTATAGAGGTGGATCCACACCGGAGAAAAACAACGAATCGAATGAAGGCCGTAGGCCCAAGATTAGGTGGGGTTCGTCGAAGGCGCCAAGACCGTTCAAGGACGCGGAGCAGACGGCGGGTGTCCTTGGAGCATGGTTTTATCTGTAACCTAAATGAAACGTCATTCAAAACGAGAGTCGTCATTAGAGCAGACTTCTTCCTTCGGGCAGCCTTTCTTTTCACCTAGCATGCTCTCCGCTTGAGCGGCGGCCTGCCGTCTGCTCCCAACAGTTTGACTTTCTGTGATAACCTTCAAAAACATATTTGTTTTACTTAATTAATGACTAATTCGATTTTCATAAACACTGCTAAGCAAGATTAGGAAAGCAACGTTTTAGCTAAAGTATACCCAGTACTCATAACAATTTTGCCTATTTGAAAATGTTCCCATCTTCAGGAATTCAGCATTGATTAAAAAGTTCAAAGATGTTCTCGGGCTGGAACGTTTATAATACAATAACTAGGGATCTACTACGCTAACTTCTACGAATTCTCAAGAAGTGGAGATAAGGTAAAAGAAGTTTCCACAACGGATATGGCACAAAGTTGCGCCGTTGCTGGAAACCACAACGATGCTCCTATGGATCTCCTCTGATTATGCCTTTCCCCACGAAGCTTTCGTTCGACATTAACCTGTGGTCATACGATCGGTGCTACTTATGACTCTTGTATTCCGACCATCTCCATCTTTGCGACGCCTGCTCAGAACGTCGCGTGCTTACGAAAGTATGTGAAAAGTTCGGAGACTACTTCTTGGGACTTGGAATCTCACGGTGGTTCTTGCATAGCTATTTAGCCAACTGAAGTTCTTTTTCGTCAGAAAGGCCACTAGCTACCTTCTGAGTCAAAAAGAGGACGGGTAGGCTAACTGATCATAGCTGGCAAGGAAATAGGAGTGGACGCTAAAAGCGGTTGCGAACGAATACCATGCACCAATGTGTCGGATTTGAAATTATTGTTGGAAAATAAATCCAAACTAATGAGGGAAACGCAAGGAAAAAATTAAGGTTTACCAATCTTTCGTAAGCAAGCATAAGAACGGCTGAAAATATTCCTGAAGAAGGTAAATGAAGGGAGTTAAACGGGTAGAAGTAAATCGGAAGGACTACAAGGAGACCCAATGAGAGTACTTTTAGATCTTAAACATTCGCAGGCCCTTGAGATGTGCTGTAGAGATCTACCCTGGTTTTCTTCACCTCTCATCTGCCCCACAGACCTCAATGTCGTCGCAGCTGCGGTGGAGAATGTCGCGCGGGTCAAGGCGGCGAGTAGGCAGACGTAGCCGCGGACTTGCCGCGTTGCGCCATAGGTCCCCGAAATTAGCGATGACATTCGTAAGTTCAGTCCCTCACCCCGTAGTCAGTGTTAAGGCGTGATCCCGTTCAGTCCGTTGTATTAGTGATGCCTAGTGCCTAATCGCCTGGTGCCGGTGTGTGTTGTATTTTGTGGACTATGGGTCCGTGATCTTGCAAGATCTGGCGCGCTACCATAATCCGCCGGCTCACAGGCAACGAGAAATTGATACGACGTTTGTCTTGGCTCTGCGTGACCGAAAAAAAACTCCCTCAAGCAATCGTGTTCTCCGACCATCCTAATAGGTCGACGACGTTGATTTCAGTAAATATTGAGTAAATACGAGTTTCATAATTGAGAAGACAAAAAACTAAGCCGTTTGTTACAGCTGTTGTTCTAAAGCAGCGAAATAAACTATTCTGTAAAATAATCTTTAGGCGTGTATATTTATCTCATGGAATATCAACTTTTTCAAAGATATATTGATCGTTGTCATAATTGCCGTGATAGACGCTATAACAGTCATGAGAGTTCGTATTTCCAACGCAAGGGTGAGAAAATTTCTTGTTGACAGTCTGAAACTTCTCGAGATGTTCTCATTTAAGATTCGAAAAACTCTTGGAAGAATAGATGAAAATCGCAAAAGAGAAATCAATTTTCTAAAACAGGTAATGCAATTTTGTTATGTATTTCTAAACAAGACAGCAAAGGAACAATAACCTAGTCGATTGAGCAACTACAGTCTTGCAATCCTGCGTATTTTGCTACGAAAAAAGTTAGCTTTCAAAAGGCCGATTCTGGGTCATTTTGTGCTTGCGTTACCAATACGCGACGGTGAAGGGAAAGGGCGAAAATATTATAGAATGCGGCTAGGCGATGGCGAATAGCGCAAAAACGTTGTAGTACGCTTCCACATTCCGTTACGTTTTCGAGTGAGGTGGATATCCACAAGGAAGGTATGTGCGAGTGGTATATCGGTATCCAAAGTTATTTTTATGGAAATTACTACAACTGGCAAGAAGATCAGCATGCTAAGAAAATGTGTTCATTTCATGTTCCGTTAAGCCAAAATCTGATGATTCTGCAAGAAAGGATTGTCCTGTGTTTTTAAACGAGAGTCCAGCTTGGCATACAAATTCTTTGCAAGCACTTATAAGCTCTACTCATACTAGAATTCTATAACAAATTTTAAAACTTTGTGCAGCTAACAAGAAACAGCGGAGACTTATATTCATATGGGAGTCAAGGCAATCCTTTCGATGCAAAAAGTGGAATGCATCGGCGAAAGATTTTTCGTTTTGCGTATAATTTCCAATTTATTTGCCCGAAGTGTTTGTTCACCGGTAGTAGGATACTACCTTTCCAGCTTTTCTTAATGAGTCACATCTTTTCGCTCTTCTTACTACTCTTCTAACCTTCATAAAATGGCACGCGCCACGTAGCGCTTTGAGCAAGCCATTATACATACTTTGTTGAACTAACCTTGTTAGGGAAAATACAGGCAGTTTCGTAAGCAGCGCGTTTTCCCAATTTGTTTTCCTTAACACCTCCATTATTTGTTAGCACGACTGTTAGCCTATTAATAACGCGATGCGATTTTAGGCGGTCCTTCAAGGAATAGTGTTCGCTGTCGAGCTTTTCACTTATTTTTATCTAGCGCTGCATTTGGAAAATAAATGGGTGATTTGGTGCTGCAGGACTGTGGCCTGGAATCTCTTGCACTTACTGGATGCGTGAGTTTTCGTTGCGTATTATAGAAAAGCCCTTTAGGATATGTTTGGATTTTTTGCGGCAACTTCTCCACTAAGGCCTTTTACCTACTCCCGTCAACACATGTCGTTGTTGATCGTCAAGGCATCCACAAATCTTTTCTTTTCCATTCCATTTTTAGTGCTGTGACTGAAAAATGTTTTAATACAAAAATAACGAGTGTTTTGTTGGTTATATAAGGCTCTGTTTATTTTTCCTAACCTTTTGATCATTACCTTTGTTACTCTTAAGCTTCGATAGAGCTGGTAGCTGGTAGTATCATGAAGCTACATTCACATTCAGTAAGCTAATGATAGTGTAGAATAAACAGCACAAATCAACTGGAAAAATAATTGCAAACCTATGTTTATGATAAAGTAATGGAAGTGTATAATCGTGAAGCAGATGAGACGTAGAAACATTCCTCCTCGGCATCGACCGATTGGTGCGTTAACAACGGAATGCGAAAATTAACAATTATTAACAAGGGAACTGGCTCAACGGTACGCCGGAAAGGCAGGAACAAATGCTATAGGAAAAATCTCCGTCCTCAAAGTAGTAACAGAAAATGTTTGTTTTTGCCGAAACCATGAGGTAAGCGAGTAGAAGGCACCGAAATTAGTAAAGGCCCCCGCAGACTTTTGCGGCGAGCGGCGGACGGCGAAACCGCTCAGCGGCTTGACTCATCATCAGTGGGAGCGGTGACGGCGAGGTACTGTACTGTTTCTAGTCGGGACCGACTGATGCTTAACAATAACGCGCCCCGATGACGGCTCTGCCCTTTCGCGGCTCTGGATCCCGCCGCGAAAGGGCAGAGCGCAGAGCGCAGACAGACCCTGGAGCGGCGCCGCCGGTGCCGCCGACCGACCAGCGGCGAGCTTTGCGTCCCTGCCCGCGGATCGCCGCCGACAGACGACGAGAGGGGTGTAACAGCCTTCGCACACTTTCGCCGCCACGCGGCAGCCCTATCTTTAAGCATGGGGCAGAGACGCAGAATCGCCTCGCGAGGCAAATCGATATCTATGGCAGTCGTTGTGCCGCGCCGCGTGGCGGCGAAAGTGTGCGAAGGCCTTAATACTTCCCGCCCGCGGGAGGGCAGCCGTCCGCGGTGCAGTGCACCGCGGAAGGCTGTCGTCCCGCGGTGTACGGCGCAGGAAACGCGCTCCGATGCGACGCTAGCCGCCCCGGGACGACGGCGACCGTCCGCGGTGCACCGTCCGTCCGCGGACGTCCCGCGGAAGCTCCCGCGGGAGTATAACAGGGGCCCTATGGTTAAGCATAGGGCAGCGGCAACGCCGCAGAAGTTTCCGGGGGCTTAACGGCTAAGGGTCTGCCTTGTCGTCGAACTTACCAAGGAACTAGTTTCGTAGATAGGGTGGCGCAGAGATAGCGATACTGCTTCATGATCGTGACGTCGAGGGTTCAGTTATCAAGCGATGCCCCCATTTTGCACTTTTACCATAGTGTCGAATTTCCGGAGAGATTTCCATATCCGCACTTTTTGTGGACTTTGCTTCGGTAAGACATTAACACTGCTTATTCCTTTCACTACTTTTTTTACAAGCCCTAACAAACACATCCACTACTTCCAACATTTCCACTTCGTCGATTTTTAGCTGTTGCACTTCCATGTCCTGTGAGATACTTGCTTCCCGCCAGGTTCATCTCATCCCTCGAGGGAATATCATCCAGTGGAGATCCACACCTCAGTTTCATTAGGTGAATAACCAGTCGAGGAAAATCTGTTGATATAATTGATCGAACTGATCGAATGGGCTTTCACATTCCATTTCTTGAAGTGCAGATTCTTTTCGGACGATGTCGGTTAGAGGACGGATGAGTTCGGAAGGAGTAGGATTGTTCTTTTTCGAGGTTTTGTCTTATATGGTGCTCCTCACATACCGTGGCAAATTGTTGAGTAATGTAGCTCCTACTCCTACTCCATTGCTATCACTTTCGTAGAAGCAGAGCTGCCTTGTGATAGATACATATTGTTGTATAACGACATCAAATTTTCCCATTCTTGTCGCAGTGTGGAGATTTGCAAGATTCGCTAACAATATACGCCGTGCTGCTACCTTGTCATCATACTGACTTCATAATGTCGATGGCGATCTTGTAATTTGTAACCATTATAAATTTTACAATGAGAACCATTTGTGAGTGTCAAGTGAAATCAGCAAGGAATAAGTAGTGAATACACCTTACCGCAGCAAAGTTGAAAAAGTTCTTATATGGAAATCTCTATGGAAATGCAATACCATGGTAAAAGTGCAGAACCGCAGCGTAGCTTGAGAACCAAACCCTTGGCGTCACGATCATGAAGCAGTACCACTGTCCCTGCGCCTTGGGGGACGGAGGTTCTCCATATAGTATTCATTCTTGCCGCTGCGGTGTTCCTATTGAGACACTTCCTTGTGAGGTGTATTATATTGCCTTATTTAGGCTGATAATTATCGGGTTCAACGCTGAATTCAGAAAACTCGTTTTTTCACCAAGACGCATATTCGGTTAGTTTACTTCTATTTTAGTTATGCTTGAATTTAAGTGCTTACCGGTACTGTGATGTAGGAGAACACCTAGTGATGAAAAATATTAATGATTTTTTTTATAGATATGAAACCACAGTTACATTCGGTCAACGCCCAATCTCAGATTTTGTAGCAAGCGCACATATCAACATTCTATTGAGAACATGCGATAATGGACATTGAAGTATACTTCGCTCTCTGGATGACTTCAGCTTCAGTTATCAGTTTATGAATTTGTAAATAAACATGTGTCACAAATTATTTGCCTTTATTCTTCAACATCTATCATACATTCTCTCTGCGCAAATAATTTTATTTTCTACCTGAAGCACCCAATAAAAATCGGCTGGCTTTAATTCACCAAATCTATCAACGAATCGTCACTGCAGGAATTGCTTTACATATGCAGTAAAAAAATTCTTCTACATAATTTAAGACCTTTCATTTTTTAAAATTTCCCTGCTTTCATGAATTGATCTATATGATCAAGTCTCATCATATTGTCTTATTTGCAGAAAAAGGGTCCTAAAAATGGAACCTCTCACAAAGAATATCGCTGCGAAAAACTTCGCTTTTTTCTGCATAGTTCAGTTCTCAAACTTTGTAAGCTAGAATTTTGTACCCTTGAATTTATTCTTTCGTTTGGGAGAAGCTTAAATCCACGAAGAGTCCTTTCGGCCGCGACTTCGGGTAGAAGAAATATTTCATGTCCGCGGCATCCTCGAAAAATCAACCAAAGTTGAACTCGTTGCGATTGATTGGAAAACTGTCTGCAGTCTTTATTTCTTGCTAGAACAGTCAGATTTCAGAACCTCGAATGATTCTATTCTGGGTTGTAACGTCTCCTTCTGCAAAAAGAAGCCACACAGGAGTCTCTACAGTATCCGCTCCTGGAAAGAACAACTTGTTAAGCTGTGGAAAAATCGCATGAATTGTTTGAAAACTCGAATAAAAAATAAAAAATAAAATAAAAAATACTAAAGCGAGGAATACAAGCAGGCCGTCAGTTTTCAGCGAGAATAGAACTCACGCTTAATCCTGACCCTGATCTGGAGCATACTGTCAGATTCGCACAGCGAAAAGAGGATGCTCGGTGTAACGCGATTCAAGTATGCCAGAGAAGGGTTCTGAAGTACCCAATCTCGACTAAGTTAATGCATCAGAAGAGCTATTACTTGAGAAAGCAGTCAAAACTTAGGTGGACCTTTCATGTTGTTCGCAATGGAGACATAATTGACGCTCATCTAAGCGCTGAAACAGAGATGCCACGCTCCCGGGCCCGGATTCGTCAACGACTTACCGACCGGTGACGACGGAACAAACCATCAAACCGCCATGTACCGCGATTCATCAACGCACAGCGCGGTAGATTCACGATTAAAACCGGGCTAAAGGGTCAGGTAAATTTTGCGGTGAATTACCAGTAACGCGCCGTTGCTAATTCCCGACCTAGTGGCAACGAGTTGGGTTCGTTTCCAGTAGTCGGACGCATCCGCATGAGCATTTTTCCTCTTTGTAGGGGCTTCTTCACTCTCCCGTCCTGTTCCTACCCAACGCTGACTGATGAGGAATCTTTTTTGAATTTGTTATTTATAATCTTTATAATTGGGCGCGTGCAGCGCAGTCGGAGGAGGCGCGACTGTCGCGTGCACCCGATACCAGGTTCCTGGTTCGGATTTCCTGCCCAGGCCAACCAGGCCTTCCATCCCTCCGGGGTCGGTAAATTGGTACCAGACTTGTCTGGGAAGGATAAAGCGCTGACTTGTTCATCGGCTGGCCACCGCAATTCATTGTATGGCCAAATACGCATTCATCTCGCCTCCACGACATCCCGTAGAAGTAGAATGCGCTGGCGCATCCCAGAAGGGATTGAGTAACGCCGTCCTTTATCCTTATCCTTATCCATTATATTGCGACTATGTCTGCACATGTCTGTTTGGAGTAGAGCTATTGCTTGTTGACGTTTTTAAGTGTGATTGTAGCTGACTAACGTATGATAGCATTTTGTTCGTCTGTGGTAGTTCTGTCCTCGTTTTTTATTTGTGTTGAATTTCTATACGTGAATCACGTTCACGCTTGAATAAATAAATGAATAAAATAAATGTAGAGTCAATATCTGAAGCTTCCAATACGTCTCCGATTTTCATTAACATCAGGGCAATTAAAGCAACTGTGAGGAAAATGTTGCTGAAATACGAATTAAAAAAATTGGCGCACAAGTGTTCATTGACAAGTGTTTTACTTTATTCCCGTTATGAGGTGTCTCGGTTTCATTGTTGCTAACGGTCCCTATCGCATTTGTTCGTTATTATATTGCTTTTATTATAATGCATTAGGTTGCTGCAAAAAAAAAACAGTTTTTGTATTATTGGTTTCAAAACTATTTTTTAAATAAACAAAACTTTTCCATAAGGACCCGATACCAGGATCCTGGTTCGGATTTCCCGCCCAGGCCAACCAAGCCTTCCATCTCTCCGGGGTCGGTGAATTGGTACCAGACTTGTCTGGGAAGGATAGAGCGCTGACTTGTTCATCGGCTGGCCACCGCAAGTCATTCTATGGTCAAATACGCATTCATGTCGCCTACACGACATGCCGTAGAAGTAGAATGCGCAGGCGCATCCCAGAAGGATTGAGTAACGCCGTCCTTTATCCTTTATTATCCTTTAATCTTTATAAATCGGTGTGTTTTTAGCACTTCAATTATTATTTTGTTGTATATTGCATTTTGTATCTAGGAACTAGATTCTTAAGTTAATCTTGGCGTGATGCATTACGTTTTTCAATCCTTTTTGTTTAGCCATTAGTGTCATTCAATTCGGCGTCTTCTTCTTCTACGACTTGTCTGTAGAAATAAGCAACGTGTGAGAATTACCTCTAAAGGACAGTTTTTGCATGAAAAATAACATTTCCGAAGAAAAGGGTACTATATAAGATGGATGGGGCGCAATACGGGTGCATCCTTGTGGCGATGGAATTTTCTTGTTTTTTCATACTAGAGCTCACAATTTTAGGACCTCCTAGTGCTAGAATCTTGGCGAAGATCCGCCAGAAAAGGAACCGGTCTATCCTATTGCTAGCTGTATACTTAAAATATGCAGACCTACAAGGCACTGCAACCCACACACGTATTAGGTTGTAACGAATTAAATGGCACTGGCTCGCGCCGTTTTTTGGCGCGTCTTTACGCGTTTGATCAAGAACAAACCTTAACATGTGGCACATCATTTAGAATCGCAAACTTTGCTCTATCGGAGAGTACCAAATTTTCTTTGTAAAAGTGGGAAAACTTTAGAGTTTTATTGACTTTTTTGCAGATGGACAAAAGGGTAAACCGAGGCATTTGCTTGTATGAATTCAAGTTGGGCACTACAGCTAAGGAGACGAGAAGATCAACTCCGCATTCGGTCAAGGATGTTCCACAATTCGGACGGCGTATCGTTGGTATCAGAAGTTCCGGAATGGAGATGAGAGCTTGGAAGAACATGAAGGTCGTGGGAGGCATAGTGATGTTGATGAGGGCAATCTGAGAGATGTGGCAGAGGAGGATCCACACAAAGGTACCAGGGAGACAGCGAAGGTTCTTGGCGTCAGTCACAACACAGCTGCCCGGCATCTGAAGGAAATTGGAAAGACCAAAAAGCTGGAAAGGTGGGTGCCTCACGAGCTGTCTGAGGAGCAAAGAAACCGACGATATGAGATCTCTTCCGCACTGCTTCTACGGAACGAAACGGACTCATTCCTTGATCGCATCGTAACCTGTGACGAGAAATGGATAATATACGACAACAGGCGACGATCGGCACAGTGGGTGGACAGCGATGAGAGCCCCAAGGCTTTTGCGAAGCCGGAATTGCACCAAAAGAAAGTAATGGTGACAGTATGGTGGTGTTCGCTGGGAATTTTTCACCACAGCTTCCTCTCTCCCGGTGAATCCATCACGGCAGAGAAGTACTGCATTGAAATTGAAGAAATGATGAAAAAGTTGAAGGATATCCGGCCGGCCTTGGAAACCGAAGGCGAGTTCTCCTTCTGCACGACAATGCTCGCCCCCATGTAGCACGAATGACGTTGCAGAAATTGAATGAGTTGAGCATTGAAACTCTACCACATCCTCCGTTTTCTCCCGACCTCTCCCCAACAGACTACCATTTCTTCAAGCATCTTGGCGACTTCTTGGTAGGGAAAATATTCAAACACCAACAGGAGGCCGAAAGTGCCTTCGAAGGTTTCGTCAGTTCCAGAACTTCTGATTTTCATGCTACCGGGATAAAAAAGCTTGTGTCACGTTGGCAAAGATGTGTAGAATCAGAGGGTTTTTATTTCGATTAATAAACTTGCCTACAAGCCGAGATATTAACTGTTTAAATTTACAGTGGTTCAGTGCCATTTATTTCGTTACAACCTTAATACTTCGCCAAATATTGCACATGTTAGTGATAAAGGACGTGGGGGTATTTTCATTTTTAGGAATTCCAATTTTTTGAAATTTTCTCTGAGGTTAGTAAATGCCTTACACGGTGATAGGCTCATAGGGATAAAGCTCACAGCAATCTCGACTTACGCAAACACTTTCGGATATACTTAAACGGGTGGTTGTCAACTGAAAATTGAATTACTCAAAGATTCTTTTGAAGCATTGATAGCGGCTATCGGATGCATAAGTTACGGTAGCTTTTATTTAGCTGCACTTATTAAGGTAAAGTACCTGCTTTGTAACAAATGAAAATCTCTAAAGGAATGGGAACCGGTTCCGCTGCATTGTGTTGGACTGTCCTACATGGTTTGCTCGAAAAATTTCGAAATAGTGCACTACGGCGGAACATCGAAGCCTCGAAAGACGTTGTAATCCAAAACAAATTGTCTAAATAGTGCACATCGACGGAATATCGCTGTTGCGAATGAAACTTTAACGCCCTTTGCGCTGGCCTAACGTGGCTGCAAGTGCCGCTCGGTTTCTGAAAAGGAGCCGCTTAGGTTAATCTGTGGTAGCGACTTACCAACTCTTTCGTTGATGAACCTTGGTGTGAACCTCAAGCATCATAGCAGCATCAGAACCTACTCTGACCGATGACAGGGAGGACTGTAAACGTTGCTAACATATGCTCGAGCCATTAGAAAGAAAAAATAAAGAAAAGGGGAAAACCAAATGTTTCGAGATTTTTGGGTAAAATTTTAGAAATCTGCCGCCTTGAGGTATCTACGGCAACAATGCAAGCAATCGTTGAAAACATTTGCATAAATATCACTTGGCCGTGAACATCGATTTGTACGAATCTCTGACAAGCGGGATCAGACTTTGATCTCTGGATTCATCGAAATGGACACTTTTGGTAACACACTTGATGATCATGGGTATACACCAGGGATGAGCGGATTACCCGTTATCCGTTATCCGGTTTCCGGGGGTTTGGCCTATCCCTTTTGTTGTTCGTTATCCGGCGATTCTGGGCCGGATAACGAGCAACAAAACAGCTGACTCATCAGGTTTGGACGTGGTGCTGGACGGTCTGTGTAGAAGTTCGCTTACAATAAGAGTGATCGTGAGCAGCAACAGAAGTCTTTCAAATCCGGAAGGATTAAGTGAGGGATTTCCTCACAAGATACAAACGTAGTTGTATAAGACTTAACTTTCATCCCTCCAGAGTCACTATCTTGTGCCGTACGTCTATGAGACCTACTAAACACTTGCTGATTATCGCTTGCCACCACAAGTCATGTGCAGAATAGGAGAACACACAAGCTGCCTCGATGATATAGTTAGAGGAGGAGGACCTAGCGCATTCAAAGAACATTCTTTAGCTCCGGCCTTGGCGTCCTACTGTTGTGGTTCTACGACTACAGTATGTTGAATTTGATTGATGGATTGTATGCGGCAGTGGTATCTTTACAGTGATGGTCTATTATAAAGCATTAAATGTATGCCACAGTATAGAGGGGGACGGTCAGGAGGTACACCCGTCCCCTGCTGGGGGCATGCGATCTTCCTCTCATCCCCCTTGCTCACCCACCTCTAACCCCCTAGGCTTCACCGAGACTCTATCGTCTGCCTTACGAAACCTTTGACACGCAAAACAAATGTTTCCGGTCCACAGAACAGCGGTTGTACTTCCTGACGCCACGCCCCTCAGCAGGGGGGGGGGGGTGTACCTCCTGTCGTGCTGCCTAGCATAATAATGAAAAAAATGAGGAACAGATTCAATCCAAAAACGGCTCCTACAAAAAACTACTACAAAACTAAGGACTGCAAAGGCTTCTAAAACTACGTGCTTGGGGTATTTTTATAGAAATGAATTTCTAAAACTGTTTTCCGTTCGGTTCCCGCTGATAACGGTAGTGCGTTCGTAATGTTGGGACATCTCTTTTAAAAATGTAAATGGTGTAATTAAAATAGACTAAATCAACTTTCTAGCGGGTGTTGCAAAACATACAGATTAATTGATTTGTGAGTTCTCTAATGCATTCGTATAAGAAACCATTCCCTTTTAGGAAAGCGCCGGATGTTCTGTTTCTACTGTTTTCGATGTCACAATTCTTTGAATAAACTAACAGCAATAGTGGCTTTCATCATGCTGTGGAACCAAGACTGTAATGCAGACTATTATGTTTCAGCGCAACTGACTTTTTTTTACACCAAAAGTGTTTATAACGAGGGTTGGAGAAACCACTCATTCAAGGGTCAATCAATTTTGCAACAGCTTTAATTGAATAAAGAACTAAGCGACCGCTTAGTAAAATAGCCCAATTGACCCTGCTGAAAGCGACGCAAGGCGGGCAGGTTGCTGTCAGATCAAGACTAATGTGAGCGAATAAGAAGTGAATGAGTGTCACATTTGTCTTCCACCAATGATGACTTATTAGCCTTTCGACTGTTTCCATACGGACAGTCAGGTGTTTTAGACATATTTCGTCTCGTTTTCCATCAGTCTTTTAATTCGAAAAATAAGGGAAAATGTGTAAAATGCAAATTGTACAATGAAGTGATTTTTGGATGAACAATTTCTCAAGTTCCCCTTGTCTTCTCAATCAAGAGCAGGTAATATTCGTCCACGGTTTCATGTTGTGTTCATCGGTTGGTTGTGTTAACGCACGATACCCTCGTGTAATAAATCTAATCTAATCTAATCTAATCTAAGAGCGTTTATGCCGAAACATCAGCCGAGTGGCAAAAATATGTCGTTGTAAAACGGTCTTTGTTTCAAAGTTTGACGGTCTTCCTACTGTTTCTCTCCAGTAAGCTTGGCTGCTAGTAATCCAACGACCATGGCGAAGTAGGGTTTTTGATGGCTTGAGCGTAAACTGACGTTGAAGATCGATTTGGAGAGCGCAGAAGAAATAGCTCCTCTTACGGAGGCAGAAAATCGCATTGTAACGGACTAGCTTCGTTTAAGGACGGTCGTATTGACTTCCGTTTAAACACTCCATCGGACCCGTATCCGACCAGCAGAAATCGTTCTTATACAATACATTTTTGCCCCTTTGAACGCTTCAAGAAATACTTTGACGACAATATCTTATCAGCATTATTTATCAGACAATACAGGGTAAGGCAGATGGATGGGTAAGGAAGACGGGGGGAATCGCATAAGGCCGGCCCAGGAACGAACGGCTAAAGCGCAATCAGCTCAGAGGGGAGCCGAACTCCAGAGGCGGGTCAGCGGGAGGGGAAAACAAGCCGCCTATGTTCAGCTTGGTCCTTCTTTTATAACCTGTGCCGAGCACAGCTGGCAGTGTTATTGACTACGGAGCATCGGCAGGTCTCTGTGAGAACGAGGGTATTGGGCTCTCTAGAGAAATAACCTTCCCTGACTTTTCTACACCATAGAGCGTCGTAAATGTAGTGATATACACTATATTTCGAAGACTATTAAACTGATAAGGAATGCATTGTAATTTGCAAATGCCTGAACTCGTGCCTTGCTGTTAAAATTGAAGCAGATTAAGTCCAGTTTTATCTTTGTTGTTTGTTCGTTATCCGTTTTCCGTTATCCGGCCATTTTCGGCAAAATTATCCGTTATCCGTTATCCGGGTTTCAAGATTTCGTTATTCGCTCTTCACTTGTGCATGGGCTGAATGCCTGTTATAACTTGTTTCTACTTGGCCTCTTTTACCTGTGCTTTGCTTCTTTTAACGTTATGCGTCGTCCAGTAGCTGCAATTATGCCGATTAACCTCTCCATTCAGCTTGATGTTGCTTCATCAGTCCACAGAATTTGTCCTGGAAAATGGGGCTCCTTCTCGCATTCAAATTTTTGCCATCAATAAACTCGCCTGTCACGTGTCTTTCACATGATTGTCAAGTTCTAAACGTTAAAAGAAGCACAGTACAGATCAATCTGGCCAAGTAATAACAAAATTGTGACAGGCATTCAGCCCATGCACAATCAATCGAGTTTGAGGTGCGAGATTTCGGGCGTGAGCATAGCGCAATCCTGACTATTTGCGCGCCACAGTAATCTCGCTACCATGCGCTAGTGTGCTTTTAAGTTCTAAACTTTAAAAGAAACGCAAATCAATCGAAACGATCACTCTATGGACAAATTATAACATGTATTCAAGCGAAACACAATCAATCGAGTGTAAAATGCAAAATTTCACACGAGTGCACGGCGCATTCCATGCCGCTCTTTTGTCAGAAAATTTCTATTTTCTCAGGCTTTTATCTGAGGCCTTAACTTCTTCAATACCTTTACTGTGAGCAACGTTATCACTTTCAAACTTTGTATACATTTTTTGAGACACGCTGTACATTCTAAATAGAAGACCCTCCCTAAAGCAGGCTTTTCATTATGCCTTTTGTATAAATTCTGCTCTTATGCAACTCTTCAGTGAAAGTCAATAACTTTAGTAAGGTTGACATCCAAGGAAGAAATGCAGGAATAGATGTTGGTGCATACACTAGTAACGAAAAGCCATATAAGCACCAAAATAAGGATTTTTTTTCAGCGCGCCGGTAGGTATAAATGCCGCCTTCAGGAAGTCGAAAAATTGTGTGGGATCACGCCTTCCTGACTAGGCGTTTTGATTTGCATCTCATTTGGAAATCCTTCGAGAGCAAACAGCTTTTACCGATGTTAATTAAAGAAGTGATAAATTATGAACACGCGAAACCCTTCGATCCGCCTACTCTCAAGAAAAACAGTTTCCATTCATGCTGCTCTACTGCTGCTACTTGCCGATATCTGTTAATTCATTCTTGTTGAATAGTATGAGAAATTTGTCATCTTTATACGAATTTTTGATTGGTATTTGAATGAAAGCAGTAACTTTAGAGCATCTGAAAATTTTGAAGTTACGTAGGTGCTGAAGACGAATAGTGGCTGCGTGAAAACTGCTACTACCACCATAGCTGGCTTCAAACGTAGAAAATAGGACAGCCATTTGGTGTTCAAATTTTTATCCACATATTGCCTTGCATGCAATGCCACAGTGTTAGTACTGTCTTCTATTCCACTGGCTTAATTAGGTAGACACTATGCTTTCTCACTCGAATTAATTACCTAGGCCAACACTCAGATGCATGCGAACGGAGAAAAATCAACGCGAACGCGCTTCGAAAGCGCAGCTTCCACCTCACTATCAGTGGAATTTATTTTGCTTTCCAAAGATTTGCCTCTGCCTTCTGCATTTTGTTATACCATGATGAGATACAGATTGTCTCAAAAAAAATGTTTAGACTGCCTGAAAGGTGATAACTTTGCCCGCAGTAAAGATACTGGAAAGTTTAATTAGTCATATGAAAGCTTAAAAAATAGAAATTTTCTGACGAGATATGGATTGCGCCGTGCATCAGTCTGAAAACCACTCGATTGAATAGGTTGCGCTTGAATACTTGTTACAATTTTCTCACAAAGTGCCCGTATCGATTGGTTTGTGTTTCTTTTAAGGTTTGAAATTAAAAACACACTATATGGCTTGCAAAAAATGTAGGTGTCCTAAAAAATGCAGGTACTATACAAAAGGTTCTAACTTTGCTGTTGGTGATGCTTTTGAAGAGGTTTGGGACACATATGCAAGTGCAGGATAACGAGATTTCTTGATAGAAACAATTCAAATCAGTTTCTTTAAGCCTCAATTGGCTGGTATCGAGGTTGTAAGCTGTCACAACGATGTCTTGTTGCGATCAAAACTTCTAGCGCCAGGCGGGACTCGAACCCGCACCTCCCTCTGACCGGGCGGGAATGATCTACGCCATTACACCACCGGCGCCGTTTGATGTTTCTATCAAGGCCACCAGCTTCACTGGTTTCATGCTGATATCAGCGGCCACCTCATCCCGGATACGGGTGGGTGCTGATCGGTCCCACGAGGTGTGGATGCTGCGTTCGATCAAACGGCGCTGGTGGTGTAATGGCGTTGAGCATTCCCGCCCGGTCAGAGGGAGGTGCGGGTTCGAGTCCCGCCTGGCGCTAGAAGTTTTGATCGCAACAAGACATCGTTGCGACCGCATACGAGATTTCTGTGACATGTAAATACAGTGCGTTTCAAAAGTATGAATCCACTCCAAAACTTGTCCATATTTCGTTTCGCGTTTATTTCTGCAGGCCCGCACTAGCTCCACTGGATTCGTAGTAGTCGAAAATAGGTGACCACTCGCTTTTAGGAATTTTGTTCGTCTCACACGAGAGTCATAGATTTTTGAAGAAAATTGGTTGAAAATTACCGTTTCAAAAGTATGTATCCACTTGTGATAAGCAAACTTTTTACTGAATTCAGAAATCGATCAGACCACCATTATTTTGTATAACATTATGCATCGTATTATTCATGCTAATGACAAGCTTCTGGATGATTTTGTCTTCGCTTGTGTCCCATGGAATCAAAATTGCAATCACGTCATGAACTATCGGTTATTCGCGTAGACTCGTCGAACCACGATCCTCCACATGTTCTCCATTCCATCGCTGTCAGGGGAACAGGCCGATCAGCCCGTTACTTGAATGTAATGACCTCGAGCCAATCTTCGGTCGACCTGGACACATGGACTGCAGCGCTGCCTGCTGCAGAACATTGTCTGCCGTCTTCTGCCTCTCAAGAAAGGCAGAAGGATAGACTCCAGTGCACCTTGACACTCCAGACTGTGCATGTGAAACGACGGAAGCCTAACCTTTAGCATTCCGCTGCTGAAGAAGCCGACCACTGTCACTGACGAACCGCCTACAAATCGCCTCCAAGGTTGCTATGACGGGGATTCTCGTAGGTCTCTCCAATAATATCGGTATCCATCGGAGACCATCCAGACTAAATTTCTTTCATTTTTACCAACGGGAAAAATCTAATCTGGATGGCCCCGATGGATATGGACATTACTGGAGAGACCTGCGAGAAGTCTCCGTCGTCACAACTTTAGAGACGGTTCATTAGTGACAGTGGCCGGCTTCTGCAGCAGCGGAATGCTGAAGCTTAGTCTTCCTTCATGTCGCATGGTCAGTCAGGAGTGTCAAAGTGTACTGGGGTGTATGCATCTGCTTTTCTTGAGAGACAGAAGACGCCAGACACATGTTCTGCAGCAGGGCAGCGCTGCAGTCCATGTGTCCAGGTCGACCAAAGATTGGCTCCACCCTCACAACATTCAAGTAGCGGGCTGGTCGGCCTGTTCTCCTAACAGCGACGGATTGGAGAACATGTAGGTGATCGTGGTCCGACAGGTCTACGCGAATAACCGACAGTTCAATGATGTGATGGTAATTTTGATCACATGGGCACCAGCGAAGACATCATCCAGAACCATGTCAGTAGCATGAACAACACGATGCATGATGTTATCAGAAATAATGGTGGTCCGATCAACTTTTGAGTTTAGTAAAAAGTTTGCTTATCACAAGTGGATACATACTTTTGAAACGCCAATGTTCCACCAATTTTCTTCGAAAATGTATGATTCTCGTGTGAGACGAAAAAATTCCTGAAAGCGAGTGGTCACCTATTTTCGACTACGAGGAATCTAGTATAGCTAGTGCGGGCCTGCAGAAATAAACGCGAAACAAAATATGGACAAGTTTTGGAGTGGATATACACTTTTAAACGCACTGTAGGCAAGATTGAGCCGTGCCCGGCCACTGAAACATTGCATTCAAGACTCGAATGGTTGTTGAGGAACCGCACGCATTTTGCGGCAAATGGCTCTGCACTTCGACAGACAATGTTTTCGAACTTCCAGCAACACTTCAGTGTAAACTTCTCGTTCTTGAAGGAAAGCCTCGAGCCATGCCTGACTCCAGCTATGGGCTCAGATATGCAGAGAGCGTTGTTGGAGCGATAACGAGAGCGATAAATTTTAGAATCAATAAACTTACATGTCACGTGCCCTTCACGTAGTTTTCAAGTTCTAAACCTTAAAAAAGCAGAGTGCAGGTTATGTGGTCAATTAATAGCAAGATTGCGACAAGCATTCAGCCCATTCACAATCAATCGAGTCCGAAATGCAAGGTTTCAAACGAAGGCATGGCGCAATCTTGATTATTTACACGTTTGAAAAATCTGCTTATACCGCACTTTTATGTGAGTCTCAAACCTCTTCAAATGCTTCACTAGCAACAATGTTAGAACCTTTCATGCAGTGCCTGCATTTTTTGGGATACTCTGCACCTCGCAAACCATTGTGTGTAAGTTTTTAACTTTAGAAAATCAGAGAACAATCGATAGGCCACTTTGTGGAAAATTAGAACAAGTATTCAAGCGAAACACAATCAATCGAGTGTAAAATGCAGGGTTTCAGACTGGTGCATGGCGCAATCCATATCGCGTCAGAAAATTTCTACTTTTTACGCTTTCGTATGATTTTTTAACTTTTACAGTATCTTTACTGTAAGCAATGTTATCACCTTTAAACAGTTTATAGATTTTTTGAGACACCCTGTATTTCGAAGCATTTGCCTCACTTTTCTATGTTTGCAAAATGTATTATGCTTTCATCATAGCTGCCATGCAGCATGTTTTTCAATGTTATTGTTCTTTTAAATGTGAATTTTAAAAATGCGATTTAGGTAGAAATGAACGAAAATGAGGAAAGTGGCTTTTTTCTTATGGATCATCAAATCGTTGCCATTGTTATTTTCTGTGTGAGTGTTTTCATTTCATGTTTCTTATTGGATAGGAAAGCAGAGTATGATGATTGATCATGAATCTTTATGGAAGGAACCATCTACTAAACCTGAGTGATCGGTCCTTTTAAATTAAAGATAAGGATCTGTTTCACGACCTACTTGCTTATCATAGTCGATAAACTGTCCATCTGTAAAGTATACCGGTTAACGATGGAGCGCGGAAACAGTGCGCTGATTCCCTTGTAGCGCTGGAGCCTTTTGTTTGCCCGTGATGGCACGGCCTACAAGCGCTGCGGCAGCAGTGGCCAGTAGTGTTAATTTATGCGGTGGAGGTCGGTGGTTCGATTCTCTGGCGTGACGGCACCGTTGCATTTCAACTGAGTGGTTGGGATTTGGGAATTTTGACGTCTTCACAATTTTTAGGCGTTTTCTGCCCATTTTTTCCAGTTGTATGCGCTTCTGTGCTCGAACAGGGCAGAACCCCTGAATTGCCAGCCTATTCCCTGACGACATTGCCCTCGCGACGTCCATGTGCAGGGGCCAGAATCTGCCCCCCTGCACGGACCCCGCGAAGGGCTTGACAGGATTTCCCCGGCAACCCAGCAATGACAACAACAACAATAGCCACAACACCCGATAACACTGTACGAACGGACTCACCGCATTCCCTCGATCTGCACACCGAATGCCAACATAGATTTATCTCATACCATTCGCCGACATGATAGAATAGGAATATAGCCGAGCACACAATGATGAAATCGCAATAGAGCCGGCAGAGTATAGCGGATAGCGACGCAGAATGGGCCGGGCACTTCACTGTGCGGAGCACTCAGCGCCCTCAGCCCTGGCGACCCTTCTAGGAAGGGTCGCCTCCCATCCGATCGGCAGTCGACGCCGTGATGATGAAGGGTGACGAGATGGCCAGGCCCCCGGCTGGCGCGGCTGAACTGGAGCTGGCAGGCGAGCGCGGCCGCTTGCGGTCGATGGAGGCGTCGAATGGAATTGCCGGCTTGCGCGGGAAGCGGGTTATACCCGTTCCGGAGCGCGCGCCCCGCCCGCCGATCAATACCAGCGGAGGCGTGGACAGGCCGCGGGCCGCTCGCCGACACGCCGCAAGCCTGCGCGCCCGCAGGAGGACTGGGGGGACTGCGAAGGTCGCGAGTCGCGACACTCGAGTGGTCTAAAACTATGATACAAGTAAAACGCAAGCGGTCGTCACACCAGCTGCATTTTACAAAAGCTAGGGAGGAAAAATCTTTTCCCTAGCAAGGATTGTCCACTACTTTTTCGTTGAACGAGTAACCTGTGGGTATAGAGAGGGGTGAACATTGACATAACTAGCTGCCACCCACGCGTATGACAGACACCCTTGGTAAGCATTTATGGTTTAAAATTGACTCCTGTGATCCAAGAAAACGTAATAACAACAAACTAATATGTGCAAAAATATCGGCACTACGCGGACTTGAACTCGTAACTCCGCCAGTGCGCTCCTATGAGCAGCACTCCTATCGGCCATCTTGAGGTGTCATAAGGGTTGATGAGTGTTGCGCGCACGTTTTTACATCTCTTTTTCCAGTCTTCAAAAAAGCGTTAAGCAAAAACTAGCTGTAGTTCTGTACTCCGCTCATACGGTCCTACATCCTGTCGAGATAGCACTGCAAATGCTCACCTTGAGTTGGGAGCCTTTCCTTGTAAGCCTAATGTCCGGAGTAGTGGCACACAAAATCCACTGAACGAGTAGAAATGAACAAAAAAGTTTTTACTTTGAAGGAGGCAGTGTTTTATGCGAAAAGTTGTTCAGTCTCCTCAAAATTGAGTGCGAGAATTTTGAATGCTGTTTGAGTTTGGACAAACCGAACCCCAGCGTCCGCTAAATAGATAAAATTTTTTATGCATTTAGTTATTTCCTTAGTTCTCCATCTCTAAGGACTTTCTAATAAGTTTCTTTCTTAACCCACAGATATTTTAGAAATTGTGACAAAAAATGTACTACAACGTGTTCATAATGTTGGCGGTAAAGTTCTGGAGGATTTGACTGGTCCACTCCAAGCGATCGTAACTTCTTCATACTCATCGAATTCAGTCAAAGCGAGCACCACTCGAGAAGAAAGGGGCCTCTTCTGCTGAACAATTCGGCTGCAGCTCATGCAACTTTCGGTAGATCTCGTCGATTTCGTCGCGGTAGGACTCTGCTGTGATGGCTCGGCCTAGTTCCAGAACAGAACCTTGTAGTGAATCACGCCAGCCGCCGTATACCGCACCGCTGCGGAATTTCGGCTTTTGGAAGTGCCTGGGAAATTGTCGGATTCAGCCCGCTGTCCTGGTCGTCTTGTGTTAACCAATTTTTCATCACATGAGATGACTCGATCCAAAAACGAGTCGTTTTGATTCTGGAGAAGCAATAAAGAACAGACTTCAAAACGTGACAATTTCTGGCGGTGACTCAGATCATCGCGCATCCACTTTTCAAGCTTTTCTCCTTTCCGGGGCGTTTCAACTTATCTATAACAGCAGTTTTATTGAATACTAGATCTTCCGCATCCTCGCAGACTGTTTTCGATTTATGACCCGTGTCGTCGTCCTAGATTGCTCTACTCAGATAAACCGAGCGGACCTCGGCCGTGGAAAATCTCGACTTGCCCAGAACACCGGACTGCCTCGCCCCCACGGAAGCACAGCGCAGGAGGGTCGAGGACATCCCCGCGACGCACTGCGCTAGTCGCCATCAGCGCTGCGCTAGTCCTCGTATAGATCATAGGGGACTCGCCCCGTAGAGGCAGAGGACTAGCTCAGGACATGGATAGAAAAGCGGCCGGACCCGCCCTGATCCAAAATGCATCCACGCCAAAAATCAATAATAAATAATAAAATTAATATTAATAATAAATAACAATAATAGTAATAATAAGCAATAAATATAAGTAGTATTAAATAATAATAAGGAAATAGCAATAAAAAGGAAAATAATAACCAATAATAGGGATTAATAACCTATAGGTCTGCTGCTAGGGTGCACCTCCAAGGTTGAAATAACCAGAAGAAATTTTTCCGGACCACCGTTGCGCGGTCCTTTTTCCTATACTATTCGTCCCCACATATGTTTGATTGCTGCGCTGTTTCGACGGCAGACTCTCCCAGTTTAAAACTGACACAAAATCTCCTCCGGAATTGCTTTTCGGCATGCCTCAATTACAGGGTGCGTAAAAAGTATTGACGCACTAAAGTTAAACATTAGAAATAACAACATATTATAAAATTTAACAAGTTTACATACAAAATGTCAACAATGATCAAACGACCAGAATAGCATCACTCGTATTTTATATGGGCTTCTTTGATGCGAATGCAGGGGCGAAGACGACGAGGAAAGGCATCGACGGTGCGCCGCAAGAAGACCACGTCAATTTCGTTCCATGATTTGACCTTCAGTGACTTGAAATTTCTGTGCTTTCAACGTGCAAAAGTGTTACACACTCTTCAAGGACCTCCAAAGTGCTAATTCTGGCGGAGGGCCCGCTGCAACGAAGGCGCATCCGGCCAGCACCATGGTTTGTGCAATCATAACAAGCGTCTCTCGTTTTCGTGTATACAGGAGTGAAGATAAATCAGTAGAACTGTCTGTATTGACGTCCTGGATGAAGCGATTGGTTCCTTGGTTCAAATCCGACCTCGAGAGTAAGCCGTATGTCTTCCAGTAGGATTAGACTCTTGCGCAGAGTCGAGGATTGTTCAGGATTGGTGCCACACCAACTTGAAGGTCTTCATTTCGACAGAGGAATGACCTCTGTATAGACCGGATTTGAGTCCGCTGAATTACTCTGTATGGGAAGTTTTGGAGAGCAAAGCGCTACTTTCCACAAAAGTATGATGTCAGTGAAGGATGATCTGGTCGAAGCATGGAACGAAATCGACGTGGACCACTTGCGGCGCACCGTCGATGCCCTTCCTCGTCATCTTCGCATCTGCATTCGCTGGAAAAAAGCCCGTATAAAATACAAGTGATGCTATTCTGTTCGTTAGATTATTGTTGACATTTTGTATATAAACTTATTGAATTTTATGTGTTGTTATTTCTAACGTTTACGTTTAGTGCTTCAATACTTTTTACGCACCCTGTAGTCTTCGAAGAAATATTACTATTCATTAAGCATAGATGGAACACAAATTATTTGTCAGATAGAGCGGGAATTGCGTATTAGTCGTTATGTGAAAATGTCAGGTAAGTTGCATATCTATTCAGTAATGGGCGCGTGTAGTGCAGTCGGATGAGCTGCCGGCTCTCGCGTGCAGCCGATAGCACGTTCCTGGTTCGTATTTCCCGTCCAGGCCAACTAAGCCTTCCATCCCTCCGGAAATTGCTACCAGACCTGTCTGGGGAAGGATAAGGCGCCGACTTGTTCATTGGCTGGTCATTGTATGGCCAAATACGCATTCCGATTGCCTCCACATGACGATGTAGAATGCGTGGCGCATCTCCCAGATGTAGAATGCGTGGCGCATCCCAAAAAGGATTGAGTAACGGCGCCCTTTATCCTCATTTATCCTTCAATGAACGAAGGAAAAGCCGTTGCATAAAACATATCGAAACTATCCGGCCAACCCAGTAATAAGCTTACATTAATGATATTTCCATTTCGTTTCTTGTCTGTTATCTTATTGAGTAGGAGAAGTTAAGATTGATGTGTTTTCACAAAAGCATGACATGACATTGATATATGTTGTAGAATGTGTTGCTCTTGTGGTAGTACTGTACTGCTACTTTGACGAATTCACGTAAGTAGAAATCTTTGTAGATTTCCTTCATCGGATCGTTGGGGAACTGGTTTGTCGCTACAACGGCCCTTCGCATACCTGCCATGAGAAATCCGTATGGACGGTTGTTGACCAGCCAGTCGACAGCGGAAGCCTTGCTTTGTTCAGCATTCGCGTTTGCTTTTTCACCCATGGTGTTCTTGTGGGTTTGCCATATGCTCCATGCTCAAAAGGTGGAGAACTCTTGAATAAATGGTATTCTAGCGACATCGAATCTTTGAAATCCGCGTCGGCTGTGATTGGAATGACGGTCACAATATGCTACAATATTTGCATTCTTTCTCACCTCTTTATTGCATTAAATCGTTTGATTGCTATTTGCTTGCCAATGTACTACGGCACAGTTTTCAAGTGAGGTACTCTTAGTTTCGATCTGAATAATTTAACAACTGACTTTATTTTCAAACCAGCACATCAAACACTGTGGTATTTATTGCTTCATCTTGGATTATTTCCATAGTTCAAGATTTATTAATGTATATTTACTGTGAGTTTATAGCGACTCTCATATCACCGAGCAGCGTAAAGTCTCTCCATTTTCAGACGATTGTGATATTGTATACGATGGAAGTTCGTGGACATTTGCTTTTAGGCAAACAAAGGTAATCGGACAATATATAGTTTGTTTAAGCGCAAAATTTTGTGTTCTTCAGGTGAAAAGTGAAAAATTTCAAGATACAGAAGGTTTCAATGCATAAGAGTTTTTGTATGAAACCAAATCCGCGTTAGTTCCATGATAATCGTAATTATGCTGTTTTGCCGTTTGCATGAAAAATTAGCTATGCACAACGGTTCCGAAGCTACGGCTTAATTTGCAAGGTCTGATGATAAGCATTGTTTGTATCCAAGTAGCAGGAAGTGCCGGCAGTCGTTCTTGGCTAGGATTCCCTGCCTAGACCAACCAAGCCTTCCATCCTTCCGGATCGTTTTATCCTTATAATGTTATGCTTCAACGTTTCGGCCCTTAAGCCCTTCATAAGGTTTAAAATAACTATGCCATATATACCACACATATATGCTCAAGAGAGCCACTGCTGCCTTAGACCTGGAACCTCAGGGGGATAAGGAAGGGTCTTCCTATTAGGCGGTTTGTCCGCAAATGAAGTGCAGGGTCTCTGGGTTCTTTATATACATCGAAGGACAGTGACCGCTCTGCTGTCTCTCAATGTCGCCATCATCTTCAGCAGTCACGGCGTGTGTCCTCACCAGAGAACTGCCTGAAGTATAGACCTACACTTCAAGCAGTTCCCTGATGAGGCGCACAGCGTTGTTATGCATATGGGCAGAATTACCTTCCTCGCAGAAGCAACAGTATGCAGGTATCTTGACCCGAGTACAACTTTGTGCACAGTTAGGGCCTGTGGAAGCTGTACCATTTAAACGGAATGGTGAAGCTAGCAAGAAGGCTGGTATCTCATCATTCTCGAGTTTATTGTTATCTCGGACGCGAGCGTCTAAAAGACGGCTGAGTGGATAGGGTTGCAGAGCAACGAGCAAAAAGTTAGGGGTTTGGATTCTGAGTGGGGCATGCCTTTTGCATTTTCCAAACTTCATGTTCATTGGAGGGGTGCATACGCTAACAGAAGAGCAGGCAAGCAATGGGTGTGCATACTGTTAACCCTTGTGAAGGATAGAGGTTGGCGTTACTTTATCCAGGTTTGGGATGTGCCGTGTATTCCACTCCTAGGTATACCTTTGAAGCAGTTTCGACGCGAATATAGCCTTTATAGGCTTGCGTTGACCACCCGATGGACAAGTAAGAGTTTATCCTAAGAGAGAATAAGAGTTTATCCTTCCATGACAAGTCGGATACAGCCAGGATGGAAGACTTGTAGTTAGTCTTAGCAGGACCGGAAGCAAAAACCATGAATCTGGATATTCTACATGTGAAACTGGTACGGAGAGCAACCCTTTTTACAAGTAGTGTTTCATGTTTATATAGGTGTAACGGAGAGGGAGCGGCTCCCGGGAGCACCCCGAATACCTGCTCTACTGTCAGCGCATGCGCTGCTCGCATGAACATGAAGTATGTGGGAATGCAAAAGACATGCCCACGCAGGATCCAAACTCCTTACCTCTAGCTCGTTGTTGCCCTACCCTTCCACTCCACCGTCTGTTCGACAAACGTCTCTGAGATAACAATGAATTCGAAAGTGATAAGATATCAGCTTACTTGCTTGATTCACCACTCCGTTTCAATTCTGCAGCTTTCACGAGACTCTGCTCAAAGTTGTTCTCTGGTCGAGATACTTGAATACTGTTACTTCTGAGAGGGAGGCGATCCTGTCCATATGCATCGATCGCTAGCTCAGACCTACACCTTAGGTAGCTCCCTGGCCAGAGTGATAATGCTCTCGCATACTTCAGTTCTTCCTTCTTGTTGGCTGGTGGCTGCCAGTGCTTTATCTCCAGCGTTTCCCTGATCTTTCTCATCACAGTGCCTGTTAAGTGTTTGTGGAGAATCGAGAATCGCGGTAGCGGTGTAAATCTCGTGCGTGCCTGAGAGTGCCCTGAGAATGGATTATTTGGCTAGATTTGAGGGCTACGTAGTGATCTTAAATGCTCGTCTATTCTTTTCCAAGTGGGCTAGCTGTTTCGCCTATGCAGAGTTCATCACGGGCCAAACAGACCACTTTATACACCACACACCTTGTTTGGCACGTCTGGTTGTTCTCTCCATAGATTAAGCAATGCGTCTTTTCACACTGACTCTGGTAAGTACGCGACGTGTGAGTAGGCGTCGCAAAGATGGAGATTGTCCAATACAATAATCTTGTGCCATATCCATTCTGCAGGAGGATTTCTTTGATCTGACCTTCTCCTTCTTGAAAATTTGTTGAGGTCAGTGCAGTATACGTGGTTATTGTATTATGAGCGACGCTCCGTTTTATATACATAGGATGGCAATTCGAGAATGTATAAGGATGTTGTCGGATGCCGGTTTCCTGTACCATACGCTACTGATTTGGCCTTCCGATATTCTCGCCTTCGCATTCAAAGATAGGAGCAATCCATCAGAGACCAGAGCCTCTGATGTTGAAGGCTGGCCGCTCCAGATGATCCATGAAGACAATAGCGAGCAGCGGTGCCAACCTCATTCCCGTTCCAAGTGTGCTGTAATTCGAGCGATACATCAATGGCATTTTCATTGTGGGCAAGTCGCAAACAACACTACAACACACGATAGCTTAATGTGCCGCTTAATTCAGCACTTCCTAGATTGAATCAACATCTTTGGTTCTGGTCCCAGATGGATCACTCTGTGAAGGATGGGCGAGGCGCGAGGCCTCGCAGAAGTGATCTTTGTTGTGTATTTGTATATTTGTAGGTTGCTTGTGTTGTGCTATTTAGTGTTCTGTTAGTATTTGTGTACATTATTGTATCTGTATTTTCCCAGCGGCGGGATCGATCGATCGCCGTCCGCCTCGCCTGTGCCCAGCGCTGGCCATTCGGAGGCGGCGGGGCGGCGCGTGTCCACTTAGGGGCCGGCCTTCCCCCCGCGCAACTCCATATAAAGGGGGCCCGGGCGCGCCGGTCTCAGTCTGGTCTGGTGTCAAGTATACTTATGCTCTCCCAAAAATTTCGAATATTCGAATGGTTTCGAATACCGAAAATTTTCGAGCATTCGAAATCGAATATATTCGAAAAACGCGATTTTTCTGAACATTCGAATTCGAATACATTCGAAAAACGCGATTTTTTGAATATTCGAATTCGAATACATTCGAAAAACGCGATTTTTCGAATATTCGAATTCGAATATTCGATTCGAATATTCGAATTTGAATGAAAAATCAGGCTGTATTATAGACATGATAGAAGGCAACACAGAAGAGAAAAGGGAAGCAATACATAACGGATCCCTTCCTAGTTAAGCACGAGGTTTTTATCGACAGGCATCTCATAAACCACATGTGAGTCGTAAAAATGAGATAGAGAACTTACACGTAGAACGATCAAAGGGCTTATGGAAGCGTCTAATTTCCTTGCCTACTGGAATACGAATTTTTCTCAAAGGAATACTAGTGTTTTGTTAATTGCTGCTTATGAGGAACAAACGAAAGGTTTACAACACATTTGAAGGGAACATTATCTGGTTGAGCCACTGTAAGCTTCTAGGTCACTTTAAAACAATCCTTTTTGAAATTGGTGGCAGACTGACTGTTAAAGAACTTTCATGAAACAATGCTTTTGCCTAGCGGCAGCTAGTGAAGGACTGACGACAAAGTACTACATGAAAATCTGTAGCAAGTCTGTCCTGCTCATCTACAAATGTGAAATATCACACTGTCGATTTTGCGGCCACAAAATGTATTACAAGTAGCTAGGAATAGGCTACCCATGAGGGCCAGTCTCATTTCGTTCTGGTGATTCACCCAAGTAAGTGGTAGGAATAAATATTTCTTATTTGCGATGAACTTGTGAATGTAATTATTCTCCAGCCAACATATTGATAAACTACGGTAAACTTCAGAAAAATAGATCGATCGATAACATCCGGCCGACATAAACTGCCTCCCCTTTGTGAAGTCCGGCATACGGCCAACATATCCATGCGAATCCCACTCCAAGCGGCCAATTCAGAACAAAAATCGATAAAATCGATCGATAACATCCGGCCGACCTACGCCGCCTCCCCTTTGTGAAGTCCGGCATACAGCCGACGTATCCATGCGAATCCCACTTCAAATGGCCAATTCAGAACAAAAATCGATAAAATCGATCGATAGTATCCGGCCGACCTACGCCGCCTCGCCTTTGTGAAATCCGGCATACGGCCGACGTATCCATGCGAATCCCACTTCAAATGGCCAATTCAGAACAAAAATCGATAAAATCGATCGATAACATCCGGCCGACCTACGCCGCCTCCCCTTTGTGAAGTCCTACCTTATAATATAGCTTTTGCGGAACTGTAGTCGTTGTAGAAACGAAATCCAGAAGCAGAGCATTCAGACCACGGAGGAGCAGAAGAGCATAGCGTGACGAAAATTACAAAGCCGACTTCATGAGGTACTCTTCTGCACCAGGAGGCACCCGACGTGACAGAAGACAGAAGCGCACCCTGTCGACCCTCACGCCCATCCTGCAGACTTTTGCTAGCTTGTGGTCTCAGACTCTTAACTGCAGCGTGAAGGACAAATAACGTCCGTTTGAAACGCCGCTTGAACCATCATTTTCAACTTTTTTTTGTTAAAAATTCCTACTCTTCCTCGGCCGCTTTGCACAGGCGCAGTAATAAATGTGGAATGCTTGGTACCTCCCAAACAAGAATTTACTTTTATCCTTCCTTCTGCTGTCCTTCATCCTTTCCGTTATTACGTTTACGGCGAAAATAGCTTCCAGAACTGCTTGAGTGGAATGCAAAACTGGTCCAGATCAAACTAACCCTTATGTCCATACTCTAAGATCTAAAAAAACGTCTGATACTATATAGGAGCGCGCTAAGAGCTGTCGATCGTCGATGTGTCAGAAATTACTGACAGGAACAGGTGCATAAAATTAGCGTAGAATAGGTATACAAAATACTGGAAAATATTCAGACGTCTCCAGCGAGCGCCTTATTTCAGAAGACCATGTCACAGATTGATCAGGCAATCAATACCGGTTGATACTATCCATACTTTTTATCGGTGAAAGTGGTCTTCTCTCAGAGTTCACCAATCAGGGTGGCGACGATTACTGCTCCCCGATCGGTCATTCACCACTGCAGCGATTCTCCGTGGAAAATTTTTTGCAATTCAACATTGTTAGACGTTGTGGAAGTTCTCCCTCTTAACAGGGCTTTTCGGGAAGTGACTAGTATCGATGAGGCGCTCAGTATCCGGGCACCGAGCCACCATCGTACCACAGCTTTGATTCACAGACAGAACCGTTTTGGCGACCCAAATTACCCGAGAAACCCACCAAGCCTTTTCAAAATACGCCGATACACAAATTCTTGTTGGGCATTCGAATGACACTTTTTGAATACTTGAATAATTTTTGCTTTCTGGGAAATTGCGAATATTCGAATGGTTTCGAATTCCGAAAATTTTCGAGCATTCGAAATCGAATATATTCGAAAAACGCAATTTTCTGAATATTCGAATACGAATACATTCGAAAAACGCGATTTTTTGAATATTCGAATTCGAATACATTCGAAAAACGCGATTTTTTGAACATTCGAATTCGAATACATTCGAAAAACGCGATTTTTCGAATACTCGAATTCGAATATTCAAATTCGAATGAAAATCATTCGAATTCCTATTCGAATGGGTCATTCGGGCATAAGTATAGTGTCAAGGTCGCGAGCGGTCGGCTCGGAGGATTCTGGCCTCGGTGGTACCTGGCGAGCGGCCGGGTCAGAGAGGAGCGCGGGCACAGCAGAGGCGGACGGACCGACCCCTGCTGGTGCCATAAGAAGCCAATAAATCGATTTCCCTGTCCGGTTCAGGCCAAGCCCTAGACATCCAGCCCCCGGGTGAAACACCCCGGCGTAACAACTCCTATTTTTGAGTGCAAAGGTGAGACTATCTGGAGGCCAAATTAGTAGCATATGGCAAACTAGCATCCCACAACATCCCCCTACGTTCACGAAGTTTTCATCCTATGTATATGTGTGAAATGGAGCGTCGTTCGTAATACAATTGCAACATCTACTGCAAGAAGTGGAAGAAAAGATGAAAGTATTCCTCCAGCTAATAGACAAAACAAAAACAAACAACCGTGGCACATGGTTGTTCATAGCCAGGATTGTGCGCAATTACGATATACGATTTACGACTTTACGCCCTACGGCGAATTTTGACATTTTTTACGATTTACGACATTCTGGGTCGTAAATCGCAAATTTCCGTAAATGTTATTAATCTACGGTCAAACGACGTCCAGTATTCATTCATCAGATCGAGAAGACAAGCGAGATCTTTGCGCTCCCGCTCCATCCGTTCTCAGCCTCCTGGAACACGATTCATTTTCATGTGTTTTCATTCGCTTCATGAGTAGGTATTTCCAGCTCTCTATCCTCCCACTTCCCGTTGGAAGTCGTTAACGCTCGGGTTAGCAAGAGGTGCCCATTTCCTTTTCTCTAGTAGCTCCTTAGCGTAGTTTTTTTTAATGTTCTGATGTGGCACCATGGCAGATGACACCGTGTGGTGGGCTGCCTTTTCGAGTTTAACTTAACTTTCCTGAAACTTTTGGCGAGATATCTTTGCAACATCCTGCCGAGCATTATCGATAAGAAAGTAAACACTCTTACGTCATAGTTGTTTCCGCTGCGTGGCCTCACTCAACTTTTGCAGTTGGATGGCGTGAATGTTCGCAGTCATTAAAGTTCCGGTTTCATGAAACGCGTGGTTACGCACTCTCTGGGAGTCCCACCAGCAGCGCCACATTACCTTCTTCTGGTGAAGATCGGGATCCGGCAGTTTCATAGGTGGTTCCTTGAGCGCCTACCAGTACGATTGATGTAGAAGACAATGAACCCATCTCCCGTGACCAGCTTCATTAGAAAGTTTCTAATACAAAAGCGGAGAAGGAAAGTCTGACCGGTGCTCAGTCGCGGCGACCGTCCGAGTCACGCAGATGGCGTGCTACTCAAGTGAAGATCAAAATACTGTATTCTCAAATACTCTAGAATGTATGGAATTATATTCTAGAATGTTCAATCTGTAAGGCTGTAGACACTGTAGACTCTAGATAATAACAGATTTTGTTAAATTTTAAAAAATGATTGGGAGTTTTGTTGGAGGACTTTTCCCGACAACTAGATCAAAAAAGTAAAACCTTTTGGTGCTTCGCAGGATAGAGTTGCGCCGCACAATAGCTTAGTACGCAGTGTTAGCCTAATGCATGTTCCGTTTCTGGTTTTCATGTATTAATTAGCGATTTTTAATTTTTTGTTCTGATAGTAGCTTATTAATATTGCTTTTGCTAAATCTAAGATTTATACGCGTTTCAAGAACTGCAAAACGGTCGGAAACGGTGGTCATTCAGCAATGAATGAAAGCTTTTTGTTGAAACACCATAGTCAAGGTAAAGTTTTTGAATCAACAACTTTTTCGATATTCTTAGAACGTGCACAGTTAAATTTGAATTGTGTCTGACCAAAAGGAAAGGTAAAACTAAAAAAGAAAAACTGGCAAAAAACCTGCCCAAAAAAGTGAGAAGGAAACTGCAGAAGGTAACACGATAAATAGTTCTCGGATCACCTAGTATTAACAACAGAAGAAAACCTATAAAAATGCAGTTGTACTGCACTACACATCAGGTAACTCTTACGATTTACGGTTAACAGCTTACGATTTATGACGATTTTTCGTAGTTACAATTTACGATTAATAAAATCTCACATTTCGTTCACGCACGTCCGGGTCGTAGCTGGAACGATGCCTCCGTGGTTATCCTCTGTTAATTCCTTTCATCGCGGATTCTTTTGCTTTGGAAGTTATTCGAGCATCATGCGATTTTGGCTACTTACAAGTCCTGTAAATCGACCAACTCAATTCTCGCGACAACAGCTCACAAGTTGCGTCCTAAGAGGGTCAGTGTGAAAGGTCGGATTGCATAATCTGTGAAGAGGACAATCTCATTTGCCAAATGTTGTGGTACACAGGGTGATATCTGTGGTGGGTGATGAACTCTACATAGGTGAAACAGCTAGAGCACTTGGAAAGAAATAGGCGAACACTTAAAAGAGACGCTCAGTCCCTAAAGCTAGCCAGATAATCCATCCTCAAGGCACACCACTTCCAGACACCACGAGATCCACAACCGCAACTGTCAACAACCGAGTCTCATTCATCATAAAGAGCTAACAGATGATATGGAAAGAAAGGTCAAGAAAACGCCAGAAATAAAGCACTGGCCACCAACAAATAACAAGAGGGAAAAATTAAGCAAAGAGCCTTGTCAGTCTCGGCGGGCGCACGGGGTGGCTGCTGATAATGATGGCGACATTGACAGACGGGAGGCCAGTCGTTGCCCAATGACGTCTATATGAGCCCAGAGACACTGCACTTCATTTGCGGCCAAATCGCCCAACAGTAGGTCCTTGCTCCCCCCCTCTCCCTTCCGGTGAGGTCCAAGTCGGTCGGCAAAGCGTCGGTTGTTTGGATGTATGTGTGATTTGTAGCATAGTTCCGTAGACCGGAAGAAGGGCTTAAGGACGGAAGCGTTGTCAATAGATATTGAGCAACCTCGAGTTTTACTATTGAGAAAAAGGCAAAACAAAGCTGATTGTTATTGCTGTTGTTCTGAAGCAGCGAAATAGACCATTCTGTAAAACAAACTTTAAGGAGTGTATATTTATCTCATGGAATATCGACTTTGCCAAAGATATTTTGATCGTTTTCATAATTGCCGTGATGGACGCTATAACAATCATAAGAGTTCGTATTTCCAACGCAAAGGTGAGAGAATTTCTTGTTGACATTCTGCAACTTCTCGAGATGTTCTCATTTAAGATGCGAGAAATTCTTGGACGAATTGATGAAAATCGCAAAAGAGAAATCAATTTCCTAAAACAGGTAATGTGATTTGGGTATGTCTTTCTAAACAAGGATAGCAAAGGATCAATAATCTAGTGTATCGAGTAGCTATAGTGTAACTTTACAATACGTATTTCGTTTCGGAAATAGTAGTAGGCATTTAAAATGTCCATTCTGGGTTATTTTGCTCTTGCGTTATATACTTTATATTATATTATGTTCTATTTTATATATTAATGTATTAATATGCATGTATTTGTATTTTATTTTATCATAAATTATACCATATTATACGCGGCGTTGAGAGAAAGGACGAAAATATTAAAGAATACACCTAGGCGATGGCGAATACTGCTAAAAAATTACAGTATGCTGCCACGTTCCGTCAAGTATACCTTTTTGTATGAGAATGGTATCCACTAGGAACGTATATGTGAGAGGTTTACCTGTATCTCAAGTTATTTCTATGAAAACTTCTACAACTGGCAAGGAGATCAGCATGCTAAGAAAATGTATACGTTTCATGCTCCGTTGAACCAAAATGTGGTGATTCTGCAAAAATAGAAAATAGAAAAGTATTTAAAATCAGTTTACAATAGTCCAGCTTGGTACACAGATTACCTTGTAAATGCTTGCAAGCTCTACAACAAAAACTCTACCCTCACGCGAATTTTAAAACTTTTAGAGCTATCATAAAAGTATGGAGCATTATAGCCACATGGAAGACGAGGCCATCCTTTGACGCGAAAATTGGAATGCATCGGACAGACATTTTTTCGTTTCCAGATAACCGTCAATTTATTGCTCCAGTACTTGCGAACCAGCAGTATCTTTTCCGCATTCTTAATGTGTCACATCTTTTTTGCTCTTCCTACTCCTTTTATGACCTTCGTTTTTAGAACTGACTTTGTTAGAGATTCGACGGGCAGTTCAATAGCAATGCAATTTTAGGCGGTTCTTCAAGGAATAGTATTCGCTGTCGAGCTTTTCACCTATTTTTATCTAGCATGGCATTTAGAAAATAAATGGGTGATTTGGTGCTGCACGACAGTCGCCTGGAACCTCCTGCACTTAACGGACGCGTAAGTTTACGTTGCGTATACAAAAACTCTTTACGACATGTTTTTTTGGCGGCAGCTTTTCCACTAACGATAAGCCCTCTTTTCTATTCCTGTCAACACATTTCGTTTTTGTTCGTCAGTGTTCGTCATCATTCTTTCTTCTCCATTCCACTTTTAATGTTGTGACCCAAATAAGTCTTCAAAACGAGACCATCGGTGTGTTTTGTTGGTTATGAAAGACTGTTTATTTTTCCTAAACTTTTGATCCTAACGTTTAATTCCTATGTTTCGAGAGAGCTGGTAGCTAATGGTATCTTGAAGCTGTATTTACATTGAGTAAGCTAATGATAATGTAGAAATAAACAGCGTAGATCAATCGGAAAAATAATTGTCAACTTTTTTAATGGTAAAGTCATGGAAGTGTATAATCGCAAAGCAGATGAGACATATGTACAAACATTCCTCCTCGGTTTCACCCGATTGGTATGTAGTACAACGGAGTACAAAATTAAATATACCACTTGTAAGGTGTAATATACGCGGACACTTCAACTTTTACCATCACATTTCAGGCCATAGTTTACAAGGATTGTGCCATAACTCTTTTGTGGTTTGCTGTGTGAAGTGATTTGACCGTCTTCCTCCGGCTCTGGCTCATTGCCTGTCAGCCTTTGGATGTCTTTCATTATTAGCTTTTCTTGTTGGAAAAATGCATATGCTAATTCTGTTGTTCTCCTTAGTCATTGATCGTGATCAGCCCAGCATGTATTTTCTGCACTGTCGAATCTTGTCCATAAAATTTACGTTGTAAGCAAGCACTCGAAATTTGCATGACCTTCAGTTTTATATTAGTCCTTTTTATAGTTTCGTCATTTATGAGTTTGAAATAGTTGGATGTTTTTCAGTTCTTTGTTTCTACGGCGTCTATATCCGTTTTAGAATATCTGATTTCCTTGATTTTAATTTTTTCACTTCTACCTGTGGTTGTATCCTTAGTTGGTCAGGAGCCTACCGTTTATGATAGATTAGCGCGCTCTCTTGGGCACAAATTAATTAATTAATTAATTAATTAATTAATTAATTAATTAATACCTTATTTAGGTTGATAATTATCGGCTTTAATACGGAGTTCAGAAAGCTTTTTTCACCAAGACGTTTTTTCGGTGAGTTTACTTCTATTATAGGTATGCTTTACATTGAAGTGCTTACCTGCACTGTTACACAGAAGAACACCTAGTAATGAAAAACCTTAAATTTTTTTTGCAGATATGAAACCATAGCTGCCGGTCAACGTCCAATCTCAGATTTTGTAGGGAGCCCATATATCAACGTTCCATTGAGAACACGGAATGCAGAATATTGAAGTATACTTTGCTCCTTGAAAACTCTTGACTTCAGCATCACTTATCAGTTTATCATTTCAGCTGTTAAAAACCGATTAAAAAGCACGGGTATAAATAAGCATATGTTGCGAATTATTGGTCTTTATTCTTCAACGTCTATTATACATTCCTTCTGCGCAAATAAATTTGTTTTCTATCTGAAGCAGACTACCTATACAGTAAAAAATTCTTCCACATAAATTTCTCAAGCCCTGCTAAGTACACAGTAATAAAAACAAGCTTTTATTAGTCGATTATCTAAATATCAAGTGTTATTATTTTACCTCAGTTGCAGAAAAAGTTCCCTAAAAATGGAACCTCAATAATCACATATAAAGTCGCAGCGGAAAAACGATTTTTTCCGCGTAATGTTTAAAATTTAGAAAACTTTAAAATTTTGTAAGCTAGAGTTGTTTCCTTCAGTAGGAAGAAACTTATTTCCGCGGGGAGTCCATCCTCCAGCCGCGACTCCATGGTTGATTAAAGAGCGCCTCAAAAAATCTTTGTAGGTAAACACTTGAGTACACCAATAGGAATTAAATAGGAAAAATAATATAAAGTGCAATTTCAGGTGGAGATGTCACTCCTTCAGGTAGAAAAAGTGTGTCATGTCCACGACGTGCTCGAAAAAATGGCCAAAGATGAACTCGTCGAAGTTGATTCGGAAACTGCCTACAGAAAGCTTTATTCCTTGCTGCAAAACAATCAGGTTTCGGAACATCGATGATTCAATGATTTATTTATTTATTTATTTTGTGGCGCGAATTATCGCGCAGTGCCATACAACACACCCACATGCAACACTCATAAGAAATGGCATGACAACACAATCATATCCAAAGAGAGATTACTAAAAAAACAGACAAATGGATAAAAATAAAAGAACTAAATTCATTCAAATTCAAAAAAAAATCATGTAACCATATCTTGTTCTGGCCTCAGGTAACACCGAAAAGATGTCTGAGGCTTCTATTTGTACTTCGCCTGTTAGTATTTTGAACATCATCACAAGATCGAATTTTGTTCTCCTACTCCTTAGGGACGACAAACCCAATTGAGTAGCTCTAGTTTCACCATCGGGAATGGAGGAATAGTCCATCGCATAACACCTCAGCATCAGTTTGCGGGTGAAGTTGTTCTGGACCCTCTCCAGCAGACGAATATCCTTGCGTTTGTAAGGATTGAAGACGGTAGTCCCACTTTCAACGATTGGCCTGATGTACATTTTATAAGCCCTTAATAAAACCTTGGGATTTTTGGTTCTAAACATCCGAAAAAGATTGTAGATACGAGCCATACCTTTCTTTATGAGCATACTGTAGTGAGGCCCGAAGTCTAGATTGCTGTTTATGAGATAACCGAGATCTCTAACTTCGTCTACCCTTTTTAGCGGAGTGGATCCGATAGAATACGTTGTAGTGGCGGTTTTATCCCCAATGACGAAAACCTGAGTTTTTTCCACAGCAAGGGGTAGTTCCCAATATTCGGACCACTTGCTAACAAAATTTATAGCAGCTTGCAAGCGGTCCGTGTCCATTGGCGACTCTATGATCTTATGAATTTTTATATCGTCGGCGTACATTTTACATGTGACTCCAAGGTTTTCGATAATATTGGGGATTTCAAACGTGTAAATCAGAAATAGAATGGGGGAAAGAACCCCACCTTGCGGGACACCGCTGCATGCTTCATACACGGGTGAGAACTCTTTACCTATACGTATTTGGAAAGTCCTACTATCAAGGAAATCACGTATCCACGATATAATCCTATGGTGAATTCCAACAGATGACAATTTATGCATTAATTTGGAGTGGGAAATCTTGTCGAATGCTTTCCGGAAATCAAAGAAAACAACATCCACCCTTTTCTTGTCTTCCCTTGCTCTAGTCCAGTCGTTCATCGCTGTAAGAACTGCAGATTCTACTGACCTACCCTCCATAAATCCAAATTGGGCGCTCGAAATAACGTTGTGCCTGATTAAGTGAGCTACAATGTTTTTTTTTTCGTAATTTTCTCAAACGCTCTAGCAAAAATCGAGGTAATGCTAACAGGTTGATAGTTTCTCTGGTCATCAAGCGGCACTTTCTTAGATACAGGTGTAATTAGAGCATGCTTTCAGCGTTGAGGCACTTCTGATCTCATATAACTCAAATTAAAAATGTACTCGAGAGGGAGACCAATGAAGGGTAGAATTCTTTTAGTAAAACATAGTGAAACAAAGTCCGGGGTCGTAGACGACGATGAAGGCTAGCTCTCAAGCAATTTAAGAATTTCATCTCTCTGGAACCACAGCGTGGGTTCCATTTCAGGATAAGACGGGAGATTTGCGATCTCAGAATCAGAAGGCGCAGTGCTTCTGCCCGGTTTATTGAAGGAGTCATAGAAGATCTTAGCCAAGGGATCTGCTTTCAACTCCTCCCGAACAACCGGAGACCCATCATCCGGTACTAGGCAGGGTATCGAGCGTGACTCTTTCCTCGAGTTGACATATCGGTAGATCCTTGCCAAGTCTCCGGATTCAGTAATTTTCTTTTCCACAAACATCAAATACCTCTCTAAAGCCTTTTCCGTTCTGTGATTTATTGCCCTATAGCTCTGCCAATCCTTGACAAGGTTGTTCCTCATCGCTCTATGCCATATGTTTGATCGTTGTTTCATCATTCTGATCAAGTACGAGGGTAAATTCATTTGTCCTATATCTACCCTATGTCTCGGGATGAATTTTTCAATACAATGATGTAGAACTGCAAGAAATATTTCGCACATCTCATTTACAGTGTCATCCGAGGCAGAACTGCCTATCCAGTCGATGCTTGCTAAATGGGCTTCGATTGCATTATAATTTGCACGATAAAATCGAGTTTCCACCGCTTTACACTAGGTTGTGTGGCGGCATCTAATTTGAAACATATTGTAGCATGGTCGCTGTTTCCTATTGGAGGAGCAATATAAAGGATAAAGGATAAAGGACGGCGTTACTCAATCCCTTCTGGGATACGCCAGCGCATTCTACTTCTACAGGGTGTCGTGGAGGCGTGCTGAATGCGTACTTGGCCATACAATGACTTGCGGTGGCCAGCCGATTAACAAGTCAGCGCTTTATCCTTCCCAGACAAGTCTGGTACCAATTAACCGACCCCGGAGGATGGAAGGCTTGGTTGGCCTGGGCGGGAAATCCGAACCAGGAACCTGGTATCGGGTGCACGCGACAGTCGCGCCTCCTCCGACTGCGCTACACGCGCCCGGAGGAGCAACATAGATAGAATTTATTGACTGAGGATCATTGGAAAATATCAAGTCTAGCAAAGAGCTACTTCTCGTGAGACAATGAATCACTTGATGGAAATTGTGAGTTGCCACTAGGTCAACAAAGTCTTGCGGAATACCTACCATTTGCTTTGAAGAATTTAGGATGCCAAAATCGCTATAGTTAAAATCTCCAAGAAGAATGCAGCGGCGGTCACATGCACAGAAATCGCTTATGGCCTTGACTAGTTTGGTTGAATTACTTATACCATAGCCAGGCGCCCTATACACCAGAATAAAACGAGTGCTACCCGAGCTGAAGAACACGTCACATACTAGTATTTCGTAGCCATCTGGGACTGATTCCTCAAAAACTATATTGTAATCTAAAGTCTTCCTAACAATAAGAATCACCCCGCCACCTATTTTGTGTGCTCTATCGCATCGTACACCTTCGTACATGCCACCTATTTGTCCTAGCAAAGGTGAAAGATCAATGGTATTTCTGAGCCACGACTCTGTTATGAAAGCCAAATCATACTTATGATTGCTAAGGTCTTCCATAAATGCAGCTGAATTCTTGACCACGTGTTGACGGCACAGCCGCTGCACTGGGACCGCCGATTTGCAACACTCCCCACCACAACTGAGCGTCGGTTGCGGGACCCGATTCTGGGCTGTGGTGGTGGACCGGGGGGTTTTCGTCGCCGGCAACCAACGCTGAGCAAGGAAGCATCCCTAGAAAAAGATAGATAGATAGAAAAAAGGTGCGGAAAAGAGTAACTGGCTGTCATTCTATGGTATGGCTGTCGAGGTCTGCTTGGGTCCTTGTGTCCCTTCCGGCCATGATTTCCTACAGGCTCAAGAAGTAGTAGTAGTCGCATGGAGAGATGTCCGGGGAATACCGTAGGTGAGGCATGTGAACGTAGCCCAGCTGAGCAAGCTTATCCGTGGTCGCTTTTGCCTGATGGGGTGCGGCGTTGTCGAAAAGGAAGACCTTCTTGAAGCGCTGAGACCGAATAAGTGCGAGTCGCCGGTCCATCTCTTCTATTAGGTTGTCACATAAGTTCTGTCCGATTCCGATAGGCGTTACTTTGTGATTGTTTTTTTTTTCGTGAATGAAGAAAGTAGTTGTTGATAAGTTCTATACTGTTTTGTAGTGCTTGCTTCGCAATACAAAACCTGGTATACTGTTTTTAAAAAGATGTGAACATTGCATCGTTTAAATTGCTAGACGAAGCCGTGGAAAAATGCACTTCCGGGTAATAATGCTTCATGAGTTGAAGCTTGGCCACAGAGTGAGCGAGGCAACTCAATACATCAGGATGGCATGGAGAGAGGACTCCGCTAACGAGCGCACCGTGCACATATGGTACCAGAAGTTCCGTGTTTGAGGCGTGGGTCTCGAAGACAAAGTCCGCTAAGGACGACCTCCGAAGCGTGATAAGGGACGTTTGAAAGAAAATCCGATCCACAAATAACTGTGCGTGAGAGGGGAGAAAGCTTTAGGTCAGTAGTATAACCATTTCGAGGCACCTAGAGGTGATAGGTAAGGTGAAAAACCTGGATAAGTGGGTGCCTCAAGAACTCACTGAGGAGCAGCAGAGGTGTCGTCTGGAGATCTGTCCTTCCCCTATTATAAACAACGAAAACGATCCGTTTCTCGACCGGATAATTATCTATGACAAAAAATGGATCGTGTACGACAATCGAGGAAGATCAGCACAGTGGCTGGATGAGGAAGAACCGTCGAAACACTTTCCCAACTCTAGTCTTCACCGAAGAAGGTCATACTAGCTGTTTGGTGGTTTGCAACTAGTATTATCCACTACGACTTCTTGAAGCCTGGTGAAGCCATCACGACAGAGAGGTGCTGCCGTGAATTAGACGTTCACCAAAAGTTGCTTGAAATGCGTCCTGCGATGTTGAATCAAAGAGGACCGATTCTTCTTCATGGAAACGCCCGTCCGCATGTCTCACATCTCATCCAGAAATTAAGTCAGTTGAGGGTTGAAGTTTTCCCGCACCCCGCTTATTCACTGGAACTAGCCCTGACAGACTTTCATCTTTTTAAACACCTCGATGGTTTTCTCGAGGAGAAAAACTTTTCAAATGAAGCAGGTATCGAAATTGTCTTTACGTGTTTCATTGTTTCTAGGAATGTAGATTTCTTCCTGCATGGAATTAGTGCTCTTGTGTTCTCGTTGCCAGAAGTGCACTGATTGTAATGGTTTTTACTTTGATTAATAAACTCTATTTTCTGCTGAGATGTCACACCGTAAAGTTACCGTCGAAAATCGGACAGAACTTATGTGTTCACCATGGCCTTGGAGTCCATCGTCGTGCTTTTGGAAAACAACTTCCAGTAAGCCGGGTATGGGCGCGGACTCAAAAGCTCAGAAGGTGATTCTTGCCATGAATTTCCCGCCGAACAAAGGTTGGTAACAGGTCACCAGGCCTCACCCAGACTCGCTGCTCGGCAGGGCTAAGTTAGAAGACTCACTTCTCATTTTGCGTGATTAGTGAGTCCAGGCTGCTCGGGGTTGGGAATTGGACGAGATTTGCGCGACACAGGTCGACTCGTCAGACTGGGGTTTCGGCATGAGACCAGACGGGGTTTTGGCATGCTTCTGGAAAGGGCGAAATTGATCACTTCTCAGGTGGCCTTCAGTAAGTAGCAAACAAACATACAAATACGGGAAGCACGAAACCGGACTCCAGTCACGACATATACGGCATAAGGAGTCTCATTACTTTTGCCTCCCCCCCCCCCCCCCGTTAAATTTGACGTCGGCAGAGTCAAGCATAACTGCCGACGTTACCTTTTCACTACTAGTACTGTCTCTTTCTTTGAGATAATCCGCAAATTATACAAAATTTCATTCAGCCTCAACGCGTTTAAAAAAATACTCGATTCAACTCTAGACTCCTGATACCTCAAATGTGTTCCGTTTGCATTCTCTTCCTCTCTTGAAGTCTCTCCGTTATTGATTTGTGCCTCGACTTTATTGAATAGCTAATTAAAACCAACAGGTCTTTATTGATTTTGTTAGTTTCAGTTAAGCTTTCTTACGTTGTTGTTAGTTTCTTGTTGCCACTGTCCGATCTTAGTTCCTTGGCTTTGTTTTGTATACATTACAGAATCACAAAAAAGTAACTTGCGACTCAACAGAAAAAGATCTTGGTGCCTTCACTGGCCACCAAAATGGGCGTTTGGGCCGCATCCTACGGATGCATATTTTTAAGCTAACTAGTAGATGTAAAGGAAGTGTTCGATATGCCAGAATGCTATGAGCGAACACTCTTGACTGGATGTTTTTGATTTGCCCTCATTTGGAAAACCTTCGAGCGTAAACAACATTTATGCTATCGAAATAATAAATTACGAACGCACGAGAACATTCGATCCGCCTCTTTCAAGAAGAAAACAGTTGTAATCCCAAGCAGCTCTACTATTCTTGTCAATATGAGTTAGTTAGTCATTGTTAAGCAGCACAATAAATCCACTGTTTCTTTTAATAAAATGTTGGCTGATATATAAGTGTGGATGAAAACTCCGCTGCATCTGAATACCTCGAGGTTATATCTTCTGAAACGAACGCTTAATGTTTAGAAATCGTTCTAACCATAACGAATTTTCTGCCTCAGTTTAAATGCGTTGGATAGAGAATTGCATGCAGTAAGCAATTGTTTGTTCACGTCTCAATCCCATTCCTCGAATATGGAAGAGGTAGGCTAGCACTAGAAAAAACAAAAACGTTATCATGTAGAAGTTGAGCTGATTTGTTCTACAAGAGCTGCCCCAACACGGCAAAAATGTTATGACAGCAGAAGAAGAGGCCTTTTATAAAGGCATCTGGTTCAAGCCTATCCTTCCCTGAATAAATATAGGGTGTCTCAAAATGTATACACTGTTTGACAACCTTGCTCACATAAAAGGTACTAAAGAAGTCAAAGGCTCATATGGAAGCTTGAGAAAATCGAAATTTTCTGTCATCCGAGCTGTGTGGAATGCGCCATGCACTCCTCTAAATACTTGTTATAATTTTATCACAAAGTGGCCGTATTAATTGATTAGTATTTCTCTTGAGGTTTAGAACTTCAAAACACACTACTGCTTGCGAAAAGTGCAGGTATCCCAAAAAGTGCAGGTACTATTGGAAAGTTTCTGACATTGCTGCTAGTGAAGCTTTTGAAGATGTTTGAGACTCATATGAAAGCAAGGGGTAACAGGGTTTTTGAGACATGTAATTATTCAAGATTGAGCTATGTCTCCGCCTGATACCTTTCATTTCAGACTCGACTGATTGTGTATGGGCTGAATGCTTGTTACACTCTTGTTACTACTTGGTCACATTAATCTGTGCTGTGCTTCTTTTTTCCATCGCTCATTAGCTGCAATTATGCCGAGTAACTCTCCATTCAACTTGAGCATTGCTTCGCCAGTCCACAGAATCCGTCTTGGAAAATGAGGCTCCTGCTCACACTCAAATTGTGCGATCAGTAAACCCGCATGTCACGTGTATTTCACGTAATTGTCAAGTTCTAAAGGTTAAAAGAAACGCATCACAGGTTCATGTGGCCAAGCTGTAACAAGATTGTAACAAACATTCAGGCCATGCACAATCAATCGAGTTTGGAATGCAAGGTTTCAGGCGGTGGCATGGCGCAATCTTTAACATTTGCAGCCGCACACATCTCGTTACCCTGTGCTTTCACATGAGTCTCAAACGTTTTCAAAAGATTAACTAGCAGCAATGTTAGAACCTTTCAAATAGTACTCGCATTTTTTACGATACCCCGCATTTTTCGCAAGACATAAGGTGCTTTTAAGTTTTAAACTTCAAAAGCGCAAATCAATCGATAGGCCACTTTGTGAAGAAATTATGACAAGTATTTAATCGAAACACAATCAATGTGTGTAAAATGCAGTATTCCAGAGGAATGCATGGGGCATTCCATACCGTTCGTATGTCAGAAAATTTTTATTTTCTTAAGCTTTCATATTAGCCCTTAACTTTCTTAGTATCTTTGCTGCTAGCAAAGTTATCACCATTCAAATAGTGTATACATTTTTTAGACACTGTTTATGTAATCGTTGTGTTTTATTTGCTTCTGTACATAAAATCACTGAGTTTCTAAAGTGTTCAAAGAAAATCCTAATCCCAAGCTCCTGAGGCAATACAAAAGGCTTAATAACCTTCGCCGTCAAGAAGCTTCTTACTATTATAGCTTACCAAATTATTCGTGTTTGCGAATGCAAGATCTAGTTATCAGTATTTGTGTTATTCTCTACACTATCATGTTCTCCTTCTTTTGTTTTCATCCTTCGTGATTGTTCACGTACAAAATAAATAAATAAAAATGTATCGCTACACTGAAATACTATCTTCAAATGCGATTGTGATGGAATTCGGCCATTTTTGGATACTTTATAGTAGAATGAGTCAAGGAAGATTGGAAGCGTTTCTATCATCCGACGTTTCGGTCATGCATCCCTTTCAAGGACATAAATGTGCAGGAATATTTGAAAAACCGAATGTACCAATACCACCAAAATCGCCTTCAGGGATATCCATAAGCTTGGTATGTGTGAGCGTGCAGCAGATTCGTTGAGGCACTACCTATTTTACGCTAAGCAGAAAATTCAAGAATTTTAAACAATGCTCTTACGGTACTCGCAGCTACGAATCGATAAATCAATAATAGTAATTCGGCAATGTGCCTTTTGCCTTTGTGCCTCTAATTAATTTAGCAATTTTTTTTCAGCTTTCAATATGCCGTTACTGCTATATTTGACCAGATGACAAAACAAGACCTGACCAAACAGAGCTCAGTTAATTAGAGCAGTAGGTAACAACTGATGAACATGCGTCTCTTCCTAGTTTTCTATCAAAACTGGACAGAAAGGGCAACGACTTTAAAAATACGATTTAGATATAAAAATGGACGAGAATGAGCGAAGTGGCCTTTTTCTTGAGGATCATCAAATTGTTGCCATCGTTATCTTCTGTGTGAGTATTTTCACTTGTCAAGGTTTTTATTTTATAGAAGAACAAGGTTTGTTGAGTGATCACAATTCATGTGGGAAGAACCATCTTCTTATTGTATTAGGCCGTTGTGTACTAAATTGCCGATTTTGACTGAACACTTTGACAGATCCTAACCTTGGTTGGAAGCAATTCTAATAATCGAAATAGAATTATCTAATTCCAGTCCCTCGTTGCATCCAGACAGTAAACGTAGACGCTCCTTTATCCTTTCAAATCTCCCAGAATCACCCAGCAGCAGTGCCTCTGCGAAGATCGCCCATGATATCGCCTATGTTCCTCAGATCCTTGATTTCTTAGACATTGAGTGCGAAATGAAGTGAAAGTGTTATCGCATGGGAATACCGGGACAAGGTAGGCCTAGGCTGGTTAAGATAGCACTACCTGCCACTAGTTTTCAAAGGGAGGCGGTTAAGAGAGCGTTTCTTCCCTCGTCAAAAGGACATCTATTTGCGCCCTTCTCTAGCGAAGGAGGAGAGGGATCGTTGGCGAGAAGCTCGTCTAACTAAAGGGCAGGGAGCGGTGACCCAGCTTGCCCTGCTTCAGCGCGGGAGGGGTCTCTTGCTCAATCCCCTCACCTTGACCTTGGTGATACAACCCTCGGTTCTGTGCCCAACGTTCCTCGGGAAACTGCTTGGCTCTCCGTGGAATAATAGTCTTCCGACTTCACGTCTACTCACAAATATTCGATCAATGGTTAAGAACTGCAACTATTTCGTTTCGCATCTTTGTTATAAAAACTACGATGTCGTCGTTTTAACCGACTTGGCTATCCTCTGTAAATGAGCTCATGGGTATAGCTGGCAGACAATATATGGGCGTAAGATGTGACTGATTGTATAAGAAAGATGGCGGAGTCATATCGCTTCTGAAGAAACACATTTCGTATCACTTGATTTATCAGGAATCCGTTAAGGATTCCTACGAAATTTTGATATACGACGTTGGAATATTAGCTCTGTTCGCTTCATTGCCCTCTACAGAGTTCCAACATGTAACGCTGTGGACTCCGCAAATGTGGCCAAAGTTATTAGTGACTTCACCATTTGCAGAAGAATGATAGGGCATTAGAATAGTTGTGGAACATAGCCTGTAGCACAGCCTGCACTTTAGATTGGGCCAACTATGAATGCTTCAGCAAAAAATTGGATAATGCAATTTTCAGCTATAATCTTTAAGTAGAAAAGGAAATATTTTCTCAACTGATAAAATGGCACTCTATAAATACATCAGGCTGAGGTTTGGAGAAGATAGTTCTGTGCCAAACCTTGTAAACCCGTGTAAACCCGGATGGTACTTTTGTATCATTATTTACAGATAACGCAAATCTATTAGCGCGGGAGTTCCAAAAAGTGTGCAGCAGTTCAGCCACTAAGAGCGACTCCACCAAAAGAAATTCTTTCCTAGATTTCCTGAGATGAGGCCTACACTGTGGTTCCATATAGAAGAAATCTTTGAATTATTGTCCAGATGGTCCACGTCTTATTCTACCTCTCCGGACTTTCTTCCTCTATCGTTTATTAAGAATACTGCTGAACACGTAGCACACCCAAGGAAAAAATTTTTAACAAGAGCTACATGAATGCCGATGTCCCACAAAGATGGAGACACGCGTTTATCACACCGATTCCCAAAAAAACCCGTTTCATGATCCTAGGAATTACCGTCCATTCAGCATAACCTCAGTATTCACAAGAAGATTCGAAAAATTGTTAAGAAAAATATTTTGCAGTATATCCACGAGCACAGCATCATTAGTAAAGAACAGCTCGGATTTTTGAAGGGACGTTCAGTGGAGACCACGGTGCTTAGTTCTCCGAATGATTGAACAAAGGCCATAGAACGTAAAAGCCGAGCGGATGTAGTCTTTTCGACTTCTCTAAGGCTTTCGACCAATTCCCGCAGGAAAACGGTAAGTCAAAATTGAATGTAATCCACCCCGAGATCGTAAACTGGACCAGAAGTTTCCTTTCAGACATTTCAAGTCAAGGTTGGTGATGATTACTCTGCGATGCATTCAGCACCTAGTAGAGTACCTCAAGAAGAAGTTTTGTCACCACTGGCGTTTTTGTTCAACACGTTCGAGCTCCTTGATTTTGTTTCAAGGTTTGGTGTCAAATGTAAGATGTATGCGGATGACGTTAAAATTTATAAGAAAGTAGATAAAAGTGCGGCTTCGAGTGAAGTCCAAGATGCTATTGATTTTGTTGAAAAATGGGCAGACGACTGAGAACTTCCTTTAGCGGTTGAGAAAACAAATTGCTTTGTAGTACATCCTAGGAGTCAGCCCCATTTTCCTCACTAATAGGAAGCTTTAGGAACTCTACCTACTTAAAGGCGAAGCCGAAGGTTTTTGTAACATGTCTGTCTGTTAGTTTAAGCCCGTTTTAAATCGAATTTTGTATAGGTTTTAGTTGCATATTTTTATACGTATTTGTTGTTTGTGCTAGTGTACCATACGCATGTGATTGATTGTAATTCACGCAAGAAACAAATAAATAAGCGCCATTACAATTAAAACACTTTTCTCAACGTCAAGGTAGCTTATGCATTCCACATTTCTAAAAATAAGAACTATGAGAATTAATAAAGCATAAGAAGTTATCTTCGACATCATCTTGGTTTCTGAATTTTTTATCCTCCACATGACGACCTAAATGCTTGAAAAATATAGAGGACATATCTGTTAGATATGCTGGATGCGGTAAAATTTCGTACCTCAATTCATCCACTTTCTGGACGACAATTTTTGAAACGTGCGAACGCGCGTTGACAAGCGGTATTATTGGGCATCTTCGATTGACCAAAGCCGGCTTTTTTTCAATCAACTTGTTGTGCATCACTTTCATTTCGGCACAGAACTTTTGCGATAGTCTCTCTAGTCTCCAAAAACTAGTAATAAACTATACCAGCCGTTCTTCTTATTCTTCAGCGTTTGTCCCGCTTAGCAGCGGGGTCCGCTCTTCTGGTATGATGACGCCACTTCGCACGATCAAACGCTTGATCGGGGTGGATACCAGCTTCCTTTAAGTCCACGTGCAACGTATCAAGCCAGCGTTGCCTAGGTCGTCCTTTAGGCCGTTTTCCGGGCACATCTATGTTGAGGCCAATCTTCCGAACGGTGTCGCCGTCCGCACGAAGAACATGGCCATACCACCGTAGGCGAGCTTCACGTAGCTTGTCAGCAATTGGAGCGACGCCAAACCTTTGACGTACGGAGACATTGCGAACATGATCCAAACGCGTGACACCAGCCGTCCAGCGCAACATTTTCGTCTCCATCACGCTGAGGCGGCTCTCAACTTCCTTCGTTGCAGGTCAGCACTCAGCACCGTACATCGCTACTGGTCGGACGACGGTTCTGTAGAGCGCTCCGGTATCTTTCTGTCGCACAGAACGCCTGTCATTGAGCGCCATTTGGACCACGCTGCGCTCACGCGTGAGTTCACCTCGCATAGAGCAGCGTCCAAGGAGCAGGCTTCTGAAGGTCTCGCGAAATGGCATCCATTACGACAACGAAAAGAAGTGGGGAAAGCGCGGAACCTTGGTGAACACCGACGGAGATTGGAAACTCCGTGGATGTGCCGGCCGGCGCTCGCACTTGACTCTTAGGACAAGAGTAAAGAATGCGCACCCACTCGATCAGTTCTTCAGGGACACCGTGCTGTCGTAAGGCATACCATATGACCTCACGCGGTACACGATCAAATGCTTTCTCCAGGTCGAGGAAAGCAAGATGCAGCGGTTTTTGTTTCTCGCGATGTCTTTCCACAAGAAGACGAACAGCATGAATGGCGTCGATGGTGCCACAGCCGGCTACGAAGCCACACTGGTTGGTGGAAAGCCGGACGATCTCGCGAATACGTCCAACCACAATTCGCTCAAATATTTTCATACTGTGCGAGAGCAATCGGATTGGACGGTAACTTGTGCAGTCCGCGGGACTGCCCTTCTTCTTCCAGATCGGGATCGTCGTGCTTTGCTGCCAACTACCAGGAACCTTCTTCTCCGCAACAACCTGGTTGAAAAACTTCGTTAGCCATTCAGCAGGATTCCAGCACCTCGAGTTCCATAGTTCGGCCGCTATGTCGTCAGGGCCCGTTGCTTTGCCTGGCTTCATCTTCTTCAAAGCCGCTTCCGTCTCCTCCACAGTGATTTTCTGCACAGGACCGTGCGTAGGAGGGACGCAAGGGATAGGCGGATGGGCAAACTCTGCTGTTGAAATTCTCTCGAAGTAGTCATGCCATCGTTCCATAGCCCTTTTGCGGTTCATCAGCAGATGGCCATTCTCATCGTTGATGCCAAAGAACTTTTCGATGTCCTCGCTCTGGCGATGGCGTGCTTTGGCAAGCCGATAAAGTTGTCGTTCACCATCGCGCGTCTCGAGTTTCTCGTTGACATACTCATAATGAGAAGCTTTTGCAACGGCAACAGCCTTCTTAGCCGCCCTCTTCGCTTCTTGGTACATACGCCAATTGTCGGCTATCTTGTCGCTGAGAAAAGCGTGATATAGTCTCTTCTTCTCTTTGACTTTTTCCTTGACGTCGTCAGTCCACAGCCAAGTCTGCTTCTCAATCTTGCGCCGTCCAGGCTTCGTCATGCCCAGTTCGGAACGTGCAGCTTGTAGTATCGAATCGGTTGCACGTTTCCATGTCTCCTCAACATTGGTAACCGTCGGCAACCGAATACGAGCAACAACAGCTGCGTCCTTCTCTTTCATCCGCCACCACTTGATCCTTGATGGTCCGCATCGCTCGACCTGCCTCAGCCTCGGAGGGGCGATCTTAAGTGTGCAGATCAGCGGACGGTGCTGCGTGGCGACAGTCTCGTATGGCACAACCTTCGCATCTGTGACCAGCCTTCGATCGCGATGCTTGATAAGGATAAAGTCAATCTGTGTCTTGGTATTCCCGCTATAGAAAGACACGAGATGGGAGTCACGCTTTCGAAACATTGTGTTCGCGATGGTGAGATTATGCGAGTCCGCATACTCAAGAATTCGCTCACCATCAGCGTTACGTGCTCCATAACCGAAACCGCCATGACAGCTGTAACCATCTTTCGCAGTCCCAACGTGGCCGTTGAGATCACCTGCGACAACGACAGCGTCTTCTGGCGGCACCTCTGCTGTCTTCTCATCAAGCAGGGTCCAAAACTCGTCCTTCGCTCGCTCGGAGCAGCCTGTCTGCGGAGCGTATGCAGAGAAGAAATGATACATACGCTGTTCAGCAGCAACAACGACCTTCATCAAGCGGTCACTGAAACGTTCCACGCTTGCAATCGCATCTCGGAAACGTTCGGAGACGACCACACCAACACCGCTGGTGGTCCTGGGACTGCCGCACAGAATGGCCTTAAAGCCTCGGCCTATGTCCCTCGACTTGCAACAGGACCACCTCGTCTCCTGTACCGCACATAAGTCGATTCGTCTTCGCTCCAGTGCTTCTACCAACTCGCACGAGCGGCCCGTCAACGTACCCACATTCAGCGTAGCAACGCGGGTCCTGCTTACGTTACGGGACTTTTGGACTTGCTCAGTTGCCCCCCGATGCCGTCCTCGCATCAGGGACCCTCGCATACTTCTCACACTCGCCGAGCTTTGCGAGTGCGCGTCGGCTCCCGCGGACGCCGTAGCATTATCTCGACAAACAGTTAACGCCATCAACCATGTGATGTGACATGGGATCTCCATAGGCCGGCCTGTCACAAGGGCCTGTCGCCTGCAATCGAGTGTCCGTGCTTAGCTTAGCTCGCATAGCGAACAGTTTCCAGTGGCACCACGTGGAGGAACGGACATCGCCACCAAACTATACCAGCCGTTGTCCACCATTAATGGTCTCCTTTGGATGGAGACTTGACTTCGGCATTTCCTTGGGACTCTCATTTTGTCCAGCCATTGTGCAGAGCGACGACGATTTTTACAAGGGATCCAATTTTTGCCGTGTGTCACGGTTTTGTTCGAAAAGGCTTCCTTAGACGGTGCAGCCTTAACGAAACACAGGTGTCGTAGCACTTCAGCATCTGCCCGGCGGTCATTCGTGCGGGATCCATTCATTCAATTTCTTTGCTTTTCCGATCGCATTCAAGTGACGACTAATGGTGCTTTCGTCAACGCCGAAATGCCGTTTGAAGTAGATCCGCTTCCACCATGGCTTCGAGTTGGTCGTCGCTAAGGAGTGATGGCGGCCTTCCTCGGTCTTCATCATCGAGACTTTCATAACCATATCGGAACCTTTCGAACCAGTGCCGAATTGTGCGTTTCTTAGCGAAATTCCCTAAAATATGTGTATTTGATGTTACGAGCTCCGACCGCGGCGTTGTTCTACTTTTCCATTTATATAAGTAGAGTGGGCGCGTGTAGCGCAGTTGGGGGAGGCGCCGACGGTCGCGTGCACCCGATACCAGGTGCACCCGATACCGTGCACCCGATATCGGATTTTCCGAACAGGCCAACCAAGCCCTCCATCCCTCCGGGGTAGGAGAATTGGTACCAGACGTGTCTGGGAAGGATAAAGCGCTGACTTGTTCATCGGGTGGCCACCGAAAGTCATTGTATGGCCAAATACGCATAAGTAGAGTACCCTAATATCACGTTGATTCATGCTGTAAAACGACGACAAAACTCGGCAAAATGCGATTATGTCTCAAGTGCTATAAATGGTAAGAAATCGGAGATTCCGCGCGTTTTAGACGCTATATACAGCTCCTAAAAAGAAAGCACTTGTAGCCACGAAAAATCGAGGTAACGCCTAATAGATGTGCTATCCATTCTAATAATGAGGAAAGAATATTGTGCTGAATTGGCCGATGACATCTGAAAAGAGATGTTTTTATACTGACCACTGCAACAGTTATCGAAATTTGAATGTTTTTGAAAACAAGTGAATATGGGGTCAATTGCGGTCCGTTGTTTATTGCACTGACGCCACACCGACATCCGTTGCAATAAGAGAGACCGATCATTTCATTGTGCACATCGAGTATACTTCAACGTGTTTCTTCTCTAAGCTGCTCACCAAGATTGTTACACAGGCTTTACTTCTGCTGACGTTTCGGCGTCTTCCCTTCTTGAGAGCCTGGTAAAATCGAGAATATTAGTGAAACTACTCCACCTAGCGCCATTTCATCATGCAGAGTAGCGTTTCAAAGCATCCAGAGTAAAGAGCCAATGTGCCAGGTAAAGCGTATCAATTAGTGTTCCAGGTGGGTGCCGAGCACCCTCCAGTCACCCGTGGATGGAGATAGACGTGGATGAGTGAGTTTAGCCCCGGATGCCACACGACTTAAGAACCCCGGAGGTCAGATCAATTTGATCAAAACACACAGCGCTCGACAATGGTGTCAGTTCTTGGGTTACCGCTGTGTATTCGTCCTTGCGGAGTGCGCATACATTATCCCATTAGGAGGAAAATGTTTAGATTAAGGCTTTACTGTAAAAAATGGAATACGATATTGCATATGTTGTGTAGTAACAGCACTGCTTCTGTTTTTTATTGTATAACTGGCGGGTAAATTGTTTTGATCACTGTCGTTGTATTCGACAAATCCTTGCAATCAGAAACTCTTACAGATCTCCTTCCTGGGATCGTTAGCAAATGGGCTTGTCGCCACAACGGCCCTTCGCATACCGGCCATAAAGAACTCGTTTGGACAGTTGTTGACCAGTCAGTCAACAGCTGAGGCCTTGTTGTGCTTAGGCTTTGCTTTTGTTTATTCGCCTATGGTATTTTTGTGGGTTTTTTTTATATAGATCACGTCAAAAAAAGACGCGGAAACCCTAAATGAATGGTATTTTAGTGACATCCGTTTTTTGAAATCCGCTTCCGGTATGGTTGGGATGTCGCTCACAATATGCTACGATATTTGCTTATTTTCTCATCTCTTTATTGCGTTGAATCGTCTGGTTGCCATTTGCCTTCCAATGCACTACGACACCGTTTTTAGGTGAGTTCCTTAGGGTTCCTTTCTCAATGTTTTGACAATTGGCTCAATGTTTAACCCAGCACAACGAACACGATTGCGATTATTGCTGTGTCTTGGATTGTCTCCATTGTTCCCGAATTATTGTTTTATATTTACTGTGAGTGTCTAGTATATACTGTATACTAGTGATCCATTTTCGGATATCCGTTCGGACACATTCAATAAATTCTAATGACATTCATAGCACAACTCTTCATTAAATCTGCTTGCTTTCAGACAATTGTGCTATTGAATATGGCGAAAGTATGTGGACATTCGTCTTTAAGGAAACAAGGGTAAGATGCAAAATATATCTCGTTTAAAACTTGTTCTCGTGTAAGAATTATTTGTGTCCTTTAAACAAAAAGAATTGTTTTTATTACGAAAGGTGCAAGTTATTTTAATTATAATGTTTTGCGGTTTTTTCACACAGGACAACTTCTGATGCGCTGCCAAAATACACTTCTTTATATAGTTCTTCTGTAACCTATAAACTACAAATATTAAAACAACAATGAGGGAAAAAGTGCAAATTTGTATCCAAAAAGAGCGAGTTATGTTCATTGTTCGACTGTCGTTGATTCTTGGCATGTTCTTTATTCTGTTTACGTTCCGGCGTAACCGCCTTCTTCAGAGCCTGGAGAGGAGAAAATTACTTGGTAATATTACCCGCCCTAGGATCAATTCAAGTTACAGAAGCTCCAGAAGCAAGCGATAGAATGAGATGAAAAGGGAGTAAGGCAACCCCACTGACCTCGTGAGACAGCCGAGAGGCTGCTAACAAGGGAACTGTCTGAACGGTACGCCGGAACGGCAAGAACGAGTACTACAGGGAGAATCCCCGTCCAAATAGTAACAGAATATGTTTTGTTTTTGCCGAATCCTTGAGGCAAACGAGTACGAGGGTGTAATGGTTAAGGGTCCGCAGAGCGAAGCTTTCACGGCAGCGCAAGATCCCGATGTGGTGGACTGCGTGGCGCAGTGGTAGAGGGCACGCCTCATTTTCGTGAGGTGTAGGGTTCGGTTCCCATGCTACGTCGCGTTTTTGCACATTTACCATAGTATCGGATTTCCGTAGAGATTGCCAAAATCTGAACTTGTTTTTGGCTTCACAGTTCATGCACACTGGTACTCCGCTGTAGACCAAACCTGGAATCGCTATACAGTCCACTTTCCCCAGTTCTCAAACTTGCATAGTATAGCAATTCTAGTATAGCCAAACCTTTTCCTCCGAAACGAGCTGTCCTCCCGAAAACGTGATAGTGCCTTCACTGGTTAGTGGTGTCGTGACTCCGGCACATTCCTCTTCTGGTTGAAACTCTTGGTCCTCTTCTTCCACTACCTCCAACTTCTCCACTTCGTCGATTTCCAGCTGTCGCATTCAAAATCCTGTAGGATACTTGCTATCCTTTCTACCAGCTTCATTTCGTATCTCGAAGGGACAGCATCCATTGGAGATACGCACTTCAGTGTCAATAGGTGAATGACCACTCAAGGGTGAGCAGACATTGTAGAGTCAGTGTTGGCGGCAGCAGCTTGTTATAACCGCGCGACTTTGTAAGCCTAAGAGAGGCGAGAATATTGATCGGGTGGTAGATCAAGTTGAAGATCATGTTGTCCCCTCCTACAATGTGAGTACACTGGTGGCACTCACCTCACCGACACTAATAAATTCCATTTGAAGCATTTTTCTAGCTTTCTGCCGCAGTTTCATGATGTTCCTGCGTCAAAATTTCTTACATTGACAATGAGAACAAATTATTGGAGTAAAAGTTTCATACAAAATTGCATTTGGCATATTTCGGACATTGCTGGTGAATTGCTGGCGAGATGTCGACACTAATAAGTAACAAAAACATCTTACCGTAGCAAACTCCAAAAACAATACGCTCATACTGGTTTGCCTCAAGGATTCGGCAAAAACAAAACATGTTCTGCTACTATTTGGAGGACGGGGATTCTCCCTATGGTACTCGTTCTTGCCGTTCCGGCGTACCGTTCAGAAGTTCCCTTGTAAGTCAGCCTCGGATGGAGAATGACTCTCCCCTCGGGTCGAATCCTCAGCGACCTTCTGGTTGGCGCCCTTCTGGGTGAAGCCCAGATAGGTCGCCCAATGGAGCCAGCTCCTGGATAACGGCCACACGCTCTTCTTTCCTGTTGACTTCGGGGTTCTTGAACGCAATCCACAACGCCTCCAGGATCGTCCGCGCTGCGATATAGGACCCACGTGTTAAGATCATCACCACCATTCCAATCGCTGTGCCACTGTTGATTCCCAGTCTGTGCTCTACCAAAGGAGTAGAGACCTTGCACTTATTCAACCCGTCCGCGTGTTCTTTCACCCTGAACCAAAGAGGTCTGAACATCTCGTTGATATATTCTTCCTTGCATTCGATGCAAAGAAAGAGGTACACTGTACCAAACACTCTGCAGTCACTTTTCCTACCGTACGGGAGACCATGCAGAACAGCGTTGTGCAGGTGTTATAATAGAGACGGTTTCTAATATGTTGAGCCTTAAGGTTAGCCGGGGGATTGTCAACGGCCCTTACAAGGTCGTGTAATTCCGCCCTGCAAACACAGTCCCGTCCGGCCGTCGACCTTCACTTCCACAATATAGAAAGTCATGAAATGGAAGAAACAAATAGACTAAACTCTATTTCGTTCCTACCCCTAGACGGATATCTGCAAGGAATAAAAACAAAAGAATACGGTCTTTCCTGGTAAGGAGGAAATCCCTTGGAATGTTTGAAAATACTCACCTTCAATTCGTATATATTCCGTAGAAAACATACTATATCTTGATAGAATAGGCAATAGGTAAATCCAAGGGCAGTATTAATACTAGATCTCGGAAAACAAGGATATATTAAGAAGGCATGCTGCAGTGGTGAAGATGCGAATACAATGTATCAAAGAAGCACAGATTATTAGTCATGGAGAAGAAAGAACTGCAAATATTAATTAAGAAACAGTACGCATTTATAGCCTAAAATAATACTCAGCACAAAAAAGCGCGACAAGGCAATAGTTCCTAGAGCAGACAAACTACGCCTGCAAGACAAATGTCGACGAGGACGCCGACATGGCAAGCGCACAGCGAAGGAGACACTCCTACTGTACTGCGGCCAAACGAGCAGACTCAGCGTCTGGTGCAGGAACAAGCTTTTCACCACCGTCTCCAAAGATAGGAAGGCGGGCCATTTTTCTTATGCCTAAGCAATGGTTTCCTATGCCTTGGTTCAAGGAGTAGCGGTTTTAATTGGATTGATAGCAGAATTTCTGTTAGCATCAATGCATCAGGCTTCGATAACCGCCTCAGTTTCAACATTATCGAATGCCTTCTCCAGATCGATGAGCATAAGGCGGCAGCCTGAACTCTCGCGATACTTTAATGAGCTTAGGTGTGTACGTGATCGATTGTGCTGAATCCTCTCCGAATTCCTGCTTGTTCACATGGCTGTTCTTTGTCCAGCATTTGGCTGGACAGAAGGCTTAGGATGGCTCGAGTGAGCAGCTTGTATACTAGCGGCGGTAGACACATAGGGCGATAGTTGCAAACGTCGTGCATGTATCCCTTCTTGTGCAGCAAAATGTTCCTCTGGCCAACCACTGAGATGGAACCTTGCATTTCGACAGGTAACGTGTGTTGACGATACTCGGAGGAGGGGTTTTGATGTGTTCTGGTCTGATTGCATCGCTGCGTAGCTGCAGAGCAATGTACTGCGACGAAACCCGCACGCGGCAGCTTTAAAGAATAATTTTTGATAAACTTTGCCGCATTCTGTGATTTGATGGTTTTCACCACAAAATTGTGTCACATACGTCTTGAAGCATGTTGTGCATCAAAGCTTCAGTTGGCTACCAGATGCGCGTGAAATAATTTCATAAATCATTTTTATATGTATCGAGCAGCAGTTCGAATCTTCTATAATAATTTATTTATTACTAATATTTTTTTGCATTGGATTAAAGCTAAGGGCTGCTATCAAACTATGATTGCAACTTATTCCAAGAGTGCGAACGTGCAAGATAGTAAAGCTTGTTGAAAATATGGCAAATGATAGCAAAGTGAATGAGAGAGAGTAGGAACGGTAGGCGAAAAAACAGGCAATTGGCAACCCAAGCCAATACAAAGCAGAATTTATAATAAAGAGAGGGGCAAAAGGAGTAGTGCTCTGCTATAGAAGAGAAAAATTCCCGTGCAGCACTGCTACCAAATATCGCTGCCAGGAGTTCAGGAAAAGAGTGGATAACGATTACCACATCACGTACATGCCCAAAACTATTGCTCAACAATTTCTCTTTCTAATGACTGCGATACACCGAGTTTTCCATCCATCTTCGTAATGAACTTTAAGAATTGCAAACTAACCTACTTGTGGGAAATTGCCTTCTGCAAAAACATATCGATCCTCATCATGATTGCTGTGATGGACGCTATAACAATAATTAGAGTTCATATTTGCAACACAAATGTGAGTGGCTTCTTGTTAAACTTTTGACACTTTTTAAATTTTTTTATTTAAGATACGCAAAGCACATGGACGAATTGATGAAAATCGCAAAAGAGAAATCAATTTTTTAAAACAGGTAAGTTGATATTGACCTTCTAAATAGGGATCAACTAAACGATGCTCAACGATTTAACTGTAGTTGTGTTCACCTTAATATTTTGTTACGGAAATGTTAATTATTAAGATGACTTTTTTCTTTTTTTTCTGGAAAAATACAACTATACTCTGGACAGTTTCACGCTTACGTTTCCACGACTCGGTGGTGGGCAAGTAGGAGCAAAAGATTAGAATATGGCTGGGCGATAGAGAATTACGCTGAATTTTACAGTATGTCACCATAAGCGGCTCCAGAAGCGGCCCAAGCAACTCTTCAACCTCCTAATCAGCTCGACTTTCAAATCGTTTTCCGTGTTTAGGCAATGTCTAAAGTATACGTAGGACGACGTCTCAGGTAGCCGAGAGGCTTCCAGATGACTTCCATACACTCGCAGAAGACGTTCTTTTGACTTCCATATACTCACAGAAGACGCTCTTCATGAACTCTGTCTTCTTCCGATTGATTCATATTCCTGTCTATTTCCCTTTTCGTTTCGCTCAGTAGGCATAGTCCTCTTCAGCAATACAATTCTAGGAAAATACGACGTTGTCAGCAAAACGAAGATTTCACAGAAATCTTTCATCCATACGTATGTCCTTTTCACTTTTTTGTGGGAATATAAGGGGATCGGTGTAATAGCTAAACTGTGGTGTTGCCTCATCGTACCACTTCGGCTAACGTTTTCGTTCCTTTGAGAAGAACTTATAAGCCGCGCTCTGCAGCTATAAAATACGGTGGTTTCTAAAATCTTCTCGGTCTCTATTCTTGTGAAGAATGACAGCACGCGAGCTTCCCCTCTTGTAAGGATTCATCACTTTCGAGGATAGGATGTGACGTACGACGCGAATTTGACACGTGGCGGATATCCTCCGGCAGCAATAAGGTCAACTGTAGCGCAGGAGATCCGCTTGCCAAGCTTCTCTGCAGCTAGCATTAGCATCCAACTGCTTCATTTACATTGCATTTAGATTCCTCCTCAAGCCCCTTTTTCTTGAAGCAGCTTCCTGGTGGTGTTCTTAATGCTGTCAAAGTTTGCTGCTTGGTGCTTAAGTGCGAGCCGCCTACACAATTGCAGTTTACAGAAAAGGTCGTAGTCCCAGGTAGGGTCCTCCTTGATCGGTCAGATGTATCCGTATACGGAGTTCGAAAGGATGTCCTGAAACCATCCAGAAAACTTCACCACAGCTCCCTCTCACGCAATGACACACATTATTCGCCATCTTGTGGCTGTATGGTATTTTGATGCGAAGGAGGCGCTGATCCGATCCACTGCAAACCGTCAGCACTACCGCAATACCCACTAGACACCAGCGCCAGTTGGCAACTATGTGGTCGAGCTCCACATGAGTTGTATCATTGCGTGATTCCTATGTCCACAGAAGATATTCCTTCTTCCCGAACATCCAGATCATAATCTTCCAGTCCTGTACTATTCCTCGAGTACCATCCCGAATTCGGTAGAAGCCTCCGACGATGAACTTGTAGAAGGTCTTTTCGTTGCAGGTAACTTTCCTTCTGCTGCTTATGAAAAGCCTCGTGTTTCGCCTCAACAGTGGCCAATGCTAGTTAGTAGAAGTTGATTATACTGATCGGCTTTTGACGATGGGAAGTCCAGGCACGGTGACAGGTCGTAGAAGAGTCGACGAAATGGAAGACCTGGGGAGCACGTTAAGGCTTATTCCTTCGATGGTACAGGATGGAACCTCCCCATAATCCTCGTCACTGGAATGTGTTCCGTTATCTAAACGTCGCATGTGTTCCTTCCGACCCTGGTTTCTGGTAGGGTGATCGCGTAAGACATGAGTTGCCCTGAAGCTCTCAGTAGAGCATGTTGATTGGCGTTCGAGGAAACTGTCTTGATCTTGTAGGTGCACAGCATGAACCACTGGCATGTCGTGCTCGTGTCGACCAGGTAGCGAAACAATGATGTTCTATGCGAGCTGAGATTTCTCCACCTCTCACCGGTTACCATACCGTCCGAAATCATAGGTGGCAAAGGCCCGATAACAGGTACTAAATCTGGTGTTGTGCGGTACTAGCAAGAACACAGCCTGCAGAAACAGTCTTACTAGTTCAGGATGGTTCAGAATTGGCTAGGCTTTGGAAGAACTGTCACACTCCTTTTAAGCCTGCTCGATACTGCAGGGGATTTAAAGCCACCGGTGCACATCGCTGTTCCACGTACATCGCCACCCCAACTACACAATGGGGCGCTGAACCATATGGTGGCTATGACAGATCGAAAGAGTAAAACAGTTAACAAGGCGTTTTATCAAATTGATGTCACAATGCGAGAATTACACTTACCGTAACAAATACATTATTGGTTAGCATGAATGTTTACTTAATAGTGCGATTCTAGGTGGTTCTACAAGGAATGGTATTCACAGTGGAACTTTTCACATATTTTTATCTGGCATGGATTTTCGAAAATAAATGGATGACCTGGTTCTTCACAGTGGTCGTTTGGACCCTCGTGCACCTCACGGATGCGTAAGTTTGTGCACGCGTTTTAGGAAAAACTTTAGAATGTCCAAAGATATGTGTGATACCTACTAATCCTTCTTTTTACGCTGTCATAGTTTTTTTGTTCTTGAAATCATCTACGAATGACTTTTTTCGCTTTTCATTTTCAATACTATGTCTTCAATAAATGTCCTTGTAAACAACACCAACCACCGTATTCCGTTTTAAGTAATTTAGGGCCTGCATTCCTTTTTCCAGAAGTTGAGGATTTATATCTTTAATTCTTTTTAATGCACAAATCGCTTTTTATAGTAGGCTACGAAGGAAGGATTATACAAAGCTTCAATATCCTATTTAGGTTAATCATTATCGGATTCAATGCTGAATTCAGGAAACTTATTTCTTCACCAAGACGCATTTTCGGTTGGTTTATTTCTGACGATTTCCTTATTGCAGGCAGTTTCTAATCCCTGGTAGCACTGTTGAACAGTCGAACACCTTCTAAGCAGTCGTCGAAACATTTTTACGTCTTTTGCAGATATGAAACGTTAGCTGCGTTTGGGCAACGCTCAATCGAAGAAGTTGTAAGAAGACACACATACTAGTATTTAGATGAGAATGTATAACACTAAATATCAAACTGAACTGCGTTCACACGGTGCTAAAATATCAGCTGTAATACTATTTTTCAAGGAACAGACTGTTTGTTGCTCACTTAACCAAAACTAAATGTTGCGCAATTCGTTTTCCTGATTGTAACATATCAATAGTATGTGGTTATAAATAAACATCAGCTGTATATTATTTCTTCTTTATGCTTTAACTTCTGCGCTTGCAGTGAGATTGCTGCATCTAGTGTTCAGCTTGACCTGAAAATTTTCATAGCTGATGCTTAGTCAACTGAAACAGCTTCCGCCAGTAAGACACTTCTGATACAAGCATCGAATCACGTGGTTTAGGACTTCAGGTCTTCCATGGATTCTGAAAATTCCAGATTTCCTCAATGCGTTACCGATACTTGACCTGGTTACGGACAGGCGACGACTTCGACCAGCATGGTGTTATGCGTCACTGGGTCGCAATGATCGCCTTTCAAAAGATTGAGGACTAAATCCCGTTGAGCGACAACTTTGCTGTCAACACCGTCTGCCCGCAGAGTAAACACGCCCCACTTCCAGCTTCTTCCGAGTCAACACGTGATCCTAACCAGGGGTGCACATTTAACGGTTAACGATTTAACGAATTTAACGAAATTACGGCATTTTTCGTTCCTTAACCATAGCGGCAAGCGGCGTTGCTGCAGAAGTGTTTGGGGGCCTTAAGGCCTCGTGCATACTTCCCGTCGCCGCGACTGAATCGCGAAAGAATTTGAACTTCTCAGTGCTCGTCGCATTGCTCATCGCCCTGCAAGGGAGCGCGACGGCGGATCCGTCCAGGACCTACGCTAAATACCGCGCGTGGCGCGAAAAAGCAGGCCCGCGATGGGAGCGGGAAACCATCGCGCATGCCGACCGCCACTGTTGCGGCGGCAGCGGCAAAGTTTCCTTTGACTATTCGACCGCGTGCGGCAGAATGGCCGAGAACTGAGCGACGCGATGGCATAGCGGCGATGGAAGTATGCCCCCGGCCTAAGGCGTAGACATCGCTGTCCGGAAAACATAAGATGCGAGTTCGATTCCCCCTGGCATAATAGTTTTGATCAAAACAAAACATCCTGTAACAGCATGTAGCCTCTATATTACCCGATCCAGGCTTCAATAAATCTGTTAAAACATTATCCAGAACACTTTTGCTCGCCACCAGGAACAGTCGAGAGGGAGAGAATGTTTTCTGCCGTTGACGTGTTTCAACGATTTGAGAAAAATGCTAATTACAAAAATTTGGCGAGCTACTTTTTCTGAACGTTAACATGTTGACGACGTGTGACACCGTTTCGGCAGTGTGGGATCGTGTGACAAGATGTCGCATCACAATCCCGCCGTTGCAAAAATGGATTGGTCCCGGCAAAAATCGTGTGCTTGACAACGTGTTAACACTCCACTGATAGGCTTTACTTGTATTTTTATTAAATCTTTCTGTACTTAGTACGCTGGTACCCGCATCGCGATTGTTTATGTTCACAGAACACAAAACAGTGTCGCAAGGAACTAAGAAGGGGAACTGATCGCGCATTTTAGCCCTGCCGGTGTGATGTGGGCATCAGCCCACTAAGCACCGTTACCTTGGATGATAATCCCGTATCGGTTCTTATTTCACACCCTGTAGATAATTTATTGCTGAAGTCTTGTTAATGTTGCTGTCCACACTTTGTTGAGAGTGAATTGTTTATTTTTTGCAGTCTTACACTCCATTCCTTGAACTTTAGCTGTTGACCTGTTGAAGTTGGAACGTGCTGCGTTTTCTTTGACTTTTCACACTTGAAATAATAGTTTGCAGCCAATTGCATTTTTAACGAAATTTAACGATTTAGCGGAAATTTAAGGAAAATTTTTCGTTAAAAATTTCGCTAAAAAAATTTAACGCGCAGAATTCCGTGTGCACCCCTGATCCTAACAAATGATGCTTTTGTTTCTGTTCATTTAGCAAATGTAAGTATTATTATCATTATGAATTTTGTCAATTTTTAGGTCGTTGAAGTCATAAGTAGCCTTTGCGCACTTGTACTCTCCGCTTAGATTTGGAATTTTTTTGGGCAGTTTTTTGGTGCTATTTGCTCATTTGTCCTTTATTGATTTTTAGGTCATCAAATTGGGACGTCCGACTATTCTGTCCGAATTTTTGCCAAAACTCCGGTTCTGTGGTTGCACCTTTTTGCTTGATGTTATATGTCGTTTGAAAAAAATATGTTTCGATTTCTGTCGAATATCAACAACTGAAGAAGGAGAAGGAGTTGTTGGTGAAGACGATTTTTCTCTTTTTCACTTTTTGTTAATATTCAATAGAAATCAATAAAAGCAACACATAATCTTATAGAGCAAGACATTTTCTTTCGAATGAATATAACACCAACCCAAAAAGTCCAACCATAAAGCAGGAGATGTCGGCAAAAATAACGGACGTCCCAATTTGATAACCTAAAAATCAATAAAGGACAAGTAAGCAAATAAAACTAACACATATTCTTGTAGTACAGAACAATGCTTTTCAAATGCTATAAAAAACTGCGCAAAAATTACAAACCTAAGCGGAGAGAACAACTGCGCAAATGGCCACTTTTTCACTGTTTCTCTTTTCATTTCAACGACCTGAAAATTGGCAAAATTCATGATGAAGAAAGAAATGCAATACATGTTCTGATAGAGCGAATCATTTTCTTTCGAAAGCTATGCAGCGCTATGCAAGGGACCACGGAGAAATCTGCAGTGAATCGTTGAAAGAAACTGCAAGGACTTATGGGATAAGCTAATAGCGCATGTCAATGCCAGTTTATGGTCACCCCAAAATGTCGCACGCATACGGTTTTAATTTCCTGAGTGGGGGACAAGTTCTAGGCGATTGTGAGTGCAGCGGATTGTGATAGCAACCACCACTAGATTTCCGAGAGAGCAGGGAAAGTCGACAACCGAGAGCCGCCGTGACTGCGCAACCGTAAAAGCTTACGTGACGATGGGTGCGATTGCTATCGCTTTCCCTGTTCGACATCTCGTGAGCGAGGTCCTTGAAGAACGATAAGCAGAGACGATTTATGTTTCAAGACTTTCTCCAGGGAAATCGGGAACGTTCATTGTCTGCTCACCGCAATGTTGAGAAATCTTAAGCAGATTTGGTTTCAGAAGTCGCAGTAGGAGGCAACGTGTCTCCTGTTGTTGAGGAATTCAATTCCTACACACTATTCGCAGAAACTACGTGTTTCTCTACACAAAATTACTTTTGGGGGTTAACGCTAAATTATTTATGCTTCCAGCCTTTATCCAATTCCATCTTCAATGCAATTCAACCCCATTGACGAAAGAGGTGAGGCCTAGTACTTACGTGGACAGCGTCCTTTTAGGCGCAGATGACCATAGCCTTTACCACGAAATTTCTTTCTAGGCTTATTCTGAGTTTGAAAGAGTTCCGTTTAATTCGGATACAGTCTTCCATTTTATGGGCAAGCAATATCAAATCCTTGACGCCGCTCATGTGAGGTTTTAAGGGGCAACTAGAACGCGTGTAGAGACACGCTCAGACTTCCGTTAGGGATTACGCTAACACATTTAGCCGCTTACAAGCTGCGCTCTTCAAATTCTATTTGTGAATTGGGAACTGCATACTCCGACCAACTAGTTTCGATGAACAAATTGGAAAGACTGTCGTCGCAGCTCATGCTCTGTCAAGCTGCATGTTACGGGCATGTAAAGCTCTTATACTGTAACGTTACTCAAACTACTGCCTCATCATCATTAGGACGAATAATCTGTGATAAAACGTTGTTTTTAGATTTGTTAATAGTCACTTGGATATTCTAAAAATGAACTATTCTCTTATTTCTCATTCAACGGGATTATTAGAAGGCATAGTCTTTGAATAAACCGCAAAAACTAAAAAGTCAAAAATCTCAAAACTCTCTTCTTGAAACCTTGGCTCCAAGCTGTTAGCAAGTGTCAGTTATAAACAAGATGCTTCTCGTTCTACCCTTCATTTCCGATAGAGTCACTGCTAAAATTCGAAGGGTTATTGTAAGAGCACAACTGCAAGACGACGCTGTCGTAGTGGATATTTCTCGGGACAACTTTAGACGGCAGTTGGTGCGAAATAGACTCTTTGATAAGCAGTACATTTTGAAAGACTGCGCTATATGCTCAAGTGGTAGTTAGGGGATTGCTCAAAGGTAGGAGCAATCTAGCAGATTGATGTCTGACATGTAACGCAAAACATATAGGTGAGAGGGGAAGGGCACTAGGAATACACCTAAGGAAACGTCTATCTGGGTGGATTGCTCACCAGCCCACTTGGAAATCATAAGATTGATGCGCATAACAGTAATAATTACGAGGTAAAATGCACAATTTTGGCCACTGAGGAAGATCTTTCCGCGAGAAAAGCATTAGAGGCATTCTGGATTTTCGCAAGAAATCCAGTGATGAACAACAAAATGAGTGCCTTTCTGTGACTTCTCGCCATTTGTGCCTCGCTGTGAGCTGTAGACGATCGGTCGTGACAGTGATGCACAGTGTGCGTCATTCACCTCTACTTGTCAACTTACGTGGGCGAACCTGCCCCATGCGGTGGATCCAATTGGTGGGTTCGTTTCCTCCATTTGGACTCTTGTTGTTGTCGTCGGTGCAGTTCGAAAATGCTGAGGCATTTAAGGCGCTTAGTGGGGAAGAGTACAATTCTAACTAATGCACCACGTTCAGGCCTCTGAAGATAACGTGAAGCCGGAACGCTTACCCCTGCGAAATAAAGGTTCACCTAATAAACTTCGTCTGGCACAGTATACACTCACGTTGTTTTCGGTCCATCAAGCTAAAAGCAGTCTGCCCCAGGGTGGAGTGCTGTCATCCATAGTATTTCTCATGTAAACTTTTGAAATTCCGACATTGCCTCATAGGATGTTAAGTACAGAATTCATGCGGATAACAAAGAGATAGGGAAAACCATTAAATCTCCTACCGATATTGCCGCGATAGTGCTAAGGGAGCCGAGAACTTGAAGACCACCAAGAGACGCCTGTCTCCGGAAACTCTCGAGCTGATACACCAGCGTGGAGCAGCACGAGCGTAAGGCAACTACCAACTGACGTCCGAGCTTGCGAGGCTATGCAGAGCCGCGATAAAGGAGGATCCTAAAGAGAGAAGGGCGGAGGTGTTGGCTAAAGCTGCAGAGGCAGGTTTGAGCATCCGCAATGCCCGCCGGAACTTCGCCAACTTCAAGACCAAGTTGACCGCTCTCCGACGTCCTGACGGAACCGTCACCTCTTCCAGAAGAACCATGGAGAAGGTCATCCACGACTTCTACTCCGATCTCTTCGATAGCCATGTCCACCTGCACCCACGTCATCTTCCGCAGGATAGATACGTCGTCCCCTCTGTTCTCCCTTCCGAGATCCGACACGCCATCTCGTCGGTGAAGAAACGTACAGCACCCGGTCCCGACAGGATCAGACGCAAACACCTGAAGAACCTCCCGCCAGCGCTCATCAACACCCTGGCGCGGCTCTTCTCGCGCTACCTGTCGGAGTGCAAGGTTCCATCTCAGCGGAAGACCAGCAGGACCGTCTTGCTGTACAAGAAGGGAGACGTGTACGACATTGGCAACTATCGCCCGCTCTGCCTGATGCCCGTAGTCTACAAGCTGTTCACTCGAGGGATCCTGAATAGGATTAGCAGAACGCTGGACAAAGGACAGCCATGCGAGCAAGCAGGATTTCGGAGAGGATTCAGCACGATCGACCACATATACACCATTACATTACGAAGCTCATCGAAGTGTCGCGAGACTACAAGCTGCCGCTGTGCCTTACGTTCATCGACCTAAAGAAGGCATTCGACTGCGTCGAATCTGAAGTGGTCATCGACGCTCTGCTCACTCAGGGTGTTCCTACTCAGTACATCAGAGTCCTTCGAGAGCTATACAGTGGATTCACGACCAAAATCTCACCGTTCTACAACAACGTCGTCATCGACGTAAAGAGAGGGGTTCGGCAGGGGGATAGCATATCCTCGAAGCTCTTCAGCGCCACCCTCGAAAACGTCATGCGCGAACTAGAATGGGAAGACATGGGAGTGAAGGTCCACGGTCGGCAACTACATCAGCTTTGCTTCGCTGACGACATCGTGCTCATAACACCGAGCATCAGCCAGGCGGGGCGGCTGGCCGACTTTGATCGTATATGTGTGAACGTTGGACTGCAGCTGAATCTTACGAAAACGATGTTCATGAGGAACGGACAAGTTTCTGATGCCCCATTCTCGCTCAACGGAACGAACATCTCCGAATGCTCCAGCTACGTGTATCTGGGTCGCAAAGTCAATATGGCCAACGACCTAGCGCCAGAGCTGAGCAGGAGGAAACGAGCGGCTTGGGGAGCTTTCAAGAGCGTCGAAGAATCGCGAAGAAGACGAAGAACGTCCGACTCCGTGCCCACCTATTCGACTCCACTGTTCTTCCTGCCCTAACATACGCCTCAGAGACCTGGCCATACGAAAGCAGGATGAACCCGCGATCAGCGTTGCGCAGCGTGGAATCGAGAGGACGATGCTCGGAGTGACACGACTCACGCAAGTGAGAGAAGGCCTCCGGAGTTCCGAGCTTCGCCGACGTTCCGGAGACGCTGTCGCGTGGGCCAAGTTTTCGAAGATTAGGTGGGCCGGCCACGTAATGCGCTTCGCAGACCCCGCTTGACGAGAGCCGTCACTGACTAGATTTTGAGGGATGTGAATAGATCGCCAGGACGCCCACCAACGCGTTTGTCGGACTTCTTCGGGAAACCCTGAACGAGCGATAGGAGGCCCTTCGTGTCCCTCGAGCGAGGAGGATTCATTGGAACACTCTGGCACGCGACAGGGACGAATGGAGACGCTGCTGGCGCCCGCTCGAGCAAGTCGATGATCAACAGACGACAGGTGATACAGGTGATAATTATTATTGTATATAAGTTGTTTTTGTTTTTATTTATATTATAATATTTCTTCTTCATATGCCACCTCATCGCGGTGAAGGGGTGAACATCACTTTGTGATGGCTAACGGCACAAACGGTCACGCAGTACGCGACACTTTGTCGTGTATGGGCGGCTCTCCTGTATCCCTGGCCAGGAACATGTGAGTAACCAGACCACCGCTATGGCTCAAACAACTAAACCCGTGCCCCTGTCCTCCGCGCGCCGGAGGTGGACTTCCACGACGTCGGTTGCGTCCACCTCCGGCGAGGGACCATCTAATCTCGGAGTTAAGCTATAACTATAACTTAAACCAGGACGTCATTGGAATCGGACTATCGGAAACTCCCTCCCACCACGACACGGAAATTGCCTATTCGTCTGCACTTATAACTGTCGTTCGATCGCATCTGAGCAGGATCTTTGGACATTGCTTTACAGAAGCCGCAACATCAAATACGACGTTATCGCCCTGCAGGAGACGAAAGGTAGAACGGAAACCATAAGAAGGACCGACCAAAACGAGCTTCTCATTATCGGAGCAAAGGTGGACAGAAAGAATATTGGCGGAGTTGGATTTCCCGTCAATTCGACAGTGCACCTCCTAGTAAACTCTTACAAGGTCATTAGTCCGCGAGTAGCTGTTCTTCGTCTGGAAACCAAAGATCATGGAACTATCTCCATCATAAATAGATATGCTCCAACATCTGCGGCCACAGATGAAAAAAGGAGGAACTCTACAAGCTGTTTGAAAGGACTGTCAATGACGAAAAGAGCTACTACAAAGTTGTCGTTGGTGACTTTAACGCTATCGTCGGTACGAATGATCACGACGAATGGAGGCTAGGACCACATAGAACTTCCTCAAGGAACGAAAACGGAGAGCGCCTGATAGACTTCCTATCCGCGTGCCGTCTCTACCATGGAAATTCTATGTTTAAGAAGCCTTCAAACCGACGATGAACCTGGGAAAGCCCAAATGGAGAAACACGTTCGGAGATCGACCATGTTCTTACAAACAGACGCTGGAGTCTGTTCGACGTCTCCGTGCTGCCTTCATTTGACACCGGCTCGGATCACCGTCTTGTCCGTGCGAAGCTGACTCTCAAAAAGAGGATGTTCAAGCGTGACACTCATAGACCGGTACCGGTGAGGATCTCCACATTCAAGTCTGAGGAGTTGGAATATGCGATAAAGTCGTACGATTGGAATCTTCTTGAAGATCCATCGGAAGACTACGACCTTCTCTCCAAAGGACTGTTGAAATGTGCTAGCAGCTCTTGCGAAGCCACATCACCGTCTGCTTCAAGACTCAACGCACATGCGATTAAACACTTGGAGCAAAGAAGAGCTGTTAAACTGGATCCTAATGCTTCCCATCTGGAAAAAGTCACCATCTCGAAGGCCTGTCGAATTGCAGTGAAGGAGTCCATTCAAGCCTACAGAAGATTGAAGCTGTTAGAAGCGGCTGGGAAAGGTTCAAGCATAAAGCGCTGCAAACGGGATCTCCGCGATCAGAAGGCAATAATGTCAGCCCTTGTGGATAAGGATGGAACAACGCAAACGTCTCGAAGAGCGATGGAGGCCATCGTTCAGGAATTCTACACAGATCTGTTCCGTTCTTCCATCACTGTCCCGAAATGCTTGATATCACCAGCTGAGGAAGTACCTCCCATTCTGGAATCAGAAGTTGCTCATGCCATCAGAAGGATGAAGCCGGGCACTGCTTCCGGACCAGACGGCATTTCTGCTAATCTCCTTCGTGCGGGTGGCACTGCCGTCTGCTCACTTCTTGCCAAGCACTTCAACCACTACCTTCGAATTGGTAGGATTCCGGACTCATGGAAGGAGTCGAAAACAGTTTTAATCTTCAAAAAAGGTCAGCAGGAGGATATCAACAACTATCAACCCATCAGTCTTCTCTCGGTTGTGTACAAGATCTTCACCAAGATACTGCTTAACCGCATGGAGCGTTGCTTGGATGAATATCAGCCAGTGGAGCAAGCAGGGTTTCGCAAGGATTTCTCCTGCATGGACCATATTCAGACTGTTTCACAGCTCATCGAGAGGAGCCGCGAATACCACCTCCCACTTGTCCTTGTCTTCGTGGATTACCGGAAAGCGTTCGACTCTGTGGAAATCAACGCCGTTTTGAACGCACTTGTGCACGCTGGTATACCATCGCCCTACATCCGACTTCTCGACGAATGCTTCTCGAACACATCGACTACCATCCAGCTGTTCGATCGAAAGCTTAAAATTCCTATCGGGAAAGGAGTACGGCAGGGAGACACGATTTCTCCCAAGCTATTCACAGCGGCACTCCAGGATGCCATGAAAGACTTGAACTGGGACGATAAAGGCTACCTTGTCTACGGTAAACGGATCAGCAACCTTCGCTTCGCCGACGATATTGTTCTCATCTCTACCAGCACGGCAGAAGTCGAGGAAATGCTGAACGAGCTCAATGTGGCAGGTATGAAGATTGGATTGGACATGAATATGTCCAAAACGCAATTTATGGTCAACCAGTGGTGTGACACGGGACTCGTAAGGTTAAATGGAGTCGCTCTGCAACAGGTCGACTCCTACGTCTATCTGGGAAGAGAGCTGAACATGGATAACGACCTCGCTCCTGAAATCGCCCGCAGGAGACGCGCAGCATGGGCAGCCTTCAGTTCGATTCGCGAAGTCACCGATCAGGTCAAGGATCCCGGCCTCAGGACCTCGATATTCAACGCCTCTGTACTGCCTGCGATGTGTTGCGCGACGGAAACCTGGCCCGACAACAAGACAATCGCCAGAGCGATGCAAACTACGCATCGTGCACTGGAGAGATGTCTTCTAAGGACAAGCCTTCGTCAGCAATGGCAAGAAGGCCTACGAAGCTCGGAGCTACGGGAGAAGTCGCAATTAGCAGACCCGCTGCAGTACATGAAGAAGTCCAAATATCGCTGGGTCGGACACCTGCTTCGACGAAAGGACGATAGATGGAGTCTCCGTGTCACAGAATGGCTTCCGAGAGACCATAAGAGACCACTGGGACGACCGCCAACGCGATGGGCAGACTCATTCTCAAGATCTTTCAGAGAGCGGAGTCTGCCTCAGTGGATGCAAGCAGCCAGAGATCGAGCGGTCTGGAAGAGTTGTGATCCCGGCTGAGAAGACCTCCAGCAGACAAAAGGACCATCTAAGTATCTAAGTAAGTAAGTATAATATTTTTAATATATTAATGATTATATATTTGTTTATGTTTATAATAATTATATTGTATTGTTATTATTTATAGTTAAAGTTATATTTCTGCTTATTTACTTTTATTTGTATTATTTATCGATTCGGCTTGATAATTCTAGACAGTAATCTATTCCTAAAAATTCAGATTATTCTTTTAGAAATGGTGCTGGAGAAGGATAAAGATGTATCATCTGTGAGGGCAGAAGACTTCAGCAATGATTGAATGAAGGAACTAAATTGGGTGTGTAAATATAATATAACAAGTTGAAAACAAGAACCATAAGGTACATTTTGAGGTATCTACTATAACAAGCACTCCGAAAGACGGTGCTAAATACAATGACCAATTTCAATGTAGAATACTGAAAGAATTTTATCGCGTCATTAACATATCATCACAGCTACACAGAACCGCCATCCAGGATCTTATTCGTGAGATACTGGATTTGATGAGGTTAGTGACGGTATAATTATCGTAAAAACCGTAGTCTAAAACTAGCTGATTAAGGTATGACAATCACGCTGATCGTTTTCCTATTGCATGGCGTATTCCGATTGGAAAACTAACACTACTTTCTCGATGTGTGTAAGTGAACAGTAATAATTGTGAAGTATTACTACAAGTTTAAATTAAATTCAGGTAAAAAATTTTCAGGTAAAAATGTCGTACGGGTTTTGGACCTGGTATAAACCAACTGGTTACCGCCATCTAAACGAGTTGAACACCAAAAATAATTGGAACATGCGAATGATCCAAAAGAAGAGTCTTTTCAATAAAGACAAGGAAATCCTGTGGTAAGTAGATATTACAAAGGTTAAGTATTTTTTTAAATAGTTAAATTTTGTTAATCTTTTAAATAACTACAAAAATCATTTTTCTTTATTATATTTATTCGTGAGTTAATCAAAACATCATACTCTATAATAACGCGCTAAGCGATGAGTCATACCATCGATCGGCGTCGCCGCAAAAATTTGGGGGGGGGGAGGAGGGGGGAATTTCGACGCGAAAATAGCGAAACATACCCAGACGTCTTCTCCCTGCTTGGGAGCCTTGGCTTGGGGTAGTCGAGGTCGCTCAACACGAATCTGAAGTTCGTTTTTAAATTATCGATCACCGTCAATCGATACTGAGCTAACTACGGGGCGCGAAAATATCGGAAAATACCCAGACGTCTTCTACGTGCCAGGGGATTCATAAGACGTGCGGAATACGTCGCATGACCTGCCTGGGTCTCAAAAGACGTGCCAAAGACTTAGCTCAAAGTGTTAGAGGATTCAGGTAGACGTGCCGAAGACGTCGTCCGCTGAGGGGATCATTGAGGGAGACCAGTACCAGTAATGGAGGACCGTTTCACTAAGGGAGAACTACATAGTAGTGAGGAACCAATAGATCTCCCTACATACCGTACGTACTGCGCTACTACAAGGTAGAGAACAAAGCTGCACAAGTGGACCTTCAGTTTGATGTGATTGTCCTTAGCTTAATGATACTGCAACACTGCGCGAAGCGCGCAAGTGCGAAGCACGCCGATAGGCGTGACGGAGCACTTGTTTATAAATAATTGATTGAAAATTAATATTATTATTATAAGCTGTTACGACGATGTTTTATTGCGATCAAAACTTCTAGCGCCAGGCGGGACTCGAACCCGCACCTCTCTCTAACCGGGCGGGAATGCTCTACGCCATTACACCACCGGCGCCGTTTGGTCGAACGCAACATCCACACCTCTTGGGACCCATCAGCACTCACCCGTACATCGGGATGAGCCGGCCGCTGATATCAGCATGGAACCAGTTAAGCTGTAGGTCTTGATAGAAATGATTCAAATCAGTTTCTTTAAGCCTCAATTGGCTGGTACCGAGGATGTAAGCTGTTACGACGATGTTTTGTTGCGATCAAAACTTCTAGCGCCAGGCGGGACTCGAACCCGCACCTCCCTCTAACCAGGCAGGAATGCTCTGAGTCCCGCCTGGCGCTAGAAGTTTTGATCGCAACAAAACATCGTCGTAACAGCTTAAATCCTCGGTACCAGCCAATTGAGGCTTAAAGAAACTGATTTGAATTATTATTATCCTTTTTTGCAAAAATAAATTTTTAAATTATATATATTTTATTTATAATCATACAATTATATTGTTATGTATAAACTTTTCTTGTTTAGCCTGTACGTGAGAAATAAAATTTAACAATTGTATCAAAGTCATAGAAAGGCACCGATCCCAATGAAAATAAAAAGAGATCAAATACTACTGGAAAACTTAGGAGCAAGTAGTAAATTCTTATTAATATGTGTTACAGTAAAACAAAATGTTTAATTCAGACTTTTGATCGTATTCGATCGTATTGGGCAAACGACTCAATATAAATTTTGAGGACTAGCATGGCATTTCGTTAGATGCTCTAATCGAAGATAAAATTAGGAAAGAGGTATTACAAAGTTTTCCACGTTATTGCTTTCTATTATTATTGTTAATGCTATTATTAGTAAAACAATGATTGTTGCAACAGTTTTTTATTATAATATATAATTTTTAAACAATTTAAAGTTATAGAGAAGCCTGAAGCACCTAGGACCTTCACAGTTACCAGGTCTGGGAGCGGAAAACACCCATGAGGTAAGTTGAGTTTTGAGGTTCACTACTCTATGTGAATCACCTAATTATACAAATATCTAATCAAAGTATATTTAGGAGGGAAGTATAACGCGCAAGAGACCCTTTGAAGAGAGCTATATGTCAACGATTCCTGAAGAATCAGTGAAAAGGAAGCCGAACAAAAAAGCCCAGATTTTTTGATCTAACAGTTTCCAAAGTACTGGTTCTAACTGTTTTATAAATGAGTGAGAATAAAATTTGTTACAACTGTTATGAATGATTGAAGGAAAATAAAGCAAATGACTACTACTGTTGTGCTGTTACAAAAAAGTTAGAAAACTATCCAACCGGATAGATACGACCAACGGTCTGAATATGGCAAACCGGCTGTGGGCTGAACGTGCCGAGAACTAAGTGTAAGAAATCATATATATAACTGTAATTGTTAGCTAACTTGGCCTGTACATACATCCCGGGTTGGCCTCTGGATGTACAGGATATAATAGACTAGAAGAATAATTAAAGTACCACCAACAATCTCCTGGAGGATCGTCAGTAGGGCAGGGAGAGTGGTACAACCTATTCTACCGGACGGGTTTATATAGAGGATCCCTAGGTCAGAACACGGCGGGAAGGGGTCAACTAAGGATCAAGAAAAAACCAAAGGTTAGAGGTGGACTGAAGATGAATAAACATAATATATCTAAGTTATATGTAGGAGGTATGGGCTCACGCTAGCGGACTCTGCGACTGCGCGGGACTAAACGCTCAGGAGAAGAAGAAGATAGGCTCACGCTGCACACTCTGCCTCCACAATTCCCAGGTCGAACAAGTAGAAGAGTTCAAATACATCGGTTCTTTAGTACAGCAGAACAAAGACTCATGCTCCACGAAAATTCACAGCAGGGTTAGCACGGCTGCGATGACCTTCGGCTCACTAACATGGTGCTTATGGGGGAGACACACGTATCGCTGACAACAAAAATGAGACTATTTCGATCCACTGTGATGTCAATATTGCTTTATGGAGCTGAAACATGGGTGCTTCTGAAGGCTGAATTGCAGAAACTAGAAGTCTTCCGAACGAGGTGCCTCAGACGAGTGCTGAACGTCTTCGCGATCAGATTACGAACGAAAATATACGAAAGTCCTGCTGCAACCAGCCCACCATTGAATCCGAAATCCGAAAACGCCGACTGAGGGGGTTTGAACATGTTCACCGAATGGCAGCTCAGCACTCAGCATACCCAACAAATTATTGTGGAGGACCAGACCGAGCGGGTGGAAAGTATAGCGAGTTGCTCCGAAGAAGACGTAAAGTAAGTGCAAGATGACTTGAGTAAACGAGGCTTTTGTTCAGAGCGTGCGCAAGAAGTGGCTCTGGATCGTTTGGCATGGCAGAACATTGCCCGTGATTCTCGCCACTCCATGGTATCCACAGCGACGCTGGCTTCGAGGTCGCCCTCAAACCTAATGCCCGCTAATTTGGAGTAAGTAAGTAAGTATAAAAAACTGCGCAAAAATTCCAAACCTAAACGGAGAGAACAAATGACCACTTTTTCATTTTTCACTTAGCGACCAAAAAATTGATAAAATTCAGAATGAAAAATGAAATGCATACATGCACTGATAGAGCAAATCATTTTTCTTCGAAAACTGTATAGCGCAATGCAAGAGGCCGCCGGCGGAATCCGCAATGAATCGTTGAAAAAAACGGTGGGAACTTATGGGACAACCTAGTATACACCGTTTCTTCCTAAAGGATATCAAACATCTTTGGTGTTTTATTAGGGGGGGGGGGGCAAAAGTAATGAGACATATTAAAAAAAAGTTTATCTCTTTATAACTCAATTACAACTCAACGATGCTGAGGAATACATTTGCCATTAAGGGCAATGACTTTGCTGCCGTCGCTAAGCCAACTTCCTGATCGCATCCTTCCAGAACTGCTTGGGCCTGTTGTTGATCAACTGCTCGTTATGATTGTCGAGGTCTGCTTGGGTCTTTGTGTCCCTTCCGACCATGAAGTCTATAGGCTCAAGAAGTAGTGGTAGTCGCATAGAGAGATGTCCGGCGAATACGGTGGGTGAGGCATGTGAACGTAGCCCAGCTGGCCAAGCTTATACGTGGTCACTTTTGCCCGATGGGGTGCGGCGTTGTCGCACCCCATCGGGCAAAAGTGACCTCCTTAAAGCGCTGCGAATGAATAAGAGCGAGTCGCCTGCCCATCTCTTCTATTTTGTTCACCATGGCCTTGGAGTTCATCGTAGTGTTCTTGGGAAACAGCTTCCGGTAAATCGATCCATGGGCGCAGACCCAAAAACTCTGAAGGTGCTTCTCGCCGTGAACATCTCGCGGAACGAAGGTCGGTAACAGGTCACCAGGCCTCACCCAGACTCGCTGCTTGGCAGGGTTAAGATAGAAGACGTACTTCTCATCTTGCGTGAATATTGAGCCCAGGCTGCTCGGGGTTGGGAATTGGGCGAGATTTGCGCTACACAGGTCGACTCGTCAGACTGGGGTTTCGACATAAGACAGACTGGGGTTTTGGCATGCTTCTAGAAAGGGCGGAAGTGGTAACTTTTCAGGTGGGCTTCAGAAAGTAGCATACAAACATGCAAATACGATAAGCACGAAACCGGAGTCCAGCCACGAGATATATGGACACGGCATGGGGTGTCTCATTACTTTTGTCCCCCCCCCCCCTAATATTTTTTTATTTAAACACTGGAGCCCATTCTGTGCCCTGTGTCGTGCAAATTCTGCAAAGAAGAAATACTTCGCCATGGTTCTGTGATGAGTGGCATTTACTGGAACCCAAAAGCCACATTATAGATCAGTCGCAGTTTTTGAACGATCTTGAGTCAACAGATGTTCAGAGCACAATAGATACCTATTAACGGATTAGCAGAGCTTTGTTAGTATATTTTCCTTAGAATATGTCACGAGATGCTGACTATACATATAATCCGCTTCATAGTTGAGCCCTTCTGCCCTGTTCTCTAGAAGATTCGTCCTCGCCGTCTTCAGCTACTATGGAAAGCAGCGAAAGCTGGTTTGTGCCCGAGCACAAGCTCGCCGCGGCAATTGTGTTTATGGTGAGTTTTGCAGGTAAAACAGTTTGCATACACATTCTTAATAAGCACGTTGTTGCTGAAGGATTTCTACTGAAATCAAAAATCGAAGTTTGCATCAGGAGGAGATAATGACGAAAACTGAGGTCCTAACCGATAAAAAAAGCATATTCTTTATTTGATCGTTATTTTTTATACTACTTGCCCAATTTTTCATAGGTTTGCAGGGTGCTTCTCTTTAATGCAACAAATACTTAAAATTTTGAGCGCAGAAAATCCTCCTGTTTCTCCAATTTTTTAGTGACTAACGATGTTGCTATGTTAATAAAAATAAATAAACTGACATATTGCCGCACATCTGAGCACAAGGAAACGGCAAAATTTAAAGCGAATGTAGTCCGGATTTCAAATGCTTTTTATTGCTTCAGATTTAAATAAGTTTTTATTTCATCATTTGGTTTGCCGGACTTTGCGTAAAGTGTTTTCCAGATCTCTTTCGTTGGCTCATTGGCGAATTGGCTAGTGGCCACCACTACTCTTCGCCTACCATCAATGAGAAACTCGTTCGGACGACTTCTCTCCAGTCAGGCGACCGGCGAAGCAGTTCTGTGCTCAATTTTCGCCTTTATCTATTCACCCATGGTATTTTTGTGAGTATCTCAAATTCGAAGGGAACGGAGGGTTATGGCATGCACATCGAGTTCAAATTAAGGTCCCCCAAGCCACCCAATCTTCCATCCCTTCGTGGTCCACCGAATTTGCACGAAAACAGACTCAAACAAGTTCAATAATTTTCCATAGACGAGGAGAGCATTGCGCATTCCACACTCCACAGAGCGTTTGATTAACGCCAACATCTTTATCCTTATCTCCTTTATGTGTATACGCATACTGATATCACTATTACTAAGTAAGTAGTAGCCGAAATAAACTATGGTTTAGAATTTATTTGGAAAAAGTAACCAAAGATCAGCGTCAATTATTTGTGGTCGCATAGAAAAATACAATTTCGTGCAGGAAGAACACAAAATGTCTACAGGTGGCAGAGATTAAATAACAAATATTAGGTTGGATAGAAAGTTCCGTGCTGCGTTGAATTTTCACAATTGAATTTTTTTTATTAAAATTTTTTCATTTGCTTAAGCCTTGAAGTTCCAAAGTCAACGTGTCGACAGTGGTGTTGGTACAAGCATTTAGTAAAGCAACATTAAATTTTAGAAGCATACAAAGTATATAAGATGTTGTGAAAGTATAAAAGGGTTCGGCTGTACCACCTACCATCCCGTCATCGAGTTGCTCGAGGTGCCAACAACGTCTCCGTTCGTTCCTCTCGCGTGCCAGAATGTTCCAATGGATCTTTCTCTCTTCAAGGGACACGAAGAGCGTTATATCCTTCGTTGAGGGCTTTGAGGAAAGTGTCCGTCCAATTCGGTTGTGGAGGCCCTGGCGTTTTTTGACATGCTGCGAAATTCGGTAGGCAACTGCTCCTCTCCAGCGGGTGTCCTCGAAATCCATTTCGTGGTCGCCCACCTAATTTTCGACGACTTGGCTCATGCGACTCCGGAGGCCTTCTCTCACTTGCGTGAGTCGTGTCACTCCGAGCATCGTCCTCTCGATTCCACGCTGCGCTAAGCTGATCGCGTGTTCATTGCGCTTTCGCATGACCCAGGTCTCCGGGGAGTGTGTTAAGGCAGGAGGAGCGGTACAGTCGAATAAGGTAGCACTGAGTCGGATGTTCTTCGTCTTCTTCACGACTTCTCAGCTCTTGAACGCTCCCAAGCCGCTCGTTTCCTCCTGCTCAGCTCTGGCGTTGAGTCGTTGGCCATATTGACTTCGCGACCCAGATACACGTAGCTGGAGCATTCGGAGATGATTGTCCCGTTGGTCGAAAATGGGCATTATAAACTTGACCACTCCTCATGAACATCTTCTTCGTGAGGTTCATCTGCAGTCCAATACTTCGGCAAGCACCATCGAAGTCGGCCACCATGCGCTCGGCCTGACCAATGTTCGGTTTTATGAGCACGATGTCATTAGCGAAGCGAAGGTTGCGGAGCAGAGAATGGTAATTCACCTTTCACCTGATATCCACCACTCTATGCAGGTTCTATACTTCTAGGGTTCTACAGTGTGCTCTATGTGTTGTAAGCAAGCATAAGAGCTCAAAATGGGGGCGGTGTGATGGCTAATTAAGATCCGGTAGCTCTTTGATGAGAAACGTTTTCTGCAGCATTTGAAAATGCTTACAAAATTTTCTTTAAAGTTCAAATACTATTGCTATTGATTGCCTTTCCAGTGACCTCGATACTATAAAACACAATTCGTGGCAATTTGGAATAATACAGCTGATGTGCTACGATATCTGTATTTTTTCACACCTATTCATTGCGCTCAATCGCATGTGTGCAATCTGCCTGCCTCTGCATTACGAACTCTACTTCAAGTGAGTGCCGTTGTACACCTAACTGAAAAATACGGAGAGTCACACTGTTGATGGCTTGTATTGACAGCGCCCTTTGAGCTCCAAGTTAACTTACGTGTGCCTATAAACCCCTAATACAAGTTACTTGCACTCACTTCTTCGTGGTTACGAGTTACACGTTCAAGCATTACGCGAGTTACCCACAGGGCGGGTTAACGAGTTACCTTCCGAGTAAGCTGTTCAAAGGGCTTGCTTACCTTACTTGCGCCTTTACGTAGCTTACGTAAATTACTTACATATCCTTATGCATGCAGTTAGCTTTACCAGAAATCTCTGGATATGCAATAGTTACCAGGCTGTCCAATAATTCTTGTCCGAAAATTTCACCATTTTAAATTTTTTTCAACTTCATTGAAAAACAAGTCTAATCAACCGTATAATCACCGCAGTTAACCACAACAGTGGCCCATCGATTGGGCAGGTCGCCGATGCCCTTCGCCCAGAACTCCGGGGCTGCGACTCGAAGAAGTCCGCGATGTCGGATTTGAGGTTGTCGTAGTTGGTGAATTTTCTTCCGGCCAAATGGTGCTTCAGCGGGCGGAACAAGTGGTAGTCGGAGGGGACGAGGTCCGGGGAATACGGCGGATGGGCAACCGTCTCCCAGCCGAGCGTCGCCAACTTCTGCTGGGTCTCTTTCGCCACGTGGGGGCGCGCGTTGTCGTGCAGCAGGTGGACCGAGGCGCGTCGGGACGCTTTTCTCGGATGGCGGCGGCTAGTTTCTCGAGCTGATCGTGTAGATGTAGAGGTGTAGATGGAGGCGGTGACCGTCCTGCGTTACGGGAGCAGCTCGAAGTACAGCATGCCCTTGGCGTCCCAGCAGCAGCAGAGCATGATCTTCAGCGGGTGTTCCCTGTCCTCGAGGCTCGTGTCGCCGCTCTCGAAACGATTGAACCAGCGCCTGACTGTGCGTTGGGACACTGCATCCTCCTTGCACGCTCTGCAGATGTTGGCGACCGCGGTGCCCGTGTCGTTGCCCAGCAGCCACTCATAGTACACGAACGTACGAATTCGACCTTGGTCCATTTTAGCTTGTACTGGTAGCTAGACGCGGCGACTGCGCCTTATATACCCCTAGCGTGCAACTCTGGAGAACCTTCTAGAAGGTTTTTACACTTGCCTGATATTATAACACTTCTAAGGAAAATTATAGAATTTTGAAAATTTTCGGACAGGAATTATTGGACAGCCTGGTATTTGAACTGCATTAGGCACTTCTGCGTGAAGTCCATTAATCACTTATAGAACAAATAAGGGAACAGGGGCAATCTGGGCACGAGTCGAGCAAATTTACGCACTCTACCAAAAAACGTCTTTAAATCGCATTTTGAGCAAACGTTTTCTTTAGCTCTCCGCTTTAGCGGCGAGCAACCATCTGCTCCCGACATTTTAGCAATCGCATCATGTCTAGCTAATGTTGAGAGAAGTACTCGCCATCATTTAGCTGGATACGTCCGCATAATATTGCATCTAGCCACCTTGGGTTTATGTTCAAAAGTGACTTTATTCTCTTAATTATTTGAAGCGAAAATAGTTCCTGCAGTTTGTCAACCTCCTTAAGTCAAAAGACGGTTCATGTAGCGAATGCAGGCAGCTTTGGGAGTTGGAAATTCAGGGTTGGGAGGTGAAAACTGACCGTAACCAACTACAATACCGACCGACTGCACGCCAGTCAGTCTGGGTGCAGCATAACGCGTAACCACTTCATAAAGCTGCCCGCCTTTGCTATGTAGACCAAAAATACCCTTCTTCATGAGTTGTTCATGGTAACCAAATCCAAACTTGTGTGCCAGGTTTTTCAGGCGAAAGAGCGCAGGTGAGCTAAAAGGATCGAATTTTTTACTTTTAAATCTAACACGTAGTGTTTCAGTGAAAGAAACACTAATATAATGATAATAATATCGTGGACAGTGTCTATATCTCGATGTATAGTCGCTTACGGCTACTGTAAGAACTTAGCACTTCTTTACCGTAATCAAACTAATGATTTTTCATTCGATTCATATTTTCTTCAGTTGACTGCGACTTCCTGTACGATGGCACCATATGGGCAATGGTTTTTACTAGAACAGAGGTAATCAGAGAATTCTATCGTTTTGTATCACGCAAATCCTTCGTCTCTCGTCCTTTTGTGGCAGTGGTTTCAGGACGTTATTATAGCATTTCCACCGATTTCAGCAGTGCATACTGCGACAGAATCATACCTTTACTCTACAGCACCTGATGAACATACATCGATAAGTGGAAATTTTAACACTTCACACTGCTAATGTGGTGGAGAAAAAGATGGGTGCTAGCCAACCCTTGTTGATAAAGCGAGCAATATTTGCTAGGCACTGTTGTTAGAAAACGTGCCGCAATAGTCAGCGATGGCAGTAGAGTGCCAATTAGGTCCGAAACAAATACAGTGCGGAGTGCTGCGGACTAGACCTCCGCTATCTATTAACAGAGGTTTACTGTTCGGCTCCTGCACAGGCTAACACTCTCCCTTATCATGTTGATTCCTATAAATTTAAAGTAGTCTTTCGTACACAAAAAAGTAAAGGGGCAAATGTCCATTCGAACCTACCGGCCTATATCTCGTGCAAGCATAAAAAAGCGTGTGGCACATGCTTTAAAAAGTTCAATAACACTGCCCTTTATAATTTCCAGAATAAATAAAATATGACGCAAACTTGACAAGGCACTTAAGTAGATGATTGGCTGTGACAACAATAACTCCACTATCGCCTACTGGTGTTGGAAATTTCCCCACTTGTGATCCGCTCTCCTCCGGTAGTTTAACATCATGTCAATCGATGCGACCCTTTATGCTTTTTTATACACGAATTTTGCAAACATCTGGAAGCTATTCTGTGAATTCTGAGTATGCAACGACTACCTGGAATTTTCCATTCCACGGATCTCCCTCGATAGAGAGCTTTCGGGCTCTCTTGTTAGGAGGGATCTCGGGCCGCTTGTCGCAGGGCCACATGGCGCGTCCCCGGGTGGTGGATAGGGGAATTAAACGCGAACCAAATGCGACCGTGTACTGCCCAGAGACGCAGGTGGGATGCAGGGGATGGACTCCTTGCTCCTGCTGTGTCGGGTCGACGCGTTCCTTGTGCGTGGGAGCGGCATGTTCTGCACAGTGTGCGCGGATGTGTTCGTGACTGTGCGGATTGTAACTGTGTCGGCTCGGCCAAAAGCTTGCACTCGGTAGACTGGGAGTACATCGTAAGGCGATTCGAGACCGCCTCAAAAGTCTCGCCCCGTCCCTTCGGGCAGTCTGGCTGGCTGCCCGGAGTTCTTCGCCCGCACGACAGAGCCCGACTAGCTACCCGTGTGTACTCAAGTCAAAAACAGCAGCACTAAGGGCCTCATTCCCCTGACCCCGAAAGAGCCCCCATTTCTGCAGCAATGGGAAGGACGACTATGGAAAGGCTGCTAAAATCTTAGGGCCTAACCAGGCTGCGCAAATTGAGAAGGACTAGGATGACGATCTGTACTCACAACGCCCGCACGCTTGCTTCGGAAGCATCCGTCGAGGACCTGATGATGCAAGCCAGGAAGATCAAGTACGACGTCATCGGACTGACCGAGACCAGAAGACACCACCCCCTACACGCCGCCTACGACTCCGGAGAAGAACTGTTCCTCGGAACATGCGACAGCAGGGGAGTAGGCGGCGTTGGTGTCCTCGTCAACACGCACTTGGCCATGAACATCGATTCGTACGAGTCTCTGACAAGCCGAATCGGACGTCTGCGACTGAAGCGATGTGGTTCCGTGCCAGCTGTCGCGTATGCCCCAACATCCGACTACGACGACGAAGAGGTGAAGCCTTTTACGTGGAGCTGGAGAAGTTCTATAAGGAAGATCACACCTTCTACAAGGTGATCGTCGGTGACTTCAACGCCAAGATCGGACCGCGAAGGTCGCCGGAAGAACTTCACATCGGAACCCACGGTTTGGAGTGGAACGAGCAAGGAGAAAGGCTGTCGGAGTTTATCATGTCGACCAAGACCATCCACGAAAACTCGCAGTTCCAGAAGCCTCCCTCCCTACGATGGACCTGGGAATCTCCCGGTGGCCAGTTCCACAACGAGATCAACCACATCATCTTCAACCGCAAGTATTGCCTCCGTTATCCCCATGTTCTACACGGGATCGGACCACCGCCTCCTTCGCGCAAGGTTCCGCTTTTCGTGTCAAGGAGAGAAGGCCGCGAAGTTCAAGAAGAGGAATCCCAGAACGACCATCAACTGGGATCTCTACACCTCTCTTGTCGGCCTTTGGGAAGAGGCCGTCATGGACAACGTCGACGAGGAATACGACCGCTTCGTGCACCATCTCCACGATAGTGCTAAGGAAGCTGAGAGCTTGAAGACCACCAAGAGACGTCTGTCTCCGGAAACTCTTGAGCTGATACGCCAGCGTGGAGCAGCACGATCGTCAGGCAACTACCATCTGACGTCCGAGCTTGCGAAGCTATGCAGAGAGGCGATAAAGGAGGATCTTAAGGAGAGAAGGGCTAAAGTGTTGGCAGAAGCTGCAGAGGCAGGTTTGAGCATACGCAGTGCCCGCCGAGACTTCACCAACTTCAAGACCAAGATGACCGCTCTCCGACGTCCCGAAGGAACCGTCACCTCTTCCAGAAGGACCATGGAGAAGGTCATCCACGACTTCTACCGATTCGATCTCTTCGATAGCCACGTCCACCTGCCCCATGCCATCTTCCGCAGGATGGATACGTCGTCCCATCTGTTCTCCCTTCCGAGATCCGACACGCCATCTCGTCGGTGAAGAAATGTACAGCACCCGGTCCCTAAAGGATCAGACCCGAACACCTGAAGAACCTCCCGCCAGCGCTCATCAACACCCTGGCGCGGCTCTTCACACGTTACCTGTCGGAGTGCAAGGTTCCATCTCAATGGAAGATCAGCAGTACCGTCTTGCTGTACAAGAAGGTAGACGTGCTCGACATTGGCAACTATCGCTCGATCTGCCTGCTGTCCGTAGTCTACAAGCTGTTCACTCGAGTTATCCTGAATAGGATCAGCAGAACGCTGGACGAAGGACAGCCATGCGAGCAAGCAGGATTTCGGAGAGGATTCAGCTTGATCGACCACATACACACCATTACAAAGCTCATCGAAGTGTCGCGGGAGTACAAGCTGCCGCTGTGCCTTACGTTCATCGACCTGAAGAAGGCATTCGACTCCGTCGAGACTGCCCTGCTCACCCAGGGCGTTCCTACTCAGTACATCAGGGTCCTTCGAGAGCTGTGCAGTGGATTCACGACCAAGATCTCACCATTCTACAATGACGTCGTCATCGACGTGAAGAGAGGGGTTCGGCAAGGGTATACCATATCCCCGAAGCTCTTCAGCGCCACTCTCGAAAACGTCATGCGCGAACTAGAATGGGAAGACATGGGAGTGAAGGTCGACGGCCGGCAACTACATCATCTTCGCTTCGCTGACGACATCGTGCTCACAACACCGAGCATCAGCCAGGCGGAGCGAATGCTGGCCGACTTCGATCGTGTATGTGGGAACGTTGGATTGCAGCTGAATCTTACGAAGACGATGTTCATGAGGAACGGATGGGTTTCTGATGCCCCATTCTCGCTCAACGGGACGAACATCTCCGAATGCTCCAGCTATGTGTATCTGGGTCGCGAAGTCAACATGGCCAACGACCTAGCACCAGAGCTGAGCAGGAGGAAAAGAGCGGCTTGGGGAGCTTTCAAGAGCGTCGAAGAAGTCGCGAAGAAGACGAAGAACGTCCGACTCCGTGCCCACCTATTCGACTCCACTGTTCTTCCTGCCCTAACATACGCCTCAGAGACCTGGGCAATACGAAAGCAAGATGAACACGCGATTAGCGTCGCGCAGCGTGGAATCGAGAGGACGATGCTCGGAGTGACCCGACTCACGCAAGTGAGAGAAGGCCTCCGGAGTTCCGAGCTTCGCCGACGTTCGAAGATCAGAGACGCTGTCGCATGGGCCAAGTCGTCGAAAATTAGGTGGGCCGGCCACGTAATGCGCTTCGCAGACACCCACTGGACGAGAGCCATCACCGACTGGATTCTGCGGGATGTCAAGAGAAAACCGGGACGCCCACCAAAGCGTTGGTCGGACTTCTTCGTTAAAGCACTCAACGACCGATATGACGCTCTTCGTGTCCCTCGAGCGAGAAGGACCCATTGGACCACTCTGGCACGCGACAGGGACGAATGGAGACGCTGCTGGCACCCGCTCGAGCAATTCGATGATCAACGGGACGACAGAAGATACAGGTGATACCTGGAATTGCTGATAGATCCGCTTCGTCGACGATTTTTTTAGTGGTACTAATGGTTGTTACAATCCACAACAGTGTGATAAAATCGTTACAGAATGTGCTAACGCTTTCCTCATACAGTGCTCGTACTACATACCTAATTCCGACATCATTTAAGAGTCTAAAGACAGGTTATAACTATGGAAGTCGAGTAATTTCCAGTTTTAGGACTGCAAGTTTATATCCCTATATCTTGACTTCTATAAGGATTTCACCGTTGTTGTGATCATCGCAACCGTTGACGCGATTACAATCTTCAAAGTACACCTTATAAGCATGAAGGTGAGCGCATTTTTCGGATCAAATAAAAATCGTCATATAGTAAAATTTTAAAGACTTTTTTAGATGAGAAAAGTAGGAATTACTAATATGGACTCTACGCGGAAGAGAGAAATCAATTTCTTGAAACAGGTAACCACATCTTGTAGTTCCTCAAGACAGCTTGGTTTCCCTTTATCGCAGATGTGGTAAGATCGCAAGCAAGCGACGATGGCTTTAACTTAGACCGCAAAAGTGTTTAAACGTCGAAGGCGCTAAAACATACGTATTGAGTCACGCCATGCACTTTTGTTGGCGAAGCCTTTGTTGAGGATTGATTTGTGTTTGCATCCGCGATACGCTTTTGCTCCACTATGGAATGCTAAATCCTGTATTCAGGATGAGTCTTGACCACCTGTATCACCTGTCGTCCCGTTGATCACCGACTTGCTCGAGCGGGCGCCAGCAGCGTCTCCATTCGTCCCTGTCGCGTGCCAGAGTGGTCTAATGGATCCTCCTCGCTCGAGGGAGACGAAGAGCGTCATATCGGTTCTTCAGGGCTTTCACGAAGAAGTCCGACCAACGCGTTGGTGGGCGTCCCGGTGTTCTCTTGACATCCCGCGGAATCCAGTCGGTAACGGCTCTCATCCAGCGGGTGTCTGCGAAGCGCATTACGTGGCCGGCCCACCTAATTTTCGACAACTTGGCCCACGCGACAGCGTCTCTGATCTTCGAACGTCGGCGAAGCTCGGAACTCCGGAGGCCTTCTCCCACTTGCGTGAGTCGTGTCACTCCGAGCATCGTCCTCTCGATTCCACGCTGCGCGACGCTGATCGCGTGTTCATCCTGCTTTCGTATAGCCCAGGTCTCTGAGGCGTATGTTAGGGCAGGAAGAACAGTGGAGTCGAATAGGTGGGCACGGAGTCGGACGTTCTTCGTCTTCTTCGCGATTCTTCGACGCTCTTGAAAGCTCCCCAAGCCGCTCGTTTCCTCCTGCTCAGCTCTGGCGCTAGGTCGTTGGCCATGTTTACTTCGCGACCCAGATACACATAGCTGGAGCATTCGGAGATGTTCGTTCCGTTGAGCGAGAATGGGGCATGAGAAACCCATTCGTTCCTCATGAACATCGTCTTCGTAAGATTCAGCTGCAGTCCAACGTTCCCACATAAACGATCGAAGTCGGCCAGCATTCGCTCCGCCTGACTGATGCTCGGTGTTATGAGCACGATGTCGTCAGCGAAGCGAAGATGGTGCAGCTGCTGGCCGTCGACCTTCACTCCCATGTCTTCCCATTCTAGTTCGCGCATGACGTTTTCGAGAGTGGCGCTGAAGAGCTTCGGGGATATGGTATTCCCTTGCCGAACACAAATGAGTCTTGATACATTTGTGGAATAAAAAATTACTTGAGTAACGTACTCGAAGCTCAAAGATTATCTTATAGAATTTCATTGGTAAGCGTTGGAGCAAGCGAAGCACTAACGGCAAGTTAAATGACCTCTTGCCGTTGAGTCACGCTCATATTACTTTCCTACTTTGATACTTTGATGGTCCATCAACAGGTGTTGTCCTAGCGGAAACCGCAACTCTTCCACATTCCGTTTGATTTCTGGCGACTTGCATCCAGTGTAGCAGACCGCGTTCTCTAAATTATCTCGGGAATGAGCTTCCCATCCTGTCGGCAGTCAACGGCCTCTTCTAGTTTCTTGAAAGCCATTCGTTAACTCGTAGATTCCATCTGTCGTTTTTCCGTCGAAGTAGTTGACCAGCCCAGTAAAGTTTCGACTTTTTCATGTACTGCAACGAGTCCATTAGATGCGACTTATCCCTTTGGTTTGATTTTCGTAAACCGAGCAGCCATTGTTGACCTAGGCTTGTCTTCACAAGACATCTTTCCAAAGTACGATGCGTCGCCTGCATCGAAGATAATGTTACCTTCTCCTCAGGTCAGGTTTTTGTAGCATAATGCTGGCAGTACAGACGCCACAAAGATCGTGACCCTAAAGTTAATGTCTCCTATCTGGTCGATCACTTCTCGAATCGAATTAAAAGCTGCCCATGCTGCACGGTTCCTTCGGAATATTTCGGAAGTTAGGTCGTTCGTCATGCTCAGCTCTCTTCCCATGTAAACGTAGGAATCCACTTGCTGTAAAGTGGCTGGTTTCACTGTTCCTGCTGCACACCACTGGTTAACCATAACCAGCGTCTTGTTCATGTTCATGTTTAAGCCGATCTTCGTTCCAACAATGTTCAGCTCATTTGCCACTGTGCTCATATTTTCTCATTGAGATGTATGTATTTTGCTGAACCTCACCATGTAATTTATGTATTAAAAGAGCATAAGAATGACAATCCACTAGAAAAGCCTTCGTAAGTGCAACTTCTTTAGTACATAAATGTTTGCCAGAACTCATTTTAAACAGGAGATTTTGACACTATCGAATGCAACCTATTTGTTTGCCCCAGGAAGGTGCAAAAAGCAAAGCCTAACAGGTCTGACGCTTGTTTGCTCCTTAACAGCAGGAAGATTAGAAGCCCTCGTTTACTACGCTTGTGCCAGATTCCGAGAATACCTTTGGGGAATAAAAAGAATGAGGAAAAGGTGCACAAGTGAATGTTGTGCACTTTTTTCCTCATTCTTTTTATTCCCCAAAGGTATTCTGTGTTAAGTGAATGTTGATGTTCTTCTTCAGGCCGTTCTTCAAGGTGTTGTATTCGCAGTTGAACTTTATACATATTTTCATCTGGCATGGCAATATGAGCACAGATGGGCCGTATTTCTTCTAACAACAGTTGCCTGGAATCTTGTTCACTGTGTTGATGCGTAAGTTGCCTTTATTATATCTGCTCCCGGCTTTTGTACGCTTCATTTATCACGATGGGCATAATTCTACTCCGAGAATACATGAACCTCTACCTCTTCTACAGCGATCTCGTTTTCCATGAAAGTGGTTAACGAATAATCCAATGACAGCGCGTGGAACGTAGTCGGAGGTGCTGGTTGTCGCGTGCGCCCGATTCCATTAGCGACGGCTTCTTCCTCTATCGAGCAGTAAGATGGCAAAAAAATTTTGTCCACAGAGAACTAGTTCTACGCATATAATCTTTTATAGTCAAAGTTATTGCTCAAAGATGATATATACATCCGCTGCACGAATTGTGGTTCATTCTTCACTTCCTTGGGGTAAATGACATTTATATTAGGTTGTAACGAATTAAATGACACTGGCTCGCGCCCTTTTTTGGCGCGTCTTTACGCGTTTGATCAAGAACATACCGTAACAAGTGGCATATCATTTAGAAGCGCAAACTTTGCTCTACCGGCGAGTACCAAATTTTCTATGTAAAAGTGGGAAAACTTTAGAGTTTTATTGACTTTTTTGCAGACGGACAAAAGGGTAATCCGAGGCATTTACTTGTATGAATTCAAGCTGGGCACTACAGCTAAGGAGGCGGACGAGAAGATCAACGCCGCATTCGGTCAAGGATGTTCCACAATTCGGACGGCGTATCGTTGGTATCAGAAGTTCCGGAATGGAGATGAGAGCTTGGAAGAACGTGAAGGTCGTGGGAGGCATAGTGATGTTGATGAGGACAAGCTGAGAGATGTGGTAGAGGAGGATCCACACAAAGGTACCAGGGAGATAGCGAAGGTTCTTGGCGTCAGTCACAACACAGCTGCCCGGCATCTGAAGGAAATTGGAAAGACCAAAAAGCTGGAAGATGGGTGCCTCACGAGCTGTCTGAGGAGCAAAGAAACCGACGATATGAGATCTCGTCCGCACTGCTTCTACGGAACGAAACGGACCCATTCCTTGATCGCATCGTAACCTGTGACGAGAAATGGATAATGTACGACAACAGGCGACGATCGGCACAGTGGGTGGACAGCGATGAGAGCCCCAAGGTTTTTGCGAAGCCGGAATTGCACCAAAAGAAAGTAATGGTGACATTACGGTGGTGTTCGCTGGGAATTATTCACCACAGCTTCCTCCCTCCCGGTGAATCCATCACGGCAGAGAAGTACTGCATTGAAATTGAAGAAATGATGAAAAAGTTGAAGGATATCCGGCCGGCCTTGGTAAACCGAAGGCGAGTTCTCCTTCTGCACGACAATGCTCGCCCCCATGTGGCACGAATGACGTTGCGGAAATTGAATGAGCTGAGCATTGAAACTCTTCCACATCCTCCGTTTTCTCCCGACCTCTCCCCAACAGACTACCATTTCTTTAAGCATCTTGGCGACTTCTTGGTAGGGAAAATATTCAAATACCAACAGGATGCCGAAAGTGCCTTCGAAGATTTCGTCAATTCCAGAACTTCTGATTTTTATGCTACTGGGATAAAAAAGCTTGTATCACGTTGGCAAGCAAAGATGTGTAGAATCAGAAGGTTTTTATTTCGATTAATAAACTTGCCTACAAGCCGAGATATTAACTGTTTAAATTTACAGTGGTTCAGTGCCATTTATTTCGTTACAACCTAATAATATCAATTAACTAACATTGCAGCACATTGAGCGGGCGCACGGCACAACCTCCACAATCACACCAAAACATTTTCGCTTTCTAGCTCTTCAATATAAATTCGAAAGTTTTATCACATTCGGATGGCTAAATGCATTATTATCATTTAATTAGTTGTTGCATTTTTTGGCCACAAATGATCATGTAACTGATTGTTAGGCTTTGAATATCGTTAGTATATCTTCAGGTTAATTATCGTCGGTTTCAACGCTGAATTCAGAAGGCTGCTAAAATCACCTAAGAGGATGCTTAGTAAGTGAATTTTTGGATTTCGTTCTGAAAAAAGAGTATCCATGAAGAAAATTAGCAGAAAACGTAACTCGTTGTTGTGCTGTGCCGAATCCTGTTGCGGATTTAGTGAAAAAAATCCAGCTATAGTCGCAGTCGTTCCACAACTCAATAAGGCCTGTATCAGAGTCTTGCGGCGCGTTGCATTGCATTGCATTGCACTGCGTCAGATTGCCGACAAGAACTGCGTCTACATTAACAACCATCAACGTTCGAGAATCGCTGAGGGACTTATCTACGCCTCTTTAAAGGTCTTCGGCACTTTTGCGGCGAAGCGGCGGGCGGCAAAAGGGGTGAAGCACTAAACTGAGTCTTGTCGGTTGCAAGGGGCAGAGGCACTGTACTCTTTCCAGTCGGGACCTGGTGCTGCTATTCGCGTTCCTGCTTTCCAAGGCGGCACGGTTTTGAGCGACGGCAGCACTTCTTCCGATGTCGGCGCAGGACCATTTCAGTTCTCAACAAAGACGGAAGAAGCACAACTTGAGCCCGCTGGCTGTGGCTGGTCACCTTCCTTTCGCCATATTCAGGAGAGCTGCTTAGTGTTGAACAGGACAGTAATCGAGGAACACTATGTAAAACTGTCTGTCCAGCGCAAATTATCGATTTTTTCTTTTGATCATTATGATCTATTATAACACATCGTGATTTTGAAGAGGTGCTTCCCATCCATTACCCCATGACCATCTTACTTTCACTCGAATTTTTCTGTAAATCTGCTAAAACAAGTTTCAGATTAGTATTATAGAGAATTTTCAGTGGTTTCTAAAAAACACTAACTTTTTCTCTGCACTCCTTGGTTCCGAAGTTACGATCGAAAAATTCGCAGAGGTAGGTGTCCGTAAATATCTGGCTACCACTGTATGAGCCGATAGATAAACGGAACAAGAGTCAAGCACGCGCGTGTTCCTCGCCCGAAGCCTGTAACAGGTGTCAGGGCTTCGAATTCTCAAACAATCGCTCACGATTAGGCTTAAAAATAAGCCGACATAGACCGTCGTGTCGAAGAGAACCCTTTACTTTGGTGCCCCTCGCGTGCATGACCCACGCGCTTACTGAATTATACAGTCGCCTCCCGTCATAACGCCTCCGGATAAGACGCGACTCTCGATATAACGTAGTTTTTCTTTGGCGCCGGCCAGCTTACCTTTATGCCAATACTATTCAACTCCGCTTAGGACGAGTCCGGATACAACGCTATCCCATTATAGCGCGGTTTTGGGAGGAACACTGCGTTTAAAATCACTCCCGTTATAACGCGGCCTGGGTTCAATTCTGGTCCCACACAGAAATTGAAGACGAGTAAGATGCTGACTGCGTTTGTGATTAGACCAACTGTTCTACTGTCTCGCTCATAGTCACGACCGCTACCCTTGGGACAATGTGTTGTTAGATGCATATCAATGCTTTTCTCGTAATTTTCCAAAAGTCAGCATAGTCAGCATATGCTGAGCGCAGAGGAACAATTCCGGTAGTCGTTAGAAGCACCCATATATTGGGGTATTTTCTCTATCAGGAACGAGACAGGGGGGAGGTAACACGCAGATTACTCAAACAATCCTTACACCTCTGTTTTGAGCCTAAAGCAGATGGTATCTTCTTCTGGTATCTTCTTCTTCTTCTTCTTCAGCGTTTGTCCCGCTTCGAGGCGGGGTCCACTATTCTGGTGTGGTGACGCCACTTTACGCGATCAAATGCTTGATCGGGATGGATACCAGCAACCTTTAGGTCCACATGCAACGTATCAAGCCATCGCTGCTTCGGCCGCCTTGTAGGCCGTTTTCCGGGCACATCTATGTTAAGGCCAATCTTCCTAACAGTGTCACCACTAGCTCGAAGAACGTGGCCATACCACCGAAGGCGAGCTTCACGTAACTTGTCAGCAATTGGAGCGACACCAAACCTCTGGCGTATTTCATCGTTGCGAATACGGTCCAGACGCGTAACACCAGCCGTAAATCGCAGCATTTTCGTTTCCATTACGCTGAGGCGAGTCTCAACCTCCTTGGTTGCAGGCCAGCACTCAGCTCCATACATCGCTACTGGTCGGACGATGGTTCTGTAGGTCTTCGATTTAAGGCGTTCCGGTATCTTCCTGACGCATAAAACGCCTGTCATCGAGCGCCATTTGGACCACGCTGCGCTCACGCGCGAGTTCACCTCGAACGTCAGACTACCATCAGACGCAATTGCAGATTCAAGGTACTTGAAGTTTGTCGTTCGTACTAGCGCAGTGCCATTGATCTCAATGGACCCGGCTTCGTTTACGTCTGTCGTCAAATACTCAGATTTTTTGACGTTTAGCTTGAGCCCGAACATCGCCAAGCGGTCGTACCAAGCTTGCGCTTGTCGCTCGAGTTCACTCTTCTCTTCGCTTGCAAGCATTACGTCATCTGCATACAGCAGCGTCGAGGGGACAGGCTTCTGAAGGTCTCTCGAAATGGCATCCATTACGACAATGAATAGGAGCGGGGAAAGCGCAGAGCCCTGGTGAACACCAACGGAGATAGGAAACTCCTCCGATGTGCCGCCTGGCGCTCGCACACTACTCTTTGGACCAGAGTAAAGTACGCGCACCCACTCAATAAGCTCTTCGGGAACACCGTGTTGTCGTAAGGCGTACCATATAACCTCACGCGGAACACGATCAAATGCTTTCTCTAAGTCGAGAAAAGCTATGTGCAGCAGTTTCTGCTTTTCGCGATGTCTCTCTACCAGAAGACGAGCAGCATGTATGGCATCGATGGTGCCACTGCCCGCTACGAAGCCACATTGATTGGTGGAAAGTTGGACGATATCGCGAATACGTCCGTCTACAATTCGCTCGAAGATTTTCATGCTGTGCGAGAGCAAGCGAATTGGACGGTAATTCGTGCAGTCCGCAGGACTGCCCTTCTTCTTCCATATCGGGATCGTCGTGCTTTCCTGCCAACCTTCTTTTCCGTAACAATCTGGTTGAAAAACTTCGTTAGCCACTCAGCAAGACTCCAGCACCTCAACTTCCATAGGTCGGCCGCTATATCATCGGGGCCCGTTGCTTTGCCTGGCTTCATCTTCTTCAAAGCCGCCTCCGTCTCCTTCACAGTGATTTTCTGCACAGGAATGTGCGTAGGAGGGACGCAAGGGATGGGCGGATGGGCAAACTCTTCTGTCGAAATTCTCTCGAAGTAGTCATGCCATCGTTTCATAGCCCTCTTGCGGTTCGTCAGTAGATGGCCATTCTCATCGTTGATGCCCAAGAATTTCTCGATGTCCTCGGCCTGACGTGGCGTGCCTTGGCAAGTCGATAAAGATGTCGTTCACCATCGCGCGTCTCGAGTTTATCGCTGAGATCATCATAATGGACGGCTTTTGCAACGGCTACGGCCTTCTTTGCCGCTTTCTTCGCCTCCTGGTACATACGCCATTTGTCTGCAGTCTTGTCGCGCAGGAACGCGTGATATAGTTTTTTCTTCTCTCGGACTTTTTCTCTTACGTCGTTAGTCCACAGCCACGCCAGCTTCTCGATCTTGCGGTGTCCAGGCTTAGTCATGCCTAATTGAGAGCATGCAACTTGTAAAATCGTATCGGTTGCATCTTTCCATGTTTCGTCGACGGTTGTCACCGTCGGTAACCGAATACGAGAAACAAAAGCTGCAGCGTTTTCCTTCAATCGCCACCACTTGATTCTCGGTAGACCGCATCGCTCGACATGCCTCAGCCTCGGAGGGGCGAACTTAAGAGTGCATATCAGCGGACGGTGCTGTGTGGCGACAGTCTCGTACGGCACCACCTTCGCATCTGTAACCAGCTTTCGATCGCGATGCTTCACAAGGATGAAGTCGATCTGTGTCTTGGTGCTCCCGCTATAGAACGACACCAGATGGGAGTCACGCTTTCGAAATACGGTGTTCGCGATGATGAGGTTATGCGAGTCCGCATACTCAAGGATTCGCTCACCATCAGCGTTACGTGCTCCATATCCGAAACCGCCGTGACAGCTGCGACCATCTTTCGCAGTCCCCACATGACCGTTGAGGTCACCTGCGATAATGACAGCGTCTTCTGACGGTACCTCTGCTGTCTTTTCATCAAGCAGGGTCCAAAACTCATCTTTGGCTCTCTCAGTGCAGCCTGCCTGCGGAGCGTATGCAGAGAAGAAATGATACATACGCTGTTCAGCAGCGACTACGACCTTCATCAAGCGGTCATTAAAACGTTCCACGCTTATAATCGCGTCTCGGAAACGTTCGGAGACGATTACACCAACTCCGCTGGTGGTCCGGGGACTGCCACACAGAATGGCCTTGAATCCTCGGCCTATGTCCCTCGAGTTACAACAGGACCACCTCGTCTCCTGTACCGCACATAAGTCGATTCGTCTTCGCTCCAGTGCTTCTGCCAACTCGCACGAGCGGCCCGTCAACGTACCTACATTCAGCGTAGCTACGCGGGTCTTGCCTACGTTACGGGACTTTCGGACTAGCTCAGTTTCCCCCCGATGCCGTCCTCGCATCAGGGACCCTCGCGTACTTCTCACACACGCCGGGCTCTGCGAGTGCGCGTCGGCTCCCGCGGACGCCGTAGCATTATCTCGATACTCACTTAACGTCATCAACCATGTGATGTGACATGGGATCTCCATAGGCCGGCCTGTCACTAGGGCCTGTCGCCTGTACTCGAATGTCCGTGATTAGCTTAGCTCGCAGAGGCGAACAGTTTCCAGTGGCACCACGTGGAGGAACGGACATCGCCACCCTAAAGCAGCTGGTATATATGCTACATACCGTTACGGGACGTTTTGTTGCAATCAGAGCTCTCGCGCCATGCAGAACCTCTGCCTGTATCCTCTGCTTTGCGGAGAACAGCAACAACGCTGTTTGATCACAGTCGACATCCCTATATCGTGGGAGAGTGCTGATAAGCCATTTTCAACTTCGATATCGCGGATGTGACCCCAGACCTGACCGTGTAGTGGGCTTAAATCCTGCCTGCTAGCAATGATTGCGGGTTCGGATCCCACCTGGCGCGATAGTTTTGATTTCAACAAAAGATCTTGCAACCCTCAACAAAACATCGTTGTGACAGCTTGCAAGCTCGATACCAGCCAACTGAGGCTTAAAGAAACTGGCTTGAATCAGATTTTGCAACGTTGAGTTGCAATTATGCTGTTGATCAAGTCCAGCATTCCGTGGTCCTCAGTTATTCTCCTCACATTTGACATACATATAACAGAGAGCATCTCTGAGGACAGGGTTCATTAATAATCCAAAGTTGTTCTTTGCCTTCACACTCTCTGCATGGTCAAATATTTTATTGATATAGCAATATTTAGTCATTGTATATGAGTTTAGATAAATCTAAAGTGGTGTAAAATATGTCAATCCCGATTAGGACGCGACTCTCGTTATAACGCGGATTCTCTCCGGTCCCTTCAAACGCGTTATGACGAGAGGGGACTGTATATAGAAACAGGATACGACTTTTGCAGATCTGGGAAACACTGTCTACGTCGATCCATCAGAGATTGCCCGATCAAGTCAGGTCGAGAACACTAAGAGGATTACTGTGGCGTAAACAGCTTGAACGTCATTGTTATTGTGAATAAAGGTGAATTTTCGTCGTTCGCGTCAACAAACGAAAAGTGGTTGCTGTCAGATCTAAAAGCTTCATTTATTTTTGTTAATGCTATTGTTAAGCAGCAAAGAACACAGGAAAGAAGACAACAGATTAACTGGCTGAGAAACACTAAGAATTGAACGGTAAAAGACAAATAAACGGAATCGAAAACTAAAAAAAAACCCCGAAAAATTGATCCAAAGGAAAGGAAGAGAAAAAGGTAAAGCTAGAGCTCAAATGGAGGCTTATAAAGCGGTCCCTCTAGACAGCGCGACAGCACGCAGTATTGCGTGGCATCCCGCCATGTCAAAAGCCGTTAGGATCATCGCGGCACGATGGCATGCCTATATGTTTCCGGGCTGAATTGTGTAGTTGAGCACGAAATCACCCTTCCTTTGAATCGATGAATTGCTGTCTGCGTCACTCGGGAAAATTAAAGCTGAATTGTTCGTACACTAGGACTGTTAAGAGCAAACAGACCACAATTATTGGGATCCAATCGCAATGCAAATTGTTGCCATGCCTTCAGAATTGTAGCGGCTGCCACATCTCCAACAGGGATCAATTAGCCTGGACCTTTATCTTATATCTTTTACAAAGCCAGATTCTTTGAAGGTCGGTGGCACGAATCTAGAACATTTGGTGGACGGCGTCACTCTTACGCAAACGATGCAATGTTAAAAACCATTGAAACTAATCTAAAACTAATCCATAAAACGATTGAAAGGGCAGATGATTTATCTTCAATTCAAGAAGCAGTGAACTACATTGATTCCTGGGCTGAAAAGTGGGAACAGCCTCTAGCAGCAGAATAATCTAAATGCTTTGTCGTAGGAACCAGTCGCACTGTCGAAACCCCATCTTAAGCTAGGAAGTGTTACTTTGGAACAACTGCTGACGTTTGCGATCTCTGGCTTTCTAATATCTAAAGACATGAGTTTTGACTTGCATTATAAAGCATTGGTCAAGAAAGCTAACTACCGCATCTACGAACTTTTTAAAACACTGAAGAGCAGAGATCCTCAAATTCTTCTGCGGGCGTATAAGACATATGTGAGACCCATAGTAGAGTGTGGAACAACAGTTTTCAATCCTTCGAAGAAAAAAGACATTCTTCTTTTAAAAAATGTTCAGAATAGTTTCACTCGTAAGCTGATGATGAGGTGCTACGGTCAGATGCCAATTGGTGCAGAGAAAGCTGAGATATTAGGTTTACCAAGCTTTTTCATTAGAAGGAAAAGAGCTGACCTCCTCATGATGTTTAAAATACTAATGACAGAGTTTCTATGAACCCACTCAACTTTTTTGGCACTAGGCTGACAAGAAACATAAGAGGAAAGCTCAGACTTAATGTTTTGGTGGCAAAATCACGAGCCCGAGCAAGCTTTTTCACCTACAGAACTTTGATGGAGTTCAATCACATTTTGAGTACAACTGAGGAAGTCTTAGGTCTATCCTTGCATAGTTTCAAGAAGCTGCTTTTAGCTGCTTTTACTGCACAATGTGTGCCTTCAATTGTATTTACTTGCTTTTGATTGAGTTTGTAGGTTTTTTTATTCTAACATTGTATTTTCACGTGTGGCCTTAGTCCCGTCATGAATAAATAAATAGAAATGTTCACTTCGCAGTCAATACCTATCTGAAGTGAAATCGCACTTATTTAGGAAGTGTGAAAAAAGGCAGAATACGTGCACAGCGCAAAACGAAGAGCAGATTGATTAACCTACGAGAATGTGCAACTTCATGTCTTTCTATAACCAGAGTCTTTTGTTTCTCTTTTTTCATTTTTTATACCTTAGTTCTCTTAGGAAACAAGACTCTTATAGTCATTTAAAAGAGGAACGCGCCCTGCTTCAATGTATGGCAGTTCTGGGGCCCATTATAATGTTGAAGGAAAATGCCTGCTAACCAGGGAAGGGTGTCAGGCGAAAGTCTGAATGGGGGAAATGGATAGTACTGCGTGAATCTCCACCCTTCATGCAGTAGAAAAACATGTTTCGTTTTTGCTGAGTCCTTGAACCCAAAGAGCTACGGAAACTCGAAGTTGGAGGTACTGTATTGCACCTTCACCCGTACCCACCATAACTTACTGTAATCGGCCGTATTTTGAAAAACGGATGTCAGATTCGTGATCAGCACCCCAAATCACCCCCCTGGGCGAGGTTTGGGCAATTTTTTTCAACCTCTCCTCGACCTCTGGAGCCGTGAAAGTCGTGCCTTATGGCACTCTAAATCAGCTTACTTCCTACACATTTATTTCACTCTAAGTTGTCAAATAAAGATTTCTGCGAGCTGTGCTTCAGTCACTTTTCTCAGTTTCTGAATTATACAATGTTTTGTGTTTTTCAGCGAATGTTAAACGGTGACCTCACAGCAGGTACGGGTTACAGTAGCTACGGGATACTAGGGCTATCGAGGTCATGATCGCTGATTTTGCCCAAACTTCTCTCAGGTGGTTATTTGGGGTGCTGATCGCGAATCTGACATTCGTTTTTGAAATTTCGGCTGATTACGGTAGGTTACAGCAGGTGCGGGTGAATAGGGCTGTCGAAGCTATAATCACCGATTTCGCCCAAAGTTTTTCCAGGGAAGTTATTTGGGATGGTGATCACGAATCTGACATCCGTTTTCCGTATTACCCTGGAGTATGTTAAATTACAGTAGGCAAAGGTGATTAATGGTAAGGTCATGGTCACCGTTTTCGCCCAAACCTCGCATTGAGTACGAATCTGGTCCTTATTTGACAATTTAGAGTGAAATAAATATGTAGAAGGTGTGTAGGAAGCAAACTGGTAAAGAAGGCGGCAATCATGAAAAATGCAAAATTTTTGCACAGCACGGGATTCGAACACCTGACCTAACATCTACACGTAGCCCACCACCCTACTGAGCCACCGACTCGCTTGACGCAGTGCCCTTCGCCGCGTCCCATACAACAGCGCGCGCACGCATGCACGTGGGCACGTGTTGACGGTGCGCTACAGCAGCCCCTCCCCCTTCGAGGGCCCGTAGATCTTTTGGTTCAAGGACTCAGCAAAAACGAAACATGTTTTTCTACTACGTGAAGGGTGGAGATTCTCGCAGTACTATCCAGTTCCCCCGTTCAGACCTACGCCTGAGACACTTCCCTGTTAAGTACAATTTATTGGAAACATCCAGACCGTCTCGACGTAGCGTGATCGCCGCGACAACGTTGTCGCGTTAGGATCTAGGGAACGCTTATACCCGCAGGTGTGCGGAGTATAGAGGTAGACGTACCCACGATGGGGCATTTATGATACGCCTTACCCACCACATCGTGGGCATATTATTGGGTAGAGAATACTCAACAATCGTCGTAGCTATATCCTCATACTGGCGGAGACTTCGCGCCCCATTGACAAAATGGCGCTCGAAAGAGATCAGTTTGTCCTTACTAGAGGCTTAGTTCTACCATACCCTTGATTCGCTAACAGTATCTCTACCTATACTCACTGCTTGATAGATCCGACCTCTGGATAACTCATCAAATCTCTTTGCTCACTGCTGGACGCCCTACGAAGTTCGCGCGTCGTTAGAGCAATGTCTGCCGCCTCCGTCCCTAGACTAAAATTTAGCTTATCAACTCTATATGAAGGGCATCTTATAACTGTAGTGAAGGGTACGCGGATACCGTTGGGACCAAATTATCTTCACTAAACGTTTGATTTCGAGGAAGCCTTCTTCGTTCATTCTTTATTCCCCCACGGTTGCTTGTCATCGAGTAACTCGCGCGAGTCATCTTTAAACCCTAGTATGCAAGTCTGACAAAACATCAATATATCGACATTTGTAAATTTCAAGAACGATATCGATTGATCTTATTGATCACCTCTTGTTCATGGTGAAGGCACACGAGGACAGGGAGTTCGAACGCGCGGGTCATGTTGACGTTTTTTGACGTATGTGCTTTACAGGTGACACAGTGACGCACTGACACACGCACAGATGGATTAGCTCGATTATACATATACAGTAGGATCCTTTGAAATATTTGAATCTGTGTTGTCTCCGAGAACAAGGTGAGCCTGAAGGCGTAAACAAATGAACAATATTCCTATCAGCTTACGTTGTTGTGACTGAGCTAAACAATGACCAGTCATCCAGAAAATAACACTCTTTGTGAAAACAATGAATATCTTAGGGTGGATCGGATTGGATTCGGATTGCACTGACTTGATAGGGGTAAGGAACTCATAATAAAGTAAAATTTATATGAATAAATCTTAAGGAATAAATGGCGCGTTTCGCCACAGTTCATAAGACAAACCACAATGTTGTGACATCTTCCCTATAGCTCGTCCGTGAAGGGTGGAAGGGTATAAATTTTTTTCGGAACTTGTAAATGATCTACTGCTGTTTTTGTAGAATTTTCTTTTTAAATAGGACGATTTTGAGATCAAATTCACAGTTTATCAAACAAAATCCGACACTTTTCAAGTCAAATTGGACACTCTTCACCTTTAGTAAGCTTGGCCTTTTTGAAATCAAACTCAATATTTTAAAAATCAAAATGAGCGTTTTTTGAATTAAATTAGAGATTGTCCAAGACGGTTGCGAAAATAGTTTATTCAAAGAAAATTAGCTATATTTTTTTTCTAATTTTCAAGTTCATCTGAACCAATAAGTGGTAAAATCTGTTTGAAATTTTATAAAGTTTTTGTTCAGCAAGGAACAATACCGGTTCATTATGAAATGCAGGAAGACGGCATTTTCTTGGGCTAGAAAGATCCCGCCGCTCACCCGACCTGGTCCTCGGCATTTCCCTTTGAATGGAAGCAAAAGTCTGTTTGGGGTGAGTTTCACACTTGTCATTGACACATCAACAACAACTGTCACAAACGTACATCTGCACTCCGCTGTTTCAATTAGGCGGCGTTTGCACTATTAACTAAAGTAAAATTGAAAGGAGCTGGGCTAGAGCATAGCGCGATCTCTTCTTATGATAATCTAGAAATTGCTGCCTCTCAGCATTTTTGAATAGGTTTCAGAACACAACTATTTAATTTAAAAAATAAAAATTTCAGTGTTTCACTTGCTGGGCAGCTGAATTGAAAAATTCCAAAGAAAGTCGTACCAAATTTTCGTTGCACATTTTTCAATCCTATCAGAGCGGCAATAATTCTTTCCTATGCTTAAAAAAATGTCCAATTTATCGTATAAATGCATATGTTACGGGGTGTTTGTCTCGACCGAATTAGAGAGTTGCGAAATGAAAAGCAAGGCAGAGTGCCTCAGTGACTCGTGGTCAAACCAATAATTTGACGGCGGAATAATCGTTCTGTTCCACATCGTACTAATCATGGCTTTAAAGAGGAGGCGGAGTAGGCGAAGAAGAACGACTGCACCTCTCTTGAAGCACTTCAAACTCCTCTTCTTTACAGCGGTATTTTCGCCTCTCTCCCTGGCATTAACGGGAATTCGACGACTCTCACTACTACTTCTACATGTACTGGCAACAAGTATTGGATTACACCTGTATCGTCGTTATAATGTATGCACTTCTGTCGATGTATCGGTTTAATAAGCATTCGTGCTCTCCCACGGAGCGGCGGCTTGAGCTTAGCTCTCCTGCTGACTACCTCAAGAGCTCAGTGTTTCTGAGCACGACTCTCTGTGTTCTCTGGACAGTTCGGATACGCTGGTCTCGTTTGCACAAGCCTGTCTCCTTGTGGCTGGGAGCTTGAAGTTCTACCGTAAGCCACCTTACAAGGTGTACTGTTTCGTCGTTTATTTCTCTACGTCATGGCTACCCCCGTTGCTGCTAAAGCTCTTCAGGGACGTAAAGGAAAGAAGGACAAGGTCAACCTCTCTTCTCCCGACGCAGACGACGACTTTCGAAAAGCGATGGACTTGGTCATCAACGACAAATCTATTCCACCGCACCTGAAAGCCGTGATGAGTTGCATGTTCGAAATCAAGCAGCAATTATCTGTTGTGATAACAAGAAACAGGGAATTGCCTGAGGAAAATGATGCGGTGCATGCAAGGAACCGTGAGCTGGAAGCCGAAGTCGCTGAATTAAGATCACAGATCAATGCATTTCACCAAACTGCGTCGAATCCTTCTCCTCAAGTTAGTACTGATCCTCAGGCTACCACCATGCCATCTCATGCTCAACTTGAGGAGATTGAGCGTAGACGGTCAATAGTTATTATCGGTGTTAGAGAATCTGCGGCTCCTGTTTCATCGGAAAGAATAGCTTATGATTCGAACTGCGTTAGGCTAATACTTGATTTCCTTTCCATCGATTGCCGACCTTCAGCGATTTATCGAATGGGTCAACCTTTCAATGGCAAACCACGGCTTTTGAAAGTCATATTTCCAACGTCGTTTTTTGCTTCATTAGTGCTGAAAAGAGCTCCACACCTCAGATTCTTTTGTGAAAAGGGGGTCTTCATTAGACCGTCTCTCACTAAATCTGAACGCGATCGCCGTAGGAACGACAGACTTTCTCACTTCAATAATTCTTCACACCCTGCCGAATATGCTACTGGTTCCGTACAGAATAACAACCATGGTTTAATGTCATTCCGTAACAATCACAATTCAGCTTCTCCGAGATATGAATTGAATGGTCCTTCTCAACTTTCGGAAAACGTCTGAAGCCTACTCGGAGTATGTGCTCTCATACCCAATGTGTTGTAGCTAATATTCGATCAGCGGTTAGGAATAGAAGTGCTGTTGCGATGCTTCTCAAGAGTAAGGTCAATATTATTGTATTAACAGAGACATGGCTAAATCAAAATATTGATATGACACCTCTTCTGAGTGGTAAATGCTCTCAATATGCAATCTTAAGATGTGATCGCACTGCTAAAAGAGGTGGTGGTGTCGCTCTTTTAGCGTTGAGGTCCCTATCACCTTCACTTGTTTTCAGCGAATCTATAAATGATTCATATGAACTGCTGTGTTGTAATCTACAAATTGGAATTATTACTATCCGATTTATAGCTGTTTATAGAAGCCCTAGCTGTAATAAAACTATGTCAAATCAACTAACCAAAGCCATGAGTGACTTATTAGCTTGCAACCACCGATGCATTATAGCAGGTGACTTCAACTTTCCAGAGATTACATGGAGCGATGAACCCACTGTTAAACAGCCTAACTGTAGTGTCGAGAACTTTTTGAACATGTGTCAGGCTCACACACTTGTTCAGTTTGTTCGTGTTGGAACACTGGGCAATAATATTCTGGACCTCATTTTGTCCAACGACACGCGTTTGATTTCCGGACTAAGAGTCTGCCCACCGTTAGGATCTAGTGACCATTCAGCCCTTCGATTCCAAATTAACGCTCGACCGCCCGCTAGCCCTTCTTTGTCAGCAAGAGACTTTTCTAAAGCTAATTATGACACCATTACTAATTAATTACAAAACATCGATTGGCTAGGTTCTCTTAATAATGCTGACTCAGTTGATGGAAAATACGAACTTTTGATTAATATTTTGCACCATTGTATTGATTTGTTTGTTCCAATGAGGAAGAAGTCACTAAATTCGCATCTCCCTGATTACCTTGCAAGACTTTCAAAAAAGAGGGATGAAGCATTTCTTAAGGCAAAACTTACAAATTTATCTAAGGATTGGGATACCTTTAGAGAACTGAGTAATCGGTTTGAAGTGAAATTGATGAGATTCAACGCTTCTATGGAAAAACGAATCATAAGATCAGGTGACAAGTATTCATTTTACAGGCTTCTAAAGTTTCGATTAAGAGAAAAAATAGAATTTCCTAGCATGCGTTCTTCTGAGGGTCGCATTTTGCACAGCGATGAGGACAAGGCCGAGTTGTTGGCATCCACATTTGCAGAATATTTCAAGGGGTCTGATATAGAAAATGAAGTAGAGTCAACAATACCTAGCTTTCCTGTCATGGAGGACTGTGTCTGGTTCCATAAATGGGATATTCTCAGCTTGCTAATAAAATGACCTCGATCAGAAAGTTTTACTCCCGATGGTATCCCTTTACAGTTCATTAAGAAAATTGCTCCTGCGATATGTGCCCCACTAGAACACATTTTTAATCTTAGTCTTATGAAGGGAGAGGTGCCCAGAAGATGGGTACAATCTATCGTGACTCCTAAGAAACCAACATTAGATGTTCCAGAAAATTTTAGACCTGTAAGCATCACATCAATATTCGCACGACTTTTCGAAAAAGTTTTGAAGCGAGCCATCGTAGATCATCTTCGCAAGCATGGGGTAATATCTCGCAATCAGCATGGCTTTCAAAAGGGAAAATCAACGGTAACGGCAATGATTCAATCTCTGAACGACTGGACAAAATATCTTGATGAGGGGAAAAAGGTGGACATTGTCTATTTTGATTTTAGTAAGGCTTTTGACCGTGTATCGCATGTTCATCTGTTGCATAAGATGAGGACAATTGGTGCCCATCCACGCATTGTTTCCTGGATTAGATCGTTCTTGACCGATAGAAAATTTACTGTTTGAGTTAACTCTACGTTCTCAAGTTACAGATGTATAAATAGTGGAGTTCCTCAGGGTGGAGTTCCTCTTCTATACTGTTCAACATTTACACATACGATTTGCTGAACCTTTTGGAAGATAGTGGAGTAAAATTTTGTGCGTTTGCTGACGATATTAAAATTTATCGGCCAATATCGAGTGAGGTGGACGCCGCACATCTTCAAAGGGCTATCGATATTGTCCAGAAGTGGTCTTTAAAATGGCAGTTACCACTTTCGGAGGAAAAGTGTAAAGTGCTTCATCTAGGGGCTAGAGGTCAATTACACCAATACGCTATCAATAACTCACCACTCAGTTGTGCTGACGAGGTTAAAGACTTAGGGTTCCTAATCACGAATAATCTAAATTTTTACAAACACTGCACACTGGTTTCCAACAAAGCCATGAGAGCAATGTACAACGTGTTCAGAGCTATATCTTCTAACGATAGTAGCTTACTTCTCCAAGTATATAAAGCATTTATCAGACCAATTCTAGAATACGGTACCCCAGTTTGTAATCCTTACACGCGTAAAGGTATCACAACATTAGAAAGCGTGCAAAACAGCTTTACAAGGAAGCTCATGACGCGTACGCTAGGATATCGTTACGATCAAATACCCTCAAGCAGTGTGCGAAATAAGAATTTTGGATTGACGTCTCTTGCCCTTAGAAGAACGAGAAATGATCTATTACTGTTTCACAAAATTGCACATCAACAAATTGGAGTCCAAATTACAGATCTAGTGTCGATAAGAGCATCTAACACCCGAGGTGGTGTCGTTAAATATGACACTGATACTGCCAAACACAACTGTCGTCGTTTCTTCTTCACTCATAGGACACTCTCGTTATATGAGAAGCTTCGCAAAAAACATTTCTTGCCATCAAACTACAACGCTTTCAAAAAATTTCTCCGCGAGCATATACGTTCCTAAAATGAGATGCTTCAGATGTTGCTAACTCTTCATTAGGCGTTGCTTGTGGTGTTGTATTTCTTGTGTGTGTGTGTCTTGTGTTGTACTTCTGTTGTAATTTTTAACACACGAATATTGTCGTGTAATAAATAAATAAATAAATAAGGCTTAACCCTAACAAACTAACGACTTCTGACGCTTGAGGGAGATATGTATTTTGTACTAATCGTAGCCCTATTAGAGCAGCAGTAAAAATGTACGCTTTAGCAGGCAATAGTGCTAGGCATCGCATACCTGAAGAAAGGGATGAAATGAAATGGTCATCGCCAAAATCACTTTGTGGAATACATCTTATTTTATTACGCGTATAATGTTTGAGCTTATGAAAACATGGAATGATTGGTCATACAGCTGTGATTGGTCATACAATGATATGTTTAAAAAGTACAAGTACAAAGATTGGCATTAGCTTCGCCGAATCTGAGACTAGCACTTGTTTAGGGATCGGGACCGGCGTTAATCCGTCCTTCTGGACTGCGCTGTACACTCTGTTTCTTACGGATGTCGCGGAACACATGGTGGTGTATTATATTTTCCAGACATGTCTAGTAGAAATTCACCGACCCCGCAGACATGGATTACCTTGGGCATGAACTCCGAACTAAAGATCTGAAATTGGAGTGCACGCGACAGCCAGCGCCTCCTCCGACTGTGCTTTACGATCCCATAATGAGAAATAATCCATAAAAGTGCGAGCTTATGTAAAAACTTACATACAGCATTACCATGAAGATTCATGGAAGGGAATTGACAGCGCATTAAGCCTATATTATAGCTTGCGGCGCTCATTCGATAGACTCATTAGCGTTTTCTACTTCCTACCATTGGACAAGTCGGCTAGCAATTTATAACACTAAATCAGAAGTGGATGAAAAGATTTCTAGTTGCTCATTTGTTTGTTTGAAAGAATAAAATAGAACAAAAATGCAAGAGTTACTGTAAAGAATAAAGATAAAGCTCGGCTTTACTCAATCCAGTTTAGGATGCGCCGCACATTCAACTTCTACGGGATATCGTGGAGGCCATTTGAATGCGTATTTGGCCATGCAATGACTTGCGGTGACTAGCAGAAGTACAATATATTTGGTCCTTTCACATAAAATGGTCGATGTAGGCTGAAAAATTTGACAGATCATAACTTTGCTTTGAGTCCATTTTATTAAACAAAATTAACGCCTTTACAATTAATATTGTACGGACGTCTTCTGGTTGATCGTAAGAGGGTTGTGAAGCGATGGCACGACTACTTCGAAGAAATCTCGAATGTTGAATTTGACCATCCTGCTATTCCTTTTGCATCTCCTATATTCGGTCCCGTTCAGAAGATCTCAGTGAGCGAAATCGAAGCAGCTCCGAAGAAGATGAAGTCAGGCAAAGCCACTGGTTCCGATGATCTACCAGCCGACCTGTGGAAGTCGAAAGGCTGGTGCCCTGCTCACTGGCTAACTGAGTTTTCAAATCAGATTGTGTCTGAGAAGAAAGTGCTCGAGAGCTGGCAGCAAAGCACGACATTCCGATTTGGAAGAAGAAGGGCAGTCCTGCGGACTGCGCTATTTACCGTCCAATTCGCCTTCTTTCGCACACTATGAAAATCTTTGTCGAATTGTCGATGGACGCATAATCAGTGTGGTTTCGTCTCCGGCTGTGACACTGTTGATGCCATTCACGCTGTTCGTTTTTTGCTAGAGAAGCACCGCGAAAAACAGAAACCGGTGAATTTTGCCTTCCTGGACTTGGAAAAGGCCTTCAACCGCGTTCCGCGAAATGTTATATTGTACGCGCTGGTGAGCATGGTGTTCCTGAAGAGCTTATCGAGTGGGTGCGCATTCTGTACTCTTGCCCAAGGAGTCGACTGCAAGCTCCAGCGGGCACCTCGACGGCATTTTCCATCTCTGTAGGGGTGCATCAGGGATCTGCGCTATCCCCACTGCTTTTCGTTGTCGTGATGGATGCAATATCACGAGATCTCCAAATGGCTGCACCTTTGATGTTGTTGTATGCTGACGACGTCATGCTTGCATGTGAAGATAAAACCGAACTCGAGCGACAGGCACAGGCGTGGTGCGATCGCTTGACCTTGTTCGGACTCAAGCTAAACGTCAGAAAGACGGAATACTAGACGACGGATGTGAATGAGCACGAATCTATGAGGATCGATGGTACCGAGCTTTGACGAGTTACATCTTTCGGTATCTCGGATCAACAGTCACGTTCGATGGCAGCCTAAAGTTGGAGTTAACGCGCGTGATTGCAGACTGGTCCAAATGGCGCTCCCTTACTGGGGTGTTTTGCGACAGAAAAAAATCGTAATCGTAAAAAAAAATAAAAATAATAAAAATAAAAAAAATAAAAATCGTAAAAATCTCAAATCGAAGGTTTATAGAACAGTCGTCCGCCCAGTAGCGACATACGGTGCTGAGTGGTGGCCCATGACGAACGAAATTGAAAGCTTCAGTGTAATGGAGACGAAAATGCTTCAGTGGACGGTTGGTGCTACGCGTATGGACCGCGTTCGCAACGACGCCATACGACAGATGTTCGGTGTCGCCCCGATAGCCGAGAAGCTGCGCGAGGCTCGTCTTCGATGGTACGGCCATGTCCTTCGCGCTAACGACGACACCGTCCGTAAGATTGGCCTGAACCTTGAGGTTCCTGAAAAGCGGCCCAGGCGACGCCCGAAGCAAGATACGTTGCACTTGGACTTAAAGATGGCTGGTGTGCACCCTAATCAAGCATTTGATTGGGAGAACTGGCGTCACCACACCAGAAGAGTGGACCCCGCCACCAAGCGGGACAGACGCTAATGAAAATGATGATGAACGCCTTTACAATTAATACACACTTCAAAAAGCGACAATAGCCTAGACAATCCATGTTTAAAAAATCAGAACTACGAGAATTAACAAAACATAAGAAGTTGTCTTCGATATCATCTTGGTTGCAGAATTTTTTCGTTCACATGACGCTTCAAAGGCTTGAAAAAATGATAATCATGGGGAACAGATCCGGCGAATATGCTGGATGTGGCAGAGCTTCGTATCCGAATTGATGCAGTTTTACAACTTCGGCGCAGTTCTTCTTCCCTGTGATAGTCTCGCCAGTCTTGAAGAACTTGTGATGAACTATACCAGCCATTGTCCACCATACATTTCCTTTTGACTCCCATTCTTGTCCAGCAATTGTTCAAAGCAACGAGGATTGTCAAGAAGGACCAATTTTTCGTCGCGTGTCACAGTCCTGCCCAAAAAAGCTGCCTTAGATGGCGCGCACTCAACGAGTCACAGGCGTCGTGGTGCTTCAGCATCTGCCCGGCGGTGAGTTCATGCAGAACTTATTTATAAAATGTCTTTACTTTTCCGATCGCATTTAAGTGACGACTGATAGTGCTGCCGTCAACGCCGAAATGCCATGCTAGCACTCTCACAGTTTGAAGTGGGTCTGCTTCCACAAAGGCTTCGAGTTGGTCGCTGTTAAGGATTGATGTCGGCCTTCCTCGGTCTTCATCTTCGAGACTTTCATATCCATATCGAAACCTTTCTAACCAGTGCCGAATTGTGCGCTCTAGCTAAATCTTCCTCAAATATATTTGATGTTACGAGCTGCGGCCGCGGCGTTGGTCCACTTTTCCATTCATATAAGTAGAGCACCCGAATATCACGTCGATTCATACTGCAAAAAGAAAGCAGTTATGTCACAAATGCTATAAATGATAAGAAAGCGGAGATGCTGCGCTTTCAGAAACTTGATACATTTCCTGAAACGGGCCCATCTGCGGCCACGAAAAGTCGACTTGAAATTGAGGTAGCAAAATCGGCCATTTCATATGCGACGATCTATTAAAATAAAAATAAAATAAAAGTAGAAGTATAAAGAAGTAACTAGAGGAGCGAAGAAGGTTTAAAAATAAGGGGCCGTTTCGCCACTGTATATAGAGAAACCTTTGTGTTATGCACCTCTCGTGTCTTTGTGTTCTTCCAAGTTAGTGCTTCATCCTTCCCAGATGAGTCTGATACCAATTTGCCTACGTGGAAGGCTATAAGTATTGTCTGACCTAGGCGAGAAATCCGAACCAAGAGTTTGGAATGGGAGCATGCGGTAGTCGACTGCCCTCAGCTACCACGCGCCCTAATGCTCGTTTATACTTCGACTCGATGGCGAAATTAATCGAGCGATGCGATCGATCAATTTGGACACTATACATGCCATCGCGTCGCTTGGAGTGGGAAGTATAAATGGGGGCTAATTGTGAGTAAAGCCTCGAGCAAAATTTGATGTGGCGGCAAACCCGGCTTGAGTAGCAAAAGAGGGTGCATGTTACTTTCGCAAAGGAGCGTCTAACAAACAGCAGCGCGCGCTTTTTAAATACGCGTGCTTGCAAAAATGCCCCCTCTGCCGCAGCAAAGCGTGCTCACGGGTGCGGCACTGCCTTTGCTGCGCAGCAAAAGAGGCAGCGAATCGATACTATCCGTATACATTACTGCCGCAGCAGAGGCAACGAAGTGTGCTCGACCCTTAAGGCTTTGGAAACACTTTAGAACATCGCAAAACATCCCACGATTTGCCCCACAAAAGACACCTTCTACAGGTTTGAACGGACAGCACGTAGATCTTCGTGCCTATTAAGCAGCATGTTGAACTTTCCAACTTCTTTGGCTCGTCGGGGCATGACCTGAAGCTCCGAGTACGCATCACGCTTATAGTGCTTTAAGGAGAGCTAACGTGTGGCAGTGATCACTTTGTCGAGATGGTAAACACAATCCGGATATGATGCACAAAGCTACAAACAAGCGGCTGTTACGCATGTTCGGAACCGACTTCTGCAAGATTTGTTAGCAACGATCATGACTGATTGGTATCATTGTATTCCCGTATTTCTGCTGATGTACACTTGTTTGGATGCAAAGATAATTAAGCGCCGTTTGTTGTATTTGATGCTTTCAGTTTTGTTGTGTCAACAACTTTTCCATTCGAGAATTATCGCCTTTCCAAGAAGTGAGCACGATCGGTGACTTGTCGGTTCTTTAGAACTGTACCGACTAGGCCTGGGAATGCAAACGCTCCAACACTCGCATGAAGCTTCGCTAATACATCACGCTCTGAAGACCCAAACTCGTCGAAGAACTGCACCTGGCTCATTACATTGATTACATCATTCATTAACTCATTCATTAACATTCATTAACTTCTGAATTTGTTCTGCTATAAGTCACTGCACTGTTAGCGAGGTCTTCACCAACCGTTTATGCAGTCGGTCACCGTAACGTTCACTCTGGTGTTTTTATTTGGACATTATTTTGCATTCTTCATTCTCATTGGTAATCCATATTTTCAACTTCGCAGCCTCCTCTACAATCTAAATCTTAGAAAACAATTCGACGCTCTCCAATAAAATGCAGTAATGTAATAATCGACTCGAAATCGAAGGATCTGAAACCAGACTTCTTCATAACGAGAGTGAGCCTCTGAAATTGTCAAATTTCGTTAAGTTTTTTAAGGGCTGAACGTTCTCAACACAAATGGCCGTCAATATATCAACAACGATTTTGCCAGGTATATTTTTGGCCTCCTTTCCGGAACGGCTTCGGCTTCTTTCATAGCTTTTGTAACAAGCTTTTAGTAACTAGAATTCTTATCGGAAAGCGGGTTACGCGTTCTAAAATGAGCTCACGATGTGACGAAAGTTTTTAGAGGTGCCCCTATATCCCTTAAATTCTCCAGTTACATTCCTTTTTGGGATGTGTGATAGCACAGACGGAGGAGGCGTCTGTGTTGTTGCCGGCACCCATGTCGATGCTCTTGGTTCGGATTTCCTGCCTAGGAGAAGCACGTCTTCCATTCTTTTTGGATCGGCGAATTTGTCTTAGATCGGCGAACTTTTCCTAGAAAAAATAATCTGTTTTCCTTGTTTTCGCCAAAGCTCTGATTCACTTGTGATGGCTTTGATGGCATTCAACAACAACCAGTCTCTATTTCAGAGACCGCTTCCATAAAATGTTGTCACTTGCAGTTTCTAGACGAGACCACAGACTTTTTATACTAACAGACTAGAGCCTCCCTGCCAGTAGTCGTAGGTAGCGCATTTGACGCAGTGCCACTTTCATTGCAAACCCTACCTGTGTAAGGTTATTTCAGATTCGTCGAGCGCAGATGGATCTCCATTTGTACAGGACAACCAAATCGCAGCAAGTGTTATTTTCGCGGTGAGTCATCACCACTTTCAACAAGACCTCAGACAAATCTCGGGAGCGACCGCCGGCGAAAAGACGAGATTCTGATAGCCCGCTCGACGTCCGTATCCAAACGTGGGCGGAGACGGTTACCTAAAATGCCGGAGGTGCGGCGGTTCTTCATCGGTTCACAAGCAGTTCGGGCTGCGGTCCACCGGAACATGAGCAGCGGTTCATAACCCAGGCGGAGGAGGAGCCACTCATCCTCGAGGAGGAATATGATCAGCGGTCCACCGGCTTTTGGCCAGCGGACCATAACATGAAATTTTACCGAAATTTTACCGACCCGGGTTATGGACCGCCGGTTGCACCGTCATCCATAACTCGGGTCCATAACTGAAACGTGCGACGTTATGGACCGCTGGTCAGCAGTGAGAGGAGGCCGTACTGGTCACCAGCTGCAACGATGGTCACTGCACAGCACACATCGGATCCGACGCCGATGACGGATAATTCGGATCCGTGATTTTCTACAAACCTCCGGTAAAGGGCCCAGTGGGATAACGACATTTTTCAAGTCCCGAACTTGGGGCAATTCGGCAGGGGTTGTTTCAGCAGGCTATTTTCTAACGATTCCGATGACTTTTGGATCGTCTAAAGGATATCCGAATGGGATATGATTTTCAGATTAAAATCAGTCATCGGAATCGGTAGAAAATAGTCTGCTGAAACCACCTCTGCCGAATTGCCCCAAGATCGGGACTTGAAAAATGTCGTTATCCCAGTGGGCCCTTTACCAGAGGTTTGTAGAAAATCACGGATCCGAATTATCCGTCATCGGCGTCGTATCCGATGTGTGCTGTGCAGTGACCATCGTTGCAGCTGGTGACCAGTACGGCCTCCTCTCACTGCTGACCAGCGGCCCATAGCGTCACACGTTTCAGTTATGGACCCGAGTTATGGACGATTGTGAACTTTTCGCCCCCTTCAATGAAAATGTGGCCTGGTAAAAGTGTCCTTATCTGAATCATCCTGAGACCCGGACTTTTAAAATAAATCACGGATGGTGTCCCTTTTCAGCCTTCGTCCCTTTCAACGAAATTCTGGCCTGGTGGAAACGCCCTTTTCTGAGTCATCCTGAGATCCGGACTTTTGATATAAGTCACGGATGGTGTCCCTTTTCAGTTTCCACACCTTTTTACTTTTTGTGCTTAGAAGAGCTTAGAGCTCTTAACTAGAGCGTTTTATTGTCTTCACTATAGAAAAACAAAGAAATCAACACAGGCTTCACAGGGATAATTGAACATCTAAAAAACAACAACAACTGGAGATCGAACAACAAGAACTGGAGATCAAATCATAGCACCTTCAGCTAAAACACGCAATGGAGGAGGAACAGATCTCAAAATCTTGACGCTTTCAGCAAACAGAAAAACAGATCTTTAAGCATTGAGAGGCCGCATCTCAGCGATGTGTTATGTGTAGACGAATTGAATCGAGCTCTTTCGGTCGAAACTTCAGTTTTTTTTTGATAGACCCCTTGTTTATATACAAATAAAAACTGCTACCCACTGGACAGCGACGCTTAAGTTGATTGGCTACTTTAATGTGGGAGTGTTAATTCTTGAAATCTTTCTTCGTCGCGACATCGTTGAGATGTGGCCCCTGCAAGTAACTAGGAGGATTGTCGTGGGAAGTTTAGTGTTAGACGACGATGACGGTGATTTATTCACCAGGGATGTTTTCGGTGTTGTGCAACACGGGCCGCTTGCGCTTCTGAAAAGAGTCGTGGATGAAGAGTGCATCACTTGTTTGTAATAGACAAGAATTAGTTCTCCTCACATTTGACGGGACGAGCGTGCCGTCCGGTTTAACGTGGTAGCTGCGTAAGTCCGTCCTAAATTCACATTTTCGGAGCAGAAGTGTGTGAAGAACATGGAGTGGGGTATGAATAGCACTACTCACAGTGCATGCCCAATAGCTAGTGGCAGCGTTCTTCGGGACGATGTGACGACGTAGGTGTTGGTTTTTCTAAGAGCTCTATCCTGTGTAAGACTGAGACTTGACTTATCAACGAATCGATCTAAAGAGGACTTCAGTGAACCAAGTGGTAGACTGAATTAGGACTAGAATTGATACGCTTACCTTGGCAGCCATCCCTGCAATGATATCAGCTTGCTGACGGACCGAGTCGCACAGAGAGCGAACGGCAATAGAATCAGAGGTCGGGATGGAGCTAACCATATGCAAGTGGGCTCTCACGCTGTCCATCAACTTCCGACTCCGTTCCATCATCATTAAGTGCTCGCCTGTATGAGCACTTTCTTCTTCTCCGGACCGCTGCGACTCTTCGGAACCCTTGCATCGGCAGCGACATTATCGTTTCCCTCTACCTCCTCCCTTATTCCGATTACACGTGATCTCTTAGGAGGGAAGACAACGGGGAGAGATGCTGGAAGCAATAAACGAAAAAGGGATTCATCCTATCAAGGCTCCGTTAGCAGCAAGGAAACAATTTCTACCGTTTATCTCTCTGATAGTTCTTTTTTCCCTTCGGTGCGGTCGCGGGGGATCCATTCACGTCACCACCACTGAAGTGTTAAATGTTGAGAGTGTAAGAAGAAGGTATCAATCGAATAAAATAGCGACGTCACGGATGAGGGCATGGCGCAGCATCTTCTTTTAACACTAACAAATTGCCATCTTACTACTCTTTGAAAGACACCTTAGTCCATTTTTTATATTTCAAAAAATCACACAACAATTGTCTCCAGAATTCGACTTCCTAGGTGGATTTTGGTTAGGAAGTGGACGGCTCTGCTAACTACCACGGGTAAAATGTGATCGTGGAGTAATGTGCATGTCGTCTTATAAGACAACGACATACACATTACTCCACGATCACACTACTTGTGGAAACAGAAAAAGGCAAACCAACCATGTCTGATGCTTCGCTTCCACTCTTCTAGGTAGGTTCACTTCCAAACTAAACCCATTAAGAAGTCTAATTCTGGAAACAAGTGACGCTCACATAGACACGGTTTCTTTGCTCTCCTCCGCGTCAGCGGAGGAGAAAACAGAAACCGCGTCATATGTGAGCGTTTCACGACCATGTGCAATCTCAGAGCGGGCACCAGCCCGCTTAGTTCCCCTGTTTTTCAGAGCTTATTATCCATCCTCATTGCGAAAACGACGACGCGAAGACGACGACGCGAAAATGACGACGCGAAAACGACGACGCGAAGACGAGGACGCGAAAACGACGACGCGAAGACGACGACGCGAAGACGACGACGCAAAAACGACAAATGACAAACGACAGCTCAACAAAAATTATTTTCTAGCGACCACGAGATAACTTTGTGAAGAGGGGCGGACTGCTTCTACAATGGCTACAGAACTCTTACAAATAGCACTTCACCTCTCAAGACAACACAAACCGTTACCGCTATGATACACAAGAAACAACAAACGAAATGAAACCTCACATCATTGGAATCGACTACGGGTCTGTTCATACTTTGCTATTGGAGCGATTGATCGGCCAGGCAAATCATACGTATCGACTCTTGCTGCGCGATCGCTCGGAAAAATCGATATACCATTTGCCTGGCAGACCAACTGCTCTCGTCACAAAGTATAAACAAGCACTATGCCAAGAAGATTCAGTGCCGAACCAGTACAGTCCTACAGCTGTAGTTCAAAAGTCATTGAATTTGATGAATCGATACAAACTATACAAGAAATGCTATCTTACTCGGCTCTGCTACTAGTTCAGGTCTTTGAATTTCACCCTTTCAGAATAAAACCCCTCATCAATGCCCACGTAAAAAAAGACCTCGTGGAAAAGTAAAGTAGTGAGAGAACAGCTAGAGGTGGTGTAGCGAAAACAGCATCGCCTTGTCCTAGAACAACAGCTTGTGAGTACAAGCTGTTTGCTTGAAACAAGAAGTGAGAATATGTCTTCCTATGACAGTTTTTCTTGTCCCGTTTACAAGTGATACTTCACGCAGAAAAACTTATTGCTATCAATCGAATAAAATATCGCGGCGAGCTAGTCGAATACACTGCGCGATCTCGCTTAGCTTAGTATTCGTAATGATTAAGACATGCCAGGGACTTAATGCTCCCCCCACCCCGTCCAAGCGAGCTATTCTCATGTGTTCGTCAAATTGGGACGCCGTATTCTCATCATTCTAAAACACTCTGAACATTCTAAAACAAGACGGTTAGTATCAATTAAAAACCGAGGTGAACATTCTAAAACAAGACGATTGATAGCAATTAAAATCGAGCTGAACATTCTAAAATAAGACGGTTGGTATCAATTAAAAACCGAGGTGAACATTCTAAAACAAGACGGTATCAATTAAAAACCGAGGTGAACATTCTAAAACAAGACGGTTGGTATCAATTAAAAATCGAGCTGAACATTCTAATACAAGACGGTATCAATTAAAATCGAGCTGAACATTCAGAGAGTTTGGTTCGATGAGAACAAGTTGCTAGGGCGCAAATAGGATCGGGTGGGGGGTCACCTTGTAGGACAGGGCTGCAACCGGATTTTTTTGCAGCAATGGTGTGTTTTACTCCTGCGGTGAACTGAGGTAGGCCATTCCGATGTAACTTCACATACACGTGATTCCCTCCAAGGCGTGAAACCAACGGCATTGAGTATGGGGTAAGCCCCCCCCCCGACCCTATTTGCGCCTTAGCAGCTTCTTCTCATCGCACCCAGGCACATTCAAAAGACGACGAGCCCAGCAAACCGAAGATCTCTTCGGTTTGCTGAGCTCTTAAGAGCCTGTGCCACAAAAAACAAAAAAAACCGAACGGGCGCCGGACGGAAGCCCACTGTGAGCGCCGACCGCTCGGTGGCGCTCAAACAATTGAATCACGCGCTCGCCGCCTCGCGTGTCGCGACGCGCGTGCGGCCGATCGATTTGGGCGCCGGCTAGCGTTGTGAGCCGCCAGGCACCCGCCGGGGCTCCGCCGTTTGCCCGCCCAGGGCTTCGACCGGCGGTCGACCCCGGGCAGCGCCGCCACGCGCGCCGCGACGCGCGTGCGGCCGATCGATTTGGGCGCCGGCGAGCGTTGTGAGCCGCCAGCCACCCGCCGGAGCTCCGCCGTTTGCCCGCCCTGGGCTTCGACCGGCGGTCGACCCGGACAGTGCCGCCTCGCGCGTCGCGACGCGCGTGCTGCCGATCGATTTGGGCGCCGGCGAGCGTTGTGAACCGCCAGCCACCCGTTGTGAACCGCCAGCCGGTCGCGGGAAGTCCGCCTTTTGGCATCGACCGGCGGTCGACCCCAGCGATCCCGCGGTAGCCGTTTTCCTGAATTTTCCTGAATCCAGCCGGGACCGACACCCCCGCCGGAGTTCCCCCCTTTGTCCAGCAAGCCCAAAAGTGGGCGGACCGCCCGGAGGTCCACATTCCGCGTCGATGCGCGCCGATGGCCGGCCGAAGGCTGGGGACACGCCCCCGCCGGAGTTCCCCCCTTTGTCCGCCAAATCGAAAAGTGGGCGGATCGGCCGGCGGTCGTTCCTGAGGTTTGTCTGAGACTATTCTCGCTTGGTGGCGGGCCCGCACATCTGGGCCCATTTTAATCATCGACCTACCGATCAGTAACTGTAAATGTTACTGCCATTTTCCCACTTAACGCCATTCATCAACGCATGAGGATCAAGGATGGAAGGAAATTTTGAAAATTTTCCCAGAAAACAAAAAAAAGAGAATCGCTTTTGTCCAAAAACAGAAAACAGAAAATTTCGAGAGTATCATGCGACCTAATTATTCAACCCAATGATCCATTTATCCAGTAGCAAATTTTTTTCTATGATTGGAAATGTAGTCGTAGACCAGCGTTTTATTTTGCAATCGTTTATAAAAATTTCTAGTACACTTCAGGTTCAATACAATCAGCTAATTGTAAATCTTCACTGATAGATCCAACGAATCTCCATATTTGAAGTATGCAACACTACTCATCAGCTCCGTTTCACAGCGAACACGACGAATCCTCATTGACCACTATTTGCATGTTTCAACTGCATTGCTTGAGCTTATGGACACCCTCGCAACGTCCTCTAAAGCTGTTCAGAGATTCGTTGAGTACTAGTGGCTGCGCTACGGTCGATATTCCCAGTTTCCGCGTAGCTGAAAGTTTTCAGGACATCTCACCAATGCTCTTTACAGTACCTAGTTATTCCCTAGCATATACCTTCTCCACCATATTGTTATTGTTCCTCATCTATCTACTCTACCACTATATAATTGAGTTAGCTCCTGCCCTGTAGAAGATGAGGCGTATCTCACTCAGGTTGGGAACCTGGCTGAGATACGCCTCGTGAAAGCACGCGTAATCTCATGGGACCCCTTGCGACGCCTCCGCGTACCTCGCGCGGGCAACGTCTGCCGTTCAACATGGGTGTTGTTACAGCAGAGGTCGCGTAGCCTCCTCCTGCTTGACACAACGGCGTCTGCGCGCGTTTCTGAGTGCCTGAATCCAGCAGACGGGTTCCCTTCGTCACACCACAACCTTATGGAGTCAGAAGAGGAGACACCGTCGTCCTACGACGAGGGATCGCATTCAGAATTGAGCAGGAGATGCTGCTGCAGCAGAGGAGGCGCAGCCTCCTCCTGCTTGACACAACGGCGTCTGCGCGCGTTTCTGAGTGCCTGAATCCAGAAGACGGTTTCCCTTCGTCGCACCACAACCTTCTGGAGTCAGAAGATCGAAAAGAAAGGAAGCAGAGGTCACATCGTCGTCGTACGACGACCGGCCGCATGCAGAACTCAGCATTATTCCATGTTGAACGGAATACTTTACCCGCGCCAGCTACGCCTCTGCGTATATCTCCCCAGTCCAGTATTTTCTCATGGTCAACTGTACGTGGCGTGCTCGCGAGTTCGACAGAAGTCCCATCTGAAAATTTGGTTAACACCAGGACTAAAGTCGATACCAAACGTAGTCTTCACCGAGATGCTTCAGTAAATGTTGTCTTTTTGTTGTTCTGTTAACAAAATTGTTTTGAAGATCACACGTACTTTTTGTGCGAGAGTATTTTCTGAGAAAAAAGCACAAACCTATAACCCCGCGAAGCGGGCAAGTGCGAGACACGCCGATAGGCGTGTCGTAGCACTTGTATATCATATTACATCTCAATGGAAGGCCACCAGCGTTTTTGCTGTACAAGAATGGAGACGTGCACGACATTGGCAACTATCGCCCGATCTGCCTGCTGTCCGTAGTTTACAAGCTGTTCACTCGAGTGATCCTGAATAGGATCAGTAGAACGCTGGACGAAGGACAGCCATGCGAGCAAACAGGACTTCGGAGAGGATTCAGCACAATCGACCACATACACACCATTGCAAAGCTCATCGAAGTGTCGCGAGAGTACAAGCTGCCGCTATACCATACGTTCATCGACCTGAAGAAGGCATTCGACTCCGTCGAGACAAGCGATCCTCGAAGGTCCGATTGATTCGCACTTAGGCGGACGCTCTGCGTCATCGCCCCGACCAATGGCGCGCGGCCGATGACTCATACTGTCTGAGGTCTTCTAGCTATATACAGCAGGTACAGCTGAAACCGTGGTGAGAAAGCGTTCTTTCAGTTGTTTTATTTCCGAAGAGGAGTACGCATGGCCTCTGAGCACATGTGAACAGTACCCTTTCACCCGTGTTGTATTTTGTTCTCGATTCTAGGCTATAGCTATCAGGATTTAGTAGAAGTAGAGTAGAATCATGATCCATCTGTCATGATTTAGGGAACAAAAAATGCTCAGTATAATGAAGAACGAGGAGCTCCCTATTTGTACACATGCAGTAGTTAGGCAGTCCTGAAAGCTACACAAAAGGTCCTATAGGAGCTAGTGTCTAGCAGATCAATAAAACCTTTCATAATCCAAGAAGAACAAGTAGTGCTCCCTCGTTTTAAGAACTTTTACCACATTCGCTCACGAATTCACTGATTTCTTGGCCTTCCATATGGGACCAGCCGCAGTTAAAACTTTATTACTCATTTTCTGGTTGGCAACACATGGAGGTTGGATCTTCCCGAAGTGAAAGGAAACAATAAAAAAGCAAGAATCTATTTTAGCACCTCAGGAAAGAAATGCACTGTTCACTATTTAAGGCTATTAGTAGCCTGGGTGCTTGTGCTATTGCACTCGAGAATGAACGCCTTTTCTGCCCAATATATCAAGAGTGCTTTCACTATCACCCGCTTCTTGACGAAAACTGGGGTGAGGAATAGGTGGAGAATGGAAAAAGATTAGCAGGGCTACTACTTTTCCAATCTGCACTTCAAAACTAAGGACGCAATTTGTTTATAATGACGTTTTTGCGCAGTTTTCGCCACTGCCGTAAAATAACTGCGTTTACTTCGCGCTGTTTTCCTCAATGCAGCTTATCCGGACTCCCATACCCTCCGTGTGGATGCTTCATCCGGCTGCCGTCCGGCCGCGTGCCACTGGTCGGAGCGATTACTCAGAGCGTCCGCCTAAGTGCGAATCAATCGGACCGTCCTCGAAGCCCTGCTCACATAGGGCGTTCCTACTCAGTACACGAAAGTCCTTCGAGAGCTGTACAGTGGATTCACGACCAAGATCTCTCCATTCTACAACGACGTCCTTATCGACATGAAGAAGGGGGTTCGGCAGGGGGATACCATATCACGAAGCTCTTCAGCTTCTCCCTCGAGAACGTCATGCCCAAAGTAGAATGGGAAGACATGGGAATGAAGGTCGACGGCCAGCAACTGCACCATCCTTCACTGACATCTCCGAAAGCGACAGCTCTGGATCGTGAACTCAACATGGCACACAACCTAGCGCCGAAGATGGGCAGGAGGAAACGAGCGGCTTGGGGAGCTTTCAAGAGAGCCGAAGAATTTGAGAAGAAGATGAAAAGCGTCCAAATCCGTGCCCACCTATTCAACTTCACCGTTCTTCCAGCCCTAACATATGCTCAAGAGACATGAGCTACACACACGAGAGCAGCATGAACACGCGATAAGCGTGGGATTGAGAGTACGATACTAACACGATTTTGAGACGATTCGCGCAAGGGGCCTCCGGAGTTCCGAACTTTACGGACTTCGAAGATCAGAGACGCTGTCGCATGGGCCAAGTCGTCGAAAATTGGGTTGGCCGGCCACGCGACAGGCACCCGCTGGACGAGAGCCGTCACCGACTGGATTCCGCTGGATGTCAAGAGAACACCAGCACGCCCACCAACGCGGTCTGACTTCTTCGTGAAAGCCAAAGATTATGACGTTTCGAGCGAGGAGGATTCATTGAAGGACTATGTCATGCGACAGGCGGAATGGAGACGCTGCTGGCGCCCGGTCAAGCATGATCAGTCAGACGACAGATGACACAGGTGATACAGGAATTCGGCCGATCGTACCGCTGAAGGGAAGGGCGCGGCGAGGCGCGATCAGCCACGGCACACTCCCCATAGACTCGCGGAACGGCAAAATCCAATTCCAGAATAGCCTGATAATGCGAATTTCTTTGCCTTTCGAAACTACATTCACACACATTTCTAATTTTTTGTTCGCGGTATAATCTAAGGAGCGCGATTTTGAAATCAACTAATTGGAGTAAGCAAAAAGTTTATTAAAGGCAAACGTTGCATTCGATGATTGTTGCCCTATTGCACTTTGGAAGAAATCTTAATTTAAAATTTCAAACAGTGCCTTCACCTATTGGGGCAGGTGAATTAATGCATTTCAAAGAAGGTCTTACTAATTTTTCATTGGACCAAAAATTCCAAAATGTGGAACAAAGTCTCATTGTAGCGCTTCTGCGTTTTAATGGAACTGCAGAATAACGATGAAGTGCATCGCCTCGCGCACAGTTTCTCTCTTTCTTAATTTCTTCAATCTTTCGATTGCGCCTCAAATGATGTAAGGTTTTTAAAGCTTTTTATGCAGTTTTTCCTGGATTCTTTCAGTTCGGTTTGCAGATCTTTCTTACGGGTTCTTTGGCCAACTCGCTTGTTGCCACCACAACGCTCCGCTTGCCATCAATGAGGAACTCATTCGGACGCCTGCTAGCCAGCCAGTCTACCGCAGAAGCAGTGTATTGTTCGATCTTCGCCTTTTTTTATTCACCCATGGTTTTCTTGTGAGTGCTTCGAATATTACAGAAATGACGATTCCAAAGTCTTCGCTTTACCCACTGATGGTAGACAGCTGGATGAGCTCAATGAACTCCTTAGACCAGTGGTAGTGGAAGATTTTCTATAAACCTTTATGACTTCAGAGCGCAGTGTTGTCTTATTTTTATTTATTAACTTATTTATTTATGCACACTAAGGTGCGCTTACAAATGAAAGCAAAAACAAGTAGCACGAACTCATAATTGACGCATCAGAAAAAAAATACCAGCAAGCAGAGCTAAGCATAAAGCAATGCACTGGCAATCGGTTCTCCAGCAGACAACAAAAAATAATGGAAAGTGCTTGCATATCGTGAGCTAGGTTTTTTCCTTCCTGCTGAGTGCTAGGGAAAACACTGTTCTTCCCAAGCATTGAGCATGCGTGAAGAATCCAATCCTAACCATACAGGACAAAACCTACCATCTTAACCATACAGGACAAAACCTACCATCTTAACCATACAGGACAAAACTACCATAAAATGTACCACAATGCGATGCCTGTTGCGGGATGTTTGTTCCTGAGCACTGTAATAATGGTCTAACTGGGACGCGTCTGAAGCTGATGTCTGAACGGGGAGAGAGAGTCATATAGGAAAGATCTCTCGTTTAGTATAAAGATGTGCTTCTTTTTTACCAAGTCGTTAAACCTAAGGAGTTGAGGGTCCTTGAATGGAATCGGCGCCTCACGAGTTCGGGGGTCTTGTACGCCCTTGAAGGCTTTACCGGCAAGCGGTCGTTGCGCGGTGAATGGTTATGTTGCTTAATACGAGGAAGGTCCGGAGATCGATTCTTCTGCGCTGCTGCATTTTTGCATTTTAACTGAGTGGTTGAGATTTGAGGGGTCCAGACACAATTTTCAGGCGTTTTCCAGCCCACGGTTCCAACGATTTAGCGTTCCTTTTTAGCTGCGCTTCTGACTATTTTCTTTTCGGCGACCCTTTGTTTTGCAGCCAAATGCGGTTGTATGGGATGCCTGTTCTCCATTGTTTTTCTGAGGCGATTCCTTGATACTTGTTCGCAATCTCTTCAAAAATGCCACTTTTCTCTGCAAAGAGAGCAGTAGCCCTCAAGGGATTGGTTTGCCTTTGATCGCTGAGATAATGGACGTTTTGATTTTTCTCAGCGTGAGTGGCTGGGTTTTGATTGCTCTCAGTGTGATTGCCTGATTCGCTGGAAGTGCCGTATTCGCTGTAACTGCGGGAATATAACCAAGCTGTGGCAGCACCCAAAGAGTAAGCTCTTCTAGTTGTGCGCAATACTCAGTTATCGTGGAATGTTTCTTTAGATGCTTAAGTTTTATGTAAGCCTTTGTGCGAACTGCAGAGTCTGACTACCCAATTTTTGCTCGAAAGGCTTCTACGAAACACAAGAAACTGCCTTCTTTAAGTAACAGCGGGAGGGCGGGGGGTTCCAGCATTAGGATGTCTCTGAATTTTTCTACCCTAGTCTACCGTATTTCATCAGAAAAGATCTCATCAGAAAGATCTCTAGTCTTTTCCCTTGTGGGTGAGAACAGAGTTGGACTTCCGGTCATGCCACAGCCGCTAAAGCTGCACCTACTTTCAGCTTCCGTTCTATCTTAGGTGACAATGAAATCTGCTGACACCTTGGTAGCTCTGCGGCTTCTGATCAACCGGCAGCTTTGAGACGTTTGGCTCTCTGCAGCTCTGAAATGGATCATATTGTGCAGGCTGTCAGCGGAGCCTTGTTCTCGCGGACCACGCTCATAACCGTTCTGAAATCGACGTAGTCCTCGTCTAGCTCCACAAGATGGACGGTATTCATTCTTTATTGGTTCTTCGTTTGAACAAAAATGTTGTCTGGATTCAACAGTATGGGCGATTGGCGTTCCTCACGGGTGGAGAGTCATAGCCGCTGCTCTTCTGTGCCAAGAACTTCTGTTGACGTCACATTCAGCACTTTTGCCAGTTTACGTCGTATGTACTAGTCGTCATGACTTGGATAATTATAGAACTCATTTCGTTTATTTGGGAGTTCTTCCCAATTGCGTTTACCAAGTCCCAATAGATTGGCTACCAATTCTACTCTTTTGGTTTTTCTACTCTCTGCGGTGATGATGACGAAACTGCTATCACTACGTTCTTGAAGCTTTCGGGAGACCTCCGTTCGATTCTTTTCGGGTTTCCGCTTCTACCCACAGACTGTTAGATGTTGTATCAGGCAACTTCAGTAATATGTGCATCTCATTACCTATTAAGGCCAGGGGATCACTCACCTGTTTAGTGCGTTTCTAAACTTGCTCCAAGATGTCCACATTGATGGAGGGTTGCGAATCGATTGTCGTCTGTGTTCTGCAACGCTGGCATCTTTTCGACCTCTCTATCAAGATCGATAGACCCCAGTATCTGAAATGTCTTGATGCACTTCTTCGTCAAACAGTTTTTCGCGAAACGTGCGAGAGCGATAGGAATAGAGAGAATCGGAGTGTGAATGACCAACTCAGTGGTCCCCCTGAAAATTCCCTGTGCAGCTCGTGCCTGCTTCCTGAGGGATTGGCTGTCGGACCTGGCTCACTACCCTTTTATTGATCCGTAACACGGGTTGCCGGACGCCATTGCGGAATACTGGCCAGTTGGTCCAGTTGTCTGCGCTTAGAAAATTTGCTCAGAGTTCTCCCTTAGAAAACTGCTTCTCTCCCACTCGAAATTGCCAATGGGCATTACCCAGTTGACTGAGTGGGTGCTACCATAAGATAGCAGAGCAGCTCAACCACGACTTGTGGTATAAGAGCTGTTTGCACTGTTATGGAAGGGCAACACAGCTTCATAATGCTGAAACTTACCTCAAAGTCGATGGCGTTCGGCTCCTCAGCGCGAAGGTCCTTTCTAGGCGAGGGATTCTGCACCCATGTTGTGCTGCTGCAGTGACACAGTGAAGAGGTCGGTTTATCCGGACAAAACACGAAGAAATGAACAACTGAGCGGCCACCCGAGGCCTTCTATAGGGCGTGGCCCGCCAGATCGGCAGACCTGGTCAAAAACGAGTATCGACTTTTTTGTCTACGACCAACGGCAGCAATATATAGCAAAAGGGTTACAAAAACACTATCACCTACAATTCAGAACTTTTCACCATACTTGAAGCACAAGGCATACCAAGATAAATGTGTGGGCACTCCTAGGATATTGACGCTAACTGTTGTTTATCCATTGTTGATATTGTCGTTCATAAAGTTGTGGCTGTTTTGCACTCTTTACTTTACGAACGTTGATAGTTGTTTCTGTTCTGATTACATTTCTAGGGTCTGTCCTAAACAACGTAACAATTATCTTATCACTAATTTATTACAATTTTTTACAACAAATTGGATTTAAAAATACCTGTTGAGACATACCTGCATTTGGATAGTGTGAAAGCCTTAGCTGATCGAAACGTCAATGATTGCAACAATCTGGGATATGCAAAACAGAGAGGATGTCAATTGTTCGCAGTCTTGCTCGAAAGACTGAACTGCTTGGTGAATTATCAGCTGCATCTGACCCATTTCGCTGCGTGGAAGAAAAATTGTTTTGAATTTGAGAGCCTGTTCTACAGCTCAGCCTGGTATTATGCAAGGGAAGGTAGAACGTTCCCTGCATGGCTTAAAAAATCGATAAGATTTTGCATGGCCCGAGTTTTGATTCGCCTTTCAAAATATTGAAACACAATACTAGATCGCTATTATTATTTGTCATAAATTATAACAGAAAGTATATGCTCACTACTACAACAACTGTCGCCTCGAAGAAAGGGATGCAATGTGCAGCTATGGTGGCGTACATTCAAAGTCTTAGCATCGTATATAGGAGATGGTAGAATTGCTCGCACCGGCATTGCTTAAAGAAGAAAAAGTCACGCTTTGTTAAACACCCAGTAAAACACACCATTTGCCTTATGCATGATATTTCGAAAACAATTTGAAATATAAATATGCGCGCACAATGAGTCTGCCCAGGAAAGATTGGAAGAAGGAATGCTCCAGACATCCCTTCTTTAGTTTTTGCTTCGAGTTCAAATGCTACACAAATAGAATAAGGATAAAAGATAAAGAAGGACAATACTCAATCCTTTTTGAGATGTGCCACGCATTCTACTTCCACGGAATACCGTTGAGGCGATTTGAATGCGTATTTCGCATTACAATGACTTGCAGTGGCCAGCTGATGAACAAGTCAGCGCTTTATCATTCTCAGACAAGTCTGTAGTTGTTCATCGACCCCGGCAGGATGGAAAGCTTGCTTGTCCTGGGCGGGAATTCTGAACCGTGAAGGTATCGGCACCTCCACCGTCCAGTTATTAAGCAGTTACTGTAGCATTGCTTCTCCAATTGGTTGTTTTGAGACCAAAAGTGATTAGCTTTTCTTCATAAAGCTCTTTTGTTGGTTTAGAGAGAATACTTGCAAAAAATTGTTTCTGTGCTGGTTAGCTATTGCTTGTGGGGAATGGAGTGAAATAAATATTGTGGTACTCTGTACAACATTGCTGCATATTGCTTTAACCTTTCAGTGATGTAGTTGCTATGAAACGCTTCTCGCATCGACTTGGAATTGCTATGCTAATGTGCTATGATATTTGTATTTATTCCCACTTATTCATCTCTGTGTACCGCCTGTTCGCAATTTGTTTTCCCTTCCGATATGAACGATACTTCAGGTAGGTATGACAGTAAATTCTTTTTGAAAATTTCGGCATGTTGATTGACAAGAAACCCAAAAAAAATAGAGGGCGTGTAAAAAATGCATCAAGACTTTTGCCTAGTAAACTGCTTTCGACCATTGTCATCCAAGGCAAATTTTGTAAAGAAATGCTCAGTTCCAACGACAAATAGTTCTTTTCCTCCTACAGAAGCTTGTGCACTTTTCTACGCTACGAGGGTAATCTAAAAAGGATCTAAAGTTCTTCCAACTGAAGTTTTGAATTCCGCAAAGCTCGAGCGATTTCCTCTATCTCTGCTCGTGGCTTCTTCTCGAATTTTTACCTAACTTAAACTAAAATCTTAACCAATAAAGCATTTACCTAATTGGTTGAATGGTGGTATTCGCTTGACTTTTTTTTGGCATAACGTACCATAGATGGGTTGATAGGGGCTTCTGTCCTCGTAACAGCTTTCACAAAATGACCATAACACAACATAACAACACAGAAGGAAAATTCATTTATTGATGGTTATTGATTAATTGATCAAGTTCAATTTCGATTAATTTCAGCAAGAAGAACACCGTTATACTAATAATTATATCATGGATAGCAGCGATATGTCGATGCATGGTCTCATACGGCTATTGTAGGGTTAATGCTTCATCCTTTTCTTCTGTGTGAACAACGGTCATAGATTGTTTATATACAGATGATTGCGATTTCCTCTACGAAAGCAGCATATGGGCAATGGTATACAAACAAACGAAGGTAAAAAACAGGTTACACTCCTTTGCAAGAATGCATTTAGCACGTTTTTCTGTTTATTGTTGCATGATTCATAAGGAGTGAATGTATTTATATCAAATCTCTTCAAATTAGGGCCATTCAAAATGGTTTCTCATTCTCAGCTACACATGCGTGCAGAACTTGTTTACGAAATTGGCTGCGGTTGATGTATGTGTTTCTGCGAAAGAAAATTTTTATTCTCCACGCATTTGCAACACCGTAGGAAGCACATTTGTTGATGCTTACTAAATGGGCTTAGGATTATAGGCGCAAAGTCCTCCTCTTTCGGTAACAGGTAGCTTCGAGCTTCGGAGCCAGGTTATCATCTACGTTTTAGAATCTAATCTAAATCAGATCAAGAATTGAAGGAGAAGGAGACAAAATGGTGGTGTGACAACGAAACTAACTTATGGAATCAGCTTGCGGAGGTGGCAAGTTACCCTTGTATGGAGACAGATTGGATCAATAGCATTGTTTCTTCAGGTCTCGTCAATGGCCCTCCTACTGCCATCGTCCGGGCACAAGCCCTCAAAGGTCATGAAATGGGGAATATATTGCCCCTGTTAGGACAATCCTCGTATTCCTTTACCCCTACCCAAAGTGAAGCTGATTCCATAAGTTAGTTTCGTTGTCACACCACCATTTTGTCTCCCCATCTCACCAACCTATTCGTCCTTACACTCACAAGGAAAGTTTCTGAAGCGTATGTCTGAACGGGGGAGCGAGTCATATGGGGGAATTCCCATCCCTCAATTGGATTGAAAATGTGTTTATTTTTTGCCATGTCGTTAAATCCAAGGAGTAGGGGCGGGGGTCACAATGGGATACGGCGCAGCACGCGTTTGGGGGCCTTGTATGCCGATGATGGTGATGCTTCTGCAGCCAGTGGCTAGGAGCGCAGGTGGGTAGAGGATTGACTCATGCGAGAGAGGTCAGGGGTTTGACTCCTCTGCGTTGCTGCACTTTTGCATTTCAACTGATTGGTAGAGATTTGAGGAATTCTGGCATCTATACCATTTTCAGACGTTTCCTGCGCATTTTCCAGCGGTACGTTGTGGTATTCAACATGGTGTTGTATAAATGTTCAACACCAGTGATACACAGGTAAAGTGCATGAAGCACAACTGGGCATCGTACGGTTAGCGTATAAAGGCTACAGGCTTCTCATAGTCTGCTTCCATACATGAACCAAGGACCTTGGAAAAAACCATCCTGCTCGCATTTTCAAAGGAGACCACGTTGTGACGTCGGAGGTGGTTCAAATGAGAAGCGAGGTGTGCGGATCCCGCAAATTAAGCTAAACGGCATTGATACACTCTTTCCTTCATGTCTGCCTGCCACCTGGAAATCAGAGGTCTGCTGAAGGTTTTCTAGAACCTAACACCAACAATGTCCGCCGACGGTCGAGTGGTGATCCACCTGCTCACGCTGAAGTGTGGCCCACCTTTAGACAAGGAATCTTTGAGGGAAGAGATCAAGCTGGCCGAACGGATGGCCAGCACACTCAAGGACTTCGAAGCACGTCAACTTCAAGTTGACGAAGACGAACAGCTGAAAGTGGCGGAAGAAGAAGAGGAAGATTGGGATCCGCAAGATGAAATTATGGACGTGGAGAGGCAAGCAAGCAGTGGGCCTATGATAACGTTTTCGGGAAGGAACTCTTGTTTCGGAGGAAAGGGTACGTCTTCAGTTGGACTTCGGTTGCGTGCTCTTTTTTCCACATAACCATTGAGGAAGACACCGCGATTCACTAGACAGGCACTTTGTACCTGTGTATCACTGGTGCTGAACATTTATCACCATGTTGAATACCACAGCGTACAGTTGGAAAAATGCGCAGATAACGTCTGAAAAAGGGTTTATACCTCAGAATCCCCCAAATCTCAACCAATCAGTTGAAATGCAAAAATGCAGCGGCGCAGAGGAACCAAACCACCGACCTCTCTCGCACGAGTCGTCCCTCTATCCACCTGCGCTCCGAACCACTGGTTGCAGACGCATCGCGGGCGTGACCCCAAACGCGTGCCGCGCCGTATCCCATTGTGACCCCCTACTCCTTGGGTTTAGCGACTCGGCAAAAAATAAACACATTTTCAAACCCAACTGAGGGGTGAGGATTCTCCTTATATGATTCGCTCCCCTCCCCCTTTCAGGCATACACTTCAGATCCTTCCCTTGTCAATGCACGTTATGAGGTGCTCCTCACTCCTGAGGTGGTGCAATCCCCTTCCTTACACCCTTTATACGGTTCACGGTGCGGAGGCGCTTTTAGTGCGTCACTTGCTTAAGAAGGAAGACAATAATATTAGGGGGGGGGCAAAAGTAATGAGACAAATTGAAAAAAATCTTTATCTCTCCATAACTCATTTACAACTTAACGATGCTGAGGAATGTATTTGCCATTAAGGGCAGTGACCTTGCTGCCATCGCTAAGCCAACTTCCTGATCCCATCCTTCCAGCACTGCTTGGGTCTGGTGTTGATCAAGTGCTCGATGTGGTTGTCAAGCACTGCTTGGGTTCTTGTGTCCCTTCCGACCAGGAAGTCCTGTAGGCTCAAGAAGTAGTGGTAGTCGCATAGAGAGATGTCCGGCGAACACGGTGGGTGAGGCATGTGAACGTAGCCCTGGCCAAGCTTATCCGTGGTTACCTGTTCCCGATGGGGTGCGGCGTTGTCGAAGAGGAGAACCTTCTTGAAGCGCTGCGAATGAATAAGTGCGAGTCGCCGGCCCATCTCTTCTATTTCGCTCACCATGGCCTTGGAGTTCATCGTAGTGCTCTTGGGAAACAGCTTCCGGTAAACCGATCCATGGGCGCAGATCCCAAAGCTCCAAAGGTGCTTCTCGCCGTGAGCATCTCGCCGAACGAAGGTTGGTAACAGGTCACCAGACCTCACCCAGACTCGCTGCTTGGCAGGGTTAAGGTAGAAGACGTACTTCTCATCTTGCGTGAATATTGAGCCCAGGCTGCTCGGGGTTGGGAATTGGGCGAGATTTGCGCGACACAGGTCGACTCGTCGGACTTGGGTTTCGGCATGAGACAGACTAGGGTTTGGCATGCTTCTGGGAAGGGCGGAAGTGGTGACTTCTCAGATGGCCTTCAGTAAGTGGCATACAAACATACAAATACGATAAGCACGGAACCAGACTCCAGCCACGAGATATATGGACACGGCATGGGGTGTCTCATTACTTTTGCCCCCCCCCCCCCTAATATGTTTTTAATAGTTGCTTCTGGTTAGCGTTGCGTCAGCCTAAGCTAGTTGCGCCACGCGGGTGAAGTTTTTTCGCGCGTGAAGCTGTGAAGAAAGCGAAGTGTTCTTTCCAAGAATGAAGATAGATATTTGAATTAGAATTATTTATAGACGGAAGTCACTTGAGTTAAGATTATTTATCTTGCATAGGCTGACACTCACAGAAACTGCTCTTGAAGGCTCTAGGTTTTTTGCCTTTCTTGCTGAAGTGCTCTTGAATAGCTAATGATACTCAAATGTTTTCCTGTCGTGCTGGCCAGAGAAGATCGTAGTCCGAGTCGCGACTGAAGGTCATCTGAAGCCGATGTTGAAGCCGAAGCCGTAACCGAAGTCGCGAGCGAACCTTCTATCGTCCTTCCCTTTTATACTTGGATATGTCAGCATAGGGTACTCTGCAAAAACATGATTTCTAGGTCAGCCAGTCTTCTCGTTTCAAATGAATGATGTGTGGATCAGAATAGACAATCCATTTTTAAGGTTCAAAGCTTTAAAGGATTTAGGAGCCGTGGTAAATTAATGAACGCTAGATAGATTGAACATCAAACCATCCATTTTGTTGGTTATCAAACAACTTGGAATCGAATTCATCAACGACATACATAACTTTAACATAGAATTTGCTGCGGAAAACTTAGATAACGCGGCTTATCGCTCACCATATCGCTTGATAACCCGCGCTATCAGGGATTTCGGCTGTAATTTTCTCTGTTAAATTGCTGTAAGTCGTTTATGAATCTGTCCCCTGATCAGTTGCCAGCAACTACCTTACTGGTTTCAGTCTTATGCCATATTTGCCCAGAGTCCTTTTTGCAAACTCTTGGGCCCTGAGAGTGTCATATCGCCCACACAGGGCCTCTACGAAAAATTTCAGTCAACACTTCAGTTGTCACCCCAGAGTTCCTTCGACACTACGCAAAATCTAGTTGGCTACGACTTTTGTCCAACGAGGCCAGCGAAGCGCAACGCTTGGTCCGCCCACCAAATTGTTGATGTTCTATGTAAATAGTTCATCTGACACTCGAAAATCGATAAGCAAGAGCTACAGAGCTACAAAGAACGTCTTAAAAAGAGCGACTGTGAAATTATCCAAACGATCCTTAACAAGTGTCCAAGTTCGACTTTCAATAAACCTTGGCATATTGACTTCAGATCGATGTCGTTGTCTTGTTGAGTTGTTATCACATTTATATAAATCCCGTACGTTTCGGCGACCTTCGAAAAACACTTATTAAACTGCCCTCCCAAACACCACTTCATCCTACAGAGTACTAATCTTAAGGAGAGATAGCGGCAAGATCCAACATGAAAGAACAGTTATGAAGGAACGAGTGACGTTATCGGTGGATGCCGAGACGGACCACCAGTCATCATGTTCCCGTCCTGTGTTGTGTGTCCTAATGGGAAGGAGGGGGATTGCACGACCTCTGGAGTTGTCTACAATATGTCATGAAATGAGTGTGGTGAGGACTGCATAGGGGAAACGGGCAGACCCCTATGTATCAGGGTTAAGGAGCATTTGGGCGGCCTTAGAAAAGGCAACGTCCGAACTCCTTGGGGGGAGCACAGGGTCCCATGTCATGCGGGTGCGATGCTGTAGGTGTCTGTGTCGATTTTAGTTCGAGACCTCGGCGCGCAAGACCCTTGAGGCGTTCTGGATCACGGCTAGGAATCCCCAGGTCAACCGGAAAGAGGAGTGTCTGGCGTTAACCCAAGAACTGGCACCCTTCGTCGAGCTCTACGGGTTCTCATTATACTTCGGACCGAATCGAATAATTTCGAATGAATATTCGAATAAATTCGAATATTCGAATATTCATTATTCGAATATTCGGTGAGGTCCAAAATTCGAATATATTCATTATTCGAATATTCGATGAGGCCAAAAATTCGAAAATATTCATTATTCGAATATTCGCTGAGGCCCAAAATTCGAATATATTCGTTATTCGAATATTCGACAAGGTCCAAAATTCGAATATATTCGTTATTCGACTATTCGACGTGCCCCAAAATTCGAATGTATTCGAATATATTCGACGCTACTGAGATAGCCACGGATCTCCCTCGATAGAGAGCCTTCGGGCTCTCTTGTTAAGAAGGATCTCGGGCCGCTTGTCGCAGGGCCACGTGGCACGTCCCCGGGTGGTGGATAGGGGAATTAAACGCGAACCAAATGCGACCGTGTACTGCCCAGAGACGCAGGTGGGATGCAAGGGATGGACTCCTTGCTCCTGCTGTGTCGGGTCGACGCGTTCCTTGTGCGTGGGAGCGGCATGTTCCTGCACAGTGTGCGCGGATGTGTCCATGACTGTGCGGATTGTAACTGTGTCGGCCCGGCCAAAAGCTTGCACTCGGTAGACTGGGAGTACATCGTAAGGCGATTCGGGGCCTCCTCAAAAGTCTCGCCCCGTCCCTTCGGGCAGTCTGGCTGGCTGCCCGGAGTTCTTCGCCCGCACGACAGAGCCTGACTAGCTACCCGTGTTGTATGGAAGTCAAACACAGCAGCACTAAAGGGCCTCATTCCCCTGACTCCGAAAGAGCCCCCATTTCTGCAGCGATGGGAAGGACGAGTACGGAGAGGCTGCTACAGGGCTTAACCAGGCTGCGCAAATTGAGAAGGACTAGGATGACGATCGGTACTTACAACGGCCGCACACTTGCATCGGAAGCTTCCGTCGAGGACCTGATGATGCAAGCCAAGAAGATCAAGTACGACGTCATCGGACTGACCGAGACGAGAAGACACCACCCCCTACACGCCGCCTACGACTCCGGAGAAGAACTGTTCCTCGGAACATGCGACAGCAGGGAGTAGGCGGCGTTGGTGTCCTCGTCAACACGCACTTGGCCATGAACATCGATTCGTACGAGTCTCTGACAACCCGAATCGGACGTCTGCGACTGAAGCAATGTGACTCCGTGCCAGCTTTGACCGTATTCGTCGCGTGTGCCCCGACATCCGACTACGACGACGAAGAGGTGGGAGCCTTCTACGTGGAGCTGGAGAAGTTCTATAAGGAAGATCACACCTTCTACAAAGTGAACGTCGGCGACTTCAACGCCAAGATCGGACAGCGAAGGACGCCGGAAGAACTTCACATCGGAACCCACGGTTTGGAGTGGAACGAGCAAGGTGAAAGGCTGTCTGAGCTTATCATGTCGACCAAGACCATCCATGGAAACTCGCAGTTCCAGAAGCCTCCCTCCCTACGATGGACCTGGGAATCTCCCGGTGGCCAGTTTCACAACGAGATCGACCACAACATCTTCAATCGCAAGTATTGCCTGACCGACGTCTCCGTTGTCCCCAAGTTCTATACGGGATCGGACCACCGCCTCCTTCGCGCGAGGTTTCGCTTTTCGCGTCAAGGAGAGAAGGCCGCGAAGTTCAAGAAGAGGAATCCCAGAACGACCATCAACTGGGACCTTTACACCTCTCTTGCCGGCCTTTGAGAAGATACCGTCATGCACAACGTCGATGAGGAATACGACCGCTTCGTGCACCATCTCCACGATAGTGCTAAGGGAGCCGAGAGCATGAAGACCACCAAGAGGCGCCTGTCTCCGGAAACTCTCGAGCTTATACGCCAGCGTGGAGCAGCACGAGAGTCAGGCAACTATCAGCTGACGTCCGAGCTTGCGAAGCTATGCAGAGCGGCGATAAAGGAAGATCTGAAGGAGAGAAGGGCGGAAGTGTTGGCTGAAGCAGCAGAGGCAGGGTTGAGCATCAGCAATGCCCGCCGAAACTTCGCCAACTTCAAGACCAAGATGACCGCTCTCCGACGTCCTGACTGAACCGTCACCTCTTCCAGAAGGACCATGGAGAAGGTCATCCACGACTTCTACTCCGATCTCTTCGATAGCCACGTCCACCTGCCCCCATGCCATCTTCCGCAGGATGGATACGTCGTTCCCTCTGTTCTCCCTTCCGAGATCCGACACGCCATCTCGTCGGTGAAGAAACGTACAGCACCCGGCCCTGACAGGATCAGACCCGAACACCTGAAGAACCTCCGCCAGCGCTCATCAACAGCCTGGCGGGGCTCTTCACACCTTCACACGATACCTGTCGGACTCCAAGGTTCCATATCAGTGAAAGACCAGCAAGACCGTCTTGCTGTACAAGAAGGGAGACGTGCACGACATTGGCAACTATCGCCTGATCTGCCTGCTGTCCGTAGTCTACAAGCTGTTCACTCGAGTCACCCTGAATAGGATCAGCAGAACGCTGGACGAAGGACAGCCACGCGAACAAGCAGGATTTCGGAGAGGATTCAGCACGATCGACCACATACACACCATTACGAAGCTCATCGAAGTGTCGCGAGAGTATAAGCTGCCGCTGTGCCTTACGTTCATCGACCTAAAGAAGGCATTTGACTCCGTCGAGACTGAAGCGGTCCTCGACGCCCTGCTCACTCAGGGCGTTCCTACTTAATACATCAGAGTCGTTCGAGAGCTGTACAGTGGATTCACGACCAAGATCTCTCCATTCTACAACGACGTCGTCATCGACGTAAGGAGAGGGTTCGGCAAGGGGATACCATATCCCCGAAGCTCTTCAGCGCCACCCTCGAAAACGTCATGCGCGAACTAGAATGGGAAGACATGAGAGTGAAGGTCGACGGCCAGCAGCTGCACCATATTCGTTTCGCTGACGACATCGTGCTCATAACACCAAGCATAAGCCAGGCGGAGCGAATGCTGGCCGACTTCGATCGTGTATGTGGGTACGTTGGACTGCAGCTTAATCTTACGAAGACGAGTTCATGAGGAACGGACAAGTTTTTGGTGTCCCATTCTCGCTCAGCGGAACGAACATCTCCGAATGCTCCAGCTACGTGTATCTGGGTCGCGAAGTCAATATGGCCAACGACCTAGCGCCGGAGCTGAGCAGGAGGAAACGAGCGGCTTGGGGAGCTTTCAAGAGCATCGAAGAAGTCGCGAAGAAGACGAAGAACGTCCGACTCCGTGCCCACCTATTCGACTCTACCGTTCTTCCTGCCCTAACATACGCCTCAGAGACCTGGGCTATACGAAAGCAGGATGAACACGCCATCAGCGTCGCGCAGCGTGGAATCGAGAGGACGATGCTCGGAGTGACACGACTCACGCAAGTGAGAGAAGGCCTCCGGAGTTCCGAGCTTCACCGACGTTCGAAGATCAGAAACGCTGTCGCGTGAGCCAAGTTGTCGAAAATTAGGTGGGCCGGCCACGTAATGCGCTTCGCAGACACCCGCGGGACGAGAGTCGTTACCGACTGGATTCTGCGAGATGTCAAGAGAACACCGGAACGCCCACCAACGCGTTGGTCGGACTTCTTCGTGAAAGCCCTGAACGCCCGATATGACGCTCTTCGTGTCCCTCGAGCGAGGAGGATCCATTGGACCACTCTGGCACGCAACAGGGACGAATGGAAACGCTGCTGGCGCCCGTTCGAGCAAGTCGATGATCAACGGGAAGACAGGTGATACAGGTGATACTGAGATAGACTACTGGGAGTCAGTTTTTGCGCAGTCTGGATATAACTCGCCTAAAGTCAAGTATATGAAAAACCAAGATTTGAGCTCATCCGCTCGAGCTCTATCGTTTGGTATACATATTTCATATGGAGCCATGAAAATGTTCGAAATGGGAAACATGTTTAATTACCCAAGCGAAGGCCGACCAATGGACTTGAGAAACATGAACGATGCGGCCAAGGTCGACCTCTGTCGAAAGTACTTCATCGTCGGTTTGTTTGGTCTACCGTTGGTGTGGCTTAGGAACACATCCTGGTTCTTTGGTTGAGGCTTTCTTCGACCGCAATCACCGGCCACCAATACCAATCGGAAGTATGTCACGCTGAGTGCCAAGGAGCGATCTTCTGGTGGATAGTAATATGTGTTTGGGAGACCATCTTCCAGTCGTACCGTTCGAGAAGTGTCGCATGGGCAGACTATTTGACATTCATTTTCTCAGTCGGAAGGGTATAGACTGGCTGCGATCTCACCCCAAATTGCCACAGCATCATTCATCCTTCTCAAAGTCCTTTTCTGTGATTCACTTGTAGGAGACCTTATTTCTCAGCTTAACGGCGAGGTGTTTCCTCACTCAATTGTTGTTTTTTCTTGTTCGGGTTTGTAACACAAAACATCATATACATATTAACATGATGCCTTTAAATAACATGTCGTGTTTGAGATTACGTTTATTTCTGTATTTGCTTTACGAGGGTCATCAGAAGCCGTAGAATATCTACAATTTCAACCAAAGTATTCTTTATTGATAAATTTTGTGGCTAGAAGCCGTAGAATGTTTACAACTTCAACCAAAGTATTCGCTAAATTTTGTGGCACTATGTCAGTTGTGCGTTACGGTCGGAATTCATTAAGATTAGAAGAGTTTGGATTTGAAAATTGGAGACACGATCTTACAGAAGAATTTAGAAAAGGCATTTAGCCTAGGGCTCAATTTGACTTTCATTTCAAATACTTCTGTCGTATACTTCAGACCGAATCGAATAATTTCGAACGAATATTCGAATAAATTCGAATATTCGAATGTTCATTATTCGAATATTCGGTGAGGCCCAAAATTCGAAAATATTCATTATTCGAATATTCGATGAGGCCCAAAATTCAAAAATATTCATTATTCGAATATTCGATGAGGCCCAAAATTCGAAAATATTCATTATTCGAATATTCGACAAGGTCCAAAATTCGAACATATTCATTATTCGAATATTCGGTTTTTCGTGAAACCGAATATATTCGATTATTCGTTTATTCGAAAAAATTTTGGAAGGACACAAGTATAGTTCTCATCTATCTCGTCTGACCAACGGGGTATTTAAGTCGGGTTGTCCCGCGGGGTAGACTCATTCACCCACTTCTAGTCCAGCTTCGGGTGACTGGTGGTTCTTCTCGGCTAGGAATCCCCAGGTCGTGCAATCCCCCTCCTTCCCATTAGGACACAGAACACAGGACAGGAACATGGTGACTGGAGGTCCTTCTCGGCATCCACCGATAAGGTCAGTCGTTCCTTCATAACTGTCATGTTGGATCTTGTCGCTATCTTTCCTCAAGATTAGTACTCTGTAGGATGAAATGGTGTTTATGAGGATAGTCTCATAAGTGTTCTTCGACTTTTTCAGGCTCTGACGAAGGCGAGTCGCCGAAACGTAAGCCGAGTCAAATAAATGTGATAACAACTTTGGCTGGTAGCTCACTAAGACAACATCGATCCTTGCCACGACCAGCACAGTCTTGTAGCCCATTAAATTGAGAAAACAGTGGTGAAGTTCGTTTTTGCTACGGGCCACTGGATGATCCAAAACTAACAAAAACGACATCGCTTCAGTTCGGGCTGATATGTCAAAAGTGATGCTTGGAATGGTTTCGTCGTGCTCAGAAATTAACCCACAAAAGGTTTGGAGCTTCAAGTATGGTTAGATAAATGCAATATGACAACTTTTTGGTTTCCTAAAAGAAGTTACAAGGGACATTTAGATGTTTCTCTTGCAACGACTGCGTCACACCAGGATGGCCGAGTGAATAGCGATGCGGACCTGCGGGAATGAGGTTTAGGGTTCGAATCCGGTGAAGGGGTATGTGCATTGTTGGAGGTGACTCCCGCACTTTCACCAATGTTGAGTGCATTTTGGCTTCGACAGGGTACCATGTTCCCCTTCTAACAGAACCTTCGACCTCCTGCCAGATGTGGAAGTGGCTAGTTTTGTCGTGTGGAGCTACGCGCCTATTAAACCATGCTCGTCTTGCTAGGAAAGCTCTCGTTAGATGCTAGCCCTATGGACTTTTTTAATGCTTTCTATTTAGTTTCAGAATGCTGAATGAATGAAAGAGAAGTTCTGCAAAAAATCTACAAAAGGGGCCATCTTTGTATAGTAACCTCGGCTTGAGAAGGGATTGAGTTGTTAGGCCGACGCAAAAAGTTTATAGTTTAGATGAGAAATCAGTGAATATTTCATGCTGAAAATTTCCCAGTATTGGTGATTTCCCAGTATAGTATTTTCTAGTTTTGGCAACGCGTTGTATGATAGCAGAAACAAACGTCCACTTATATCCAATTTTTTATGCTTAAAAATGACTGTAATTTTTAGGACTGTCAATTTATATCATTATATGTCGACTTCTACAAGGATATTGTTGTGGTTTTTGTTATCGCAATTGTTGATGCTGTAACAATTTGGAAAGTACGCTTAACAAGTAGGAAGGTGAGAATTGCTCTGCGTGTTGGACAAGATTCTGCAATGGGAACAATCCTTTTCGTTCTCTCAATTTTTGAGGAATTCTTTGCAGATAAATCGGGCAGCATCTAATACGGTAGATGCGTCACGAAAACGAGACATCAATTTTCTAAAACAGGTGAGTAAGTACAAAGCGCTGTTGACTTCCTTGTTCTAGTCCTTGAAAAAATTTCGTTTTACGAATTTTTGTGAGGGAACTCACCGTGTTGCTGACCCCAGTTCTGCTTATGTTCTGCTTGCTTACCAGCTCTATAGAGATATGTACCCCGTTAGTGGTATAGTGGTAAAAATTGGAAATCCGCACTTGTTCGCACAAATGTACATTATCAGAAGCAGCTCTAAACTTGAAGAAGAATCGTGTAAGGCTTGCTCAAATAGAAAGTCCTAGAAAGAACATAGTGTTAGGACCAAGATTACGTAAGGCACCGAATTTGAAGAAGCCATCCACTTTCAATAGAAGACTAAGAACAAGAACGTAGAAAAAAGAAGAAAACGAAGAGCATTCGGCCCCGTGCTCACCTATTCGACTCCATTCGTGTAAGACTTGCTCAAATATATCTTACGGCCAACGACCTAGTGCCGGAGCCAGGTAGGAGAAAACGACCGTCTTGGGAGCTTTCGAGAGCGCCAAAGAAGTCGAGAAGAAGACGAATAAGGTCTATCCACGTAACCACCCGTCAAACTCCACTGTTCCTCCTGCTCAAGCATAAGCTTCAGAGACCTGCTCCATACGGAAGCAGGATGAACACGAAATTAGCGTCGCGCAGCGTGGCATCGAGAGGACGATGCTCGGAGTGACACGAATCACGCAAGTGGGAGAAGGCCTATGGAGTTCCGGGCTGCGTCGACGTTCGAAGATCAGAGACACTGTCTCATGGGCCAAGCAGTCGAGAATTAGGTGGGCCGGTCACGTAATGCGCTTCGCAGACACCCATTGGACGGGAGCCGTTACCCACTGGATTTCGTGAGTGTCAGGAGGACACCAGGACAGCCACTAACACGTTGATCGGACTTCTTCGTGAAAGCATTCAACGAACGATCTAACGCTCTTCGTTTCCCTCGAGCGAGGAGTATCCATTGGACCACTCTGGGCGACAGGGACGAATGGAGACGCCGCTGGCGCTCGCTCGAGCAACTGGATGATCAACGGGACGACATGAGACAGGAAACCCACTTTCAAATCAAGATCTCCAGTAATAATTTTGTGAACTGTCGAAAAATCTTTCTGTCTTCTTCTTAAATAAATGTAAATTATCCAGATTAGGCATCTTACTCCTTATCGTTAGCACTGGCAATACTTTTGTGTGTATAGCCAAGAGCTCAAATAGATATCTTCGTACTAAAACTGTGTTAAACATTTTCCAATCGTACATGTTTAGCAGGAAATTAAACATAGGTCCCATATTTTTAACAACAGGACGAACAAAAGTCTGGTACTCTTTGACTAATAGTGATGGATCATTGGGCTAATCGCTTTGAACAGAAAAAGAAGTCCTTGCCCAGCTCTACTTGCAATTCATTTGCAATGGTCAAAGCTAAATTTGACATCTAATGTAAGTAAAACGGTTGAACGTAATAGAATAGTTAAGGAAGAAATGGACTGCTCAGCAGATGACAATCACATAATAACTACAAATGGCTTTCTAAAGGCTGAACAAACTTCATAATGCGTTTCGTGACAACAGCCTTTAACAAATGGAAGGGGAACTAACAGCTAACAACTGTTAACAGCTGTCGAGCTTTCAGGCTGTTCTACAAGGCATAGTTTTCGCTGTCGAACTCTACACGTATTTTCACCTGGCTTGGCAGTTCAAAAACAAATGGGCCGTATTCGGACTAACCACTGTTGCTTGGAATCTGGTTCATTGTGTTGATGGGTAAGTGGATGCCTGAAGTTGAAATCATAAAGCTCTTCAGAGATGAAAATAGAATGAACAGCAATATAGTCGTGCAATAAATTATGCTGGATTAATTATGCTGGACTTAAATTTTCGGCCGGTTTGGTGCTTTGAAGGTTTCTCACTGTTTACGGTTTATACTCCACGTGTTGATAGCAAGGTTTTGGTGCTGTCACATAGACAAGAACATTTATTTATTTATTTATTTGTACGTGTACAATCACGCAGGTTAAACAAAACATAAACGAGAACATGTTAATGTACAGGTTCACATCATCATCATCATTTTCAATAGCGTTTGTCCCGCTTGGTGGCGGGGTCCGCTCTTCTGGTCTGGTGACGCCACTTCTCCCGATCAAACGCTTGGTCGGGATGGACTAACTTCAAGTCCATATGCAACGTATCTAGCCAACGTTGTTTTGGGCGTCCTCTGGGCCGTTTTCCAGGGACTTCAAGATTCAGGCCAATCTTACACACGGTGTCGTTCTTAGCGCGAAGGACGTGACGATACCATCGTAGACGTGCTTCGCGCAACTTGTCAGCTATCGAGGCGACACCAAACCTTTGTCGCATGGTTTCATTGCGAACGCGGTCCAATCGCGTTACTCCAGCCGTCCACCTTAGCATTTTCGTCTCCATTACACTGAGGCGGCTTTCAATTTCCTTCGTCACAGGCCAGCACTCAGCACCGTACGTCGCTACTGGGCGGACTACTGCTCTATACACCTTTGATTTGAGGTACTCAGGAATTGTCTTGTCGCAAAGCACCCCAGTCAACGAACGCCATTTGGACCAGGCTGCACTCACACGTGCGTTCACCTCCAAGTTTAGACTGCCATCGGACGTGACTGTTGATCCAAGATACTTGAAAGATGTAACTCGTGAGAGCTCAGTACCATTGATCTTAATGGATCCATGCTCATTCACATCCGTCGTCAAGTATTCCGTCTTTTTGACGTTTAGCTTGAGTCCGAACAATGCTAAGCGATCGCACCACGCCTGTGCCTGTCGCTCGAGCTCTGCTTTGTCTTCGCATGCAAGCATGACGTCATCGGCATACAGCAGCTTCCAAGGGGCTGCCCTTTGGAGATCGCATGTAATTGCATCCATGACGATCACGAAGAGCAGTGGGGAGAGTGCAGATCCCTGGTGCACTCCGACAGAGATTGGAAACTCCATCGAGGTACCCGCTGGTGCTCGCACTCGGCTTATTGGGCACGAGTAGAAGATGCGCACCCACTCAATAAGCTCTTCAGGGATACCATGTCGTCGCAACGCGTGCCATATCACTTCCCGCAGAACGCGGTCGAAGGCGTTCTCCAAGTCCAAGAAGGCAAAATGCACCGGTTTCTGTTTCTCGCGGTGTTTCTCTAGCAAAAGACGAACAGCGTGAATGGCATCAACAGTGCCACAGCCAGAGACGAAATCACACTGATTCGTGGAAAGCTGGACGACATCCCGAATACGTCCATCGACAATTCGCTCAAAGATTTTCATGGTGTGCAAAGAAGGCGAATTGGACGGTAACTAGCACAGTCTGCAGGACTGCCCTTCTTTTTCCAAATCGGAATAGTCGTGCTTTGCTGCCAACCCTCAGGCACTTTCTTCTCAGCAACAACCTGATTGAAAAACTCAGTCAGCCAGTCAGCAGGGCACCAGCCCTTCGACTTCCACAGGTCAGCTGGCAGGTCATCGGGACCAGTGGCTTTGCCTGACTTCATCTTCCTCAGGGCTGCTTCAGTTTAGCTCACTGTGATCTTTTGAACGGGACCATATACAGGTGATGCAAAAGGAACAGCAGGATGTTCAAATTCTACATTCGAGATTTTCTCGAAGTATTCGCGCCATCTCTTCACAGCCGTCTTACGACTCATCAGAAGATGACCGTTCTCGTCGTTAATGCCAAAGAGAACTTCTCGATGTCTTCTGCTTGGCGACAGCGAGCTTTGGCGAGGCGGTAAAGATAACACTCGCCATCGCGCGTCTCCAGTTTTTTACTCACATCAACGTAGTGTGCGGCTTTAGCACCGACCACTGCCTTCTTTGCCACTTTCTTCGCTTCTCGATAATTCCGCCAATTATCAACTGTTTTATCACCGATAAATACTTGATATAGCCGTTCTTTTCCCTGACCTTCTCTCTGACATCGTCAGTCCACAGCCAAGCCTGCTTGTCGACCCAACGCCGTCCAGGCTTCGTTGTGCCGAGTTCGAGGCGCGCAGCCCGAGTTATCGCATCGGTAGCATCCTTCCAGGTTTCGTCGACAGTTGTTACCGTCGGCAATCGAATGCGAGAAATAACAGCTGCTTCCTTCTCTTTCAGTCGCCACCATTAGATTCTAGCCGTCCCGCATCGCTCAACACGTTTACACCTCGGAGGTGTGATCTTCAGCGAGCAGATAAGTGGACGGTGTTGCGTGGCAACCGTCTCATACGGCACGGTCTTCGCGTCTGTGACGATACTTTGGTCGCGACGCCTAACAAGGACATAGCCTATCTGCCTTTTGGCGTTCCCGCTATAAAACGAGATGAGGTGGGAGTCACGCTTTCGAAATTTGGTATTCACGATGGTGAGGTCATGTGAGTCTGTATACTCAAGTATACGCTCACCATCGCGTTGCGTGACCCATAGCCAAAACCACCATGACAGTGTAACCGTCTTTCGCTGCTCCGACGTGACCATTAAGGTCACCTGCCACAACAATCATGTCTTGTGACGGTACTTCCGCTGTCTCCTCATCAAGCAGGGACCAGAACTCGTCCTTGGTTTGCTCGGAGCAACCTGTCTGCGGAGCATACGCGGAAAAGAAATGACATCGTCGCTCTTCTACGGCGACAACAATCTTCATCAAGCGGTCATCGAAACGTTCTACGCTTGCAATCGCGTCACGGAAACGCTCGGAGGCTATCATACCGACACCACTGGTGGTCCTGGGACTTCCACATAGGACGGCCTTGAAGCCACGTCCTATGTCCCTTGACTTGCAGCAGGACCACCTCGTCTCCTGCACCGCACAGAAATCTATCTTTCTTCGCTCCAGTGCTTCTAGCAACTCGCATGAGCGGCCCGTCAACGTAACCACATTCAACGTTGCCACGCGGGTCTTGCCTACGTTACGGGACTTTCGGACTAGCTCAGTTGCCCCCGATGCCGTCCTCGCATCAGGGACCCTCGCATACTTCTCACACTCGCCGGGCTTTGCGAGTGCGCGTCGGTTCCCGCGGACGCCGTAGCACTATCTCGAGAACTCTGAAACGTCATCGACCATATGATGTGACACTGGATATTCGTAGGCCGGCCTGTCACTAGGGCCTGTCGCCTGCATTCGATTGTCCGTGACTGGCTCGGCTCGCAAAAGCAAGCAGTTTCCAGTGGCACCACGTGGAGGAACGGACATCGCCACCAATGTACAGGTTAACATAATTAGCGATAACTAGCACAAACGCGATTAATTTGGTAAGCTATTAAGAAATTTCCTGAAAATAGCGGTCAATAAGCCTTTTGTATGGTCTCAGTGAATTTGGCATAACGATTGTATTAGAGAACTTTACGAAGTCATAGCTAGCCCGATGTGTAAAAAATGCCGATCTTGCATTAGTTCTAGCCTCTGGTATTTGTATCTTACTTTGGCCACCTCTAGTGCTGGAAGGTGATACAGTATAAAGATCTCGGAGACGAAGGCCCAAAGTACCGTTTATCAACTTATAAATTGTGATTAAATCGTATCGTCTCCTACGGCAAGCAAGAGATTGCAACTTGAAGATTTCGTTCCTTTCAGCGGCAGGTGGAATGGTGGTGTAAACATCGCAGTGTACTCTTATCCAGAGCTTTCTTGTGAAACTGTTTTGCACAGACTCTAGCTTAGCGATTTCACGCTTATACTCAGGACTAAACACGGTGGTACCAAATTCGTGCACGCACCTGACATACTCTTTGTATTCTAGCAGCATGTGGATGATAGAATTTGCTTTTAATGACTTAAAGATGGTATGCACAATCCTATCCCCTCTCTTTGCTATCAATTCACAATGTTCCTCAAACGACGGTGTTGAATCTAAAGTAAATCCCAAATCCCGTAAAGTTGTTGAAATGCTGAGGTCACTCTCAAAAGATCACTCTTGGTAGTTATTTGTTTATTGTTGTTATGGCTCACAAAAGAATTGTCTTAAGATATTGCCAAATGCAAAATTGTGACGCTCTTCGGGGTTCGCTAATGCGATCCCAGCGGGGATACGGTGTCCAATGTTTTGGAGTGATTTGTATTTAAGCGGTGCAATGTTGTAATGTTTGGGTTTTTCCATACATAACGATAGTTATCACTGAACCGTTTCGCCGTTGACAGTTTAGTGCATGGGCCGAACTGTTATGACGGGTATAACGAAAAACCTGGTCTTTTGAACAGTAGGTCAGTTTTCACTGATTCGAAGATCCGCAGAGATCACATAGCTTGCTACAGCGTGTGGAGTACATCACACATGAAAAACCTATCCTGAATAATGTGCTGACGTTAAAAACGCTTATGAGCAACTCTGTGCGGTACACAGCAAAACAAAGTTGTTCCGGAGACGATATTAACCAGCACAAAGAAACCAAGCGAAGCACAGATTTGCTTCAGGTAAGTATGGAACAAATATATGTTGCAAATTCTTCTTTAGGGAACCTCATCGAAAAAATGAAGACCAAGTATTATTCCAAGGAAAACAAGGAAGTAAAGAAAGAAGCAAGAAAGAAAATTCTTTGGTAATGAAGCAAAGAAGCAGAATGTTAGAAATCTAGATATTAAAACCGAGATGAAAGCAAAATATTTTGATGGGAATTTACATAGAAACAAAACATGAAAATGCGTTCAAAGTGTCCTGCTCTAGTGGATAGATGTTACTCTACTAACCCGAGTGTCATCTCTAAATAACATTTTCATTCTTTAAAAACTGTGGGGCAGTGAAGCTTAGTAGGAGGAGATGGCGGCTGTCGGGTCCACCCGATAACATGTGCCCGGTTCGGATTTGCTTACCAGGTCATCATCAACCATTCCATCCCTCCGGTGTCAGGGTATTGGTGCCAGACTTGCCTGGGAGGGATGACGTGCTGACTTATTCATCGGTTGGGCACCGCAAGTCATTGGGTAGGAAGCGGAAGTTAAAATTGTATTCTGTCAGATGATGAGCCCTTGCTGCTCAAATGTTCACCAACTAAAAACAACTATTATGCTGTGTTATTGCTACAGATGTGCAAATCGTTATAACGTTGTCCTGCTTCTACTCTTTTACCTAATGAATATGGTCAACATGAAAAATTATGGTCATTTTAAAACAGAAGTCTAAAACGGTGGAAACTTTTGGCCCGACCTATTAGAGAAAAAACGATGTGGAGTCCATATTATGGACGATCGGTCATGTTTATAATAGTGAGAGCAAGATTTGTTTGCAGTTTTCTGCCAATGAACATTGTACAATTTTTCATACCTTAATGTCGAACCAGAAATATAGTCCGCCTAGCATTTCGGTCCTTATCTTCAATGTTGAGTGGTCATTCCACCTTTCGGTTCTGATTCCAGGCTCATCGTAATTGGTTTCAACGCTGAATTCAGAAGACTGCTCAGATCTCCTAAAAGGATGTTTCGTAAGTGTTGTCCAACGTTTGCCACTTTTTCCATGGCTTTCGTTCCCTACCGATTACGGATTCTACCTCTTTACCTATAATAGTAATTGTTCTTTCAAGTTCTCATTTAATCGCATTCAACTGCAGATTTGGGAAACACCGTCTACGTCGATCAATCTGTCATTGCTCGTTCAGTTCAATTGGACAGCGTCAGCAAGGTTGATATTACAACATCATAACCTTACAGCATTCAGAATAAATGTTCTTGTGATCGTATTGACTACGTTTCGCCCAGCGCAAGTCAAATCAAGTAAATTTTAATGGTTGACGGCTTTGGCGACCGGTGGAGATAAACGGTATCTTTTCGAAATCTGCAACAGAAGGATCCATAGAAGCAATGTTTCACAGTGAACTCCACAAAAACATATTCGATGTCTCGTCTCGAATCAAGTCGAAAAAAGCCATCTAGGACAACCGAGTGCCGAAATTAGTTTCACACTCACCTTATTGTGCATACGCAGTTTATTCAGGTTTCAATTTTTTTTTGCTATCCCGCGCGAAGCGATGAATCGATATTGAGGCTCATCATTACATCACGTCGCCCGTCGCGTGTATACGAAGCGCCCCAATAGGTCCCGTTTATACTTCATCACCGGGCCACGAGATCCAAACGGAGCGATGCGTGCCATCGCGTCGCGTTGTTTTGGACGGCGATGAGCACTCCGGACGCGGTCACGCGATTAAGCACAATTGCGTAATTGCACGCACGTAATTATGCACGCATTTCCAAATTCACCGCAAAGCAGAACTGGAGCAGCAATA